>JAPKLY010000527.1:224379-290854 GCA_026898435.1 Prunella vulgaris
GCTTTCCGTTGACCGTTTTCCTGATTTTACAGAAGTAGACATTGTTTCCAATTACCGTCGGTATGATAATCGTAACTTATCTTGCAACACATCATAACTCATTTATTTGGTCGGGGAAATGGTGGATTTGGTTGGAATGAAATCAAATTAAAGTTTTCCAAATCCTCGATCACTTACTCACATTTTGGATTAATTTTTCTTACGGTCAAACATTTTGTAGAATTGACATCCTTATCGGTAAAGGGAACATACTGTTGATGGGTGAGCTACCTGAGGTCGATTAAAGGATTTAATGACCCAAGACTGCGGGGTCGTCAGCATGCTTCGAAGAGTTAAGATGCCGACCTCAGCTTTCCTTCGAAGGAAGAGGACTCGCCCAAGGGATTCGCTCAGGAGCTCGCCTAAGGCGGAGAATCAAGCCAAAGCCCGCCTTTGCACTCCCAGAAATGGCCCCAAGGCCCGGGAGCTCGCCCAAGCCACTGGAACCCACCTCCGAGCTCGCCCAGGAGCTCGCCTCTTAGCCAATAGGACCCCGATGGTTGCACTCTTTTTCCCTCCGTCCGGTTTATCCACAAGGGTGGTTTACGGCAAGGTTTTTAATGAGGCCCATCTAGTCTAAGATAATGTAGTAGGACGAGGCACAACTTAGGGAGCAGTGTGAGGGACCAAGACGAGGGTAAGGAACCCTCGTCAACACCGGAAGCCAAATAGGTTCGTAAGGTGCCGTCCCACACTCGCGCACCTATAAATAAGACCTCTCTTGTGCATTTCCGGGGATTCTGATACATTTTTCCTACAATTCACTTTCTCCCTCTACAATCTCTCTCTCCCTCTATATTATCCAAGAACACAAAATTCATAGATTATTGTTTGGTAGAATTAATCCGATATAAAGCCACATAACGAATAACGATTAGTAAATTCTATCAACAATTTGGCGCTAGAAGGAGGGTCGTATCTGAAAAATAAAAAAATTTTCAAGAACAAAAGTTAGGGTTTGTTTGAAGATTTGAAGATTTGAAGGTGTTCTTGATAAAACTCAAGAACACTTGAAGATACATATACATATTCATTCCTTCGAACAAAAAACCCAGATTTCCAGACGAAAACCCAAATTCTCAAATTTACAAATTTTGCCCGGAAAAAGTTTTCAAACGCGCGCGTGTACTCGAATAAATCGGATTTCGGATAATTCATCACATGCGAGGCTAGACAAAAATTTGCACAGCTCCACCTAAGCTGGACGACCATCACCCCGGCGACCTCCCCCCGTCTCGGTGACCTTCCGCGAGTTACCCCCTCTAAAAACCAAAAATGGCTACCACTCGAGCCGCCAAAGGATAGACCTCCGCAGCTGCCAAAAGGTCCAGAGGGGGCAACCAAAACCAGGCCGAGGCGGAAACCTCACGCCAGGTGGTGGAAACCTCGCACCCACCTCCCCAGAAAAACACTGCAGCTCCGCGGCCTCCACGAGTTGTAGTGACCCAAGAAGACTTGAGCCCTGCCCTGAGGGACCTGGCCAACAACCCCGACGAGCTCTAGCGCACCATCGCAACCTTACAGAGGTTACAGCAGAGGCAGAACGATGATCTCGCCCTAGTACCTAGGCAAGCCCCAGCCGAGACTCGGGAGTAGGCGAGGCCCACTCAGGGCACCCAGACCCGTGGGGAATACAACACTCTCCCCACCGAGCAGGAGGCGAGCTCAGCCTAAGCCCGCCAACACCGAGAACGGGCCGGAAAAGCCAAGGTGGTGGAGGAGCCCGCCCCATACACCGAGCGAGCTTCGGCATACACCGAGGCATTCGGCACCCACCAATCAACAAGGAGGGAGGTCCTCCAAGGCAAACTGGGGCCCAGATGCAGAGAAAATGAACGAACAGCCGCCCCGGTCATGTCCCACGGAGGAGACTCAGACCTGCAGCCACGCAGGTCCGCCCATGAGAGATTGTGAAGGCCCGCCACCGACAGGTTGGGCGCCCATGGCGGACACCAATTCCAGCCCGTCACGGAGAGGTCACCCTAGAGTGAGGCACCTCGGAGACGTGCGTCCCCGAGACGCATGACTTTCGAGCAACCTTTGCCGGAGGTGACCCGTGATGACGAGCTGGCCTCACTGAAAAAGGCCATCGAAATGTTGCAAGCCAAGTACCAACCAAGTCTGGTGGACCTGACGCCACCACTCTCCCCGCGTCTCCATTGGCACCTGCCATCCTTCGCGCACCGGTCCAGAAGAAAATCCAGTTCCCGGTGATGTCTGCGTACGAGGGCGAATCCTACCCGAAAGTCCACCTGGCCAAGTACGCAGACTTTATTATTTCGGTTGGTGCCACCGACTCTACTCAATGCCGGAACTTCCCGCTAACCCTAGGAGACCGAGCTCACCGTTGGTTCTCTTCACTCGCCCTGGGGTCAATCTGCTCATTTGGCCAACTCTCGCGGGAGTTCTTGGCCCACTTCTCTGGGTTCGGGTCCTACCTTACCCAGAAGCACCGACTCGCCAACATCCACCAAGGCGAGAGCGAGACCGACCAGCAGTACCTGGAGACGTTCGACAATATCTTGCTGGAAGGCGAGCCGGTGAGCGAGGACACGAAATGGCCGAACTAAAAAAAGGTACCGATCTCTGGAAGGAGATGCACCTTGCATGTCCCAACACTTACACCGAATTCCGCCATAAGGCGGGGATGTTCATGGCTATGCAGGAGGCACTGCTGAAAGAGGTTGGAGCCCACGAGGAGAGGAAGCCCTACGGGAAGAAGTCCGGGGGCACGTACAAAGCCCCCCGGAACTTGAAAGCTTTTGGCGAGGGGGAAGAGCTCAAGGAGAAGCTCAACCAGGTCCTCACGGTCTCCGTCGACCACGTCTTTACAGCTTTTAAAGACAAGGCCCTGCTGGAGGAGCCAAGGTGGATCCGTCAGGACCGCACGAAGCTCAACCCCAACAAATACTGCGCCTACCACCAGGCCATCGGCCACTTCACCAGCGAGTGCAAAGACCTGCTCAAACAAATTTGGAAATTTTATGAGGATGGGAAGCTGGCCGAGTTCGTGAAAAAGGCCCCAGCTAAGAGGCCAAGGTTCGAGAGGAGGGCTACCTCCGATGATGAGGATGAGGAAGCAGACCAACCTGGTCCCCAGAATAGACGGAGGGCACCTCCCCAACCTCAGCAAAACATGGAGCCCACCCGAGAGCTCTTGGTTCTCGAGGAGGAGATCGGAGCTGCCGGAGGTCTCCAAGACGGGGGATCCTCCATGTCCAAGAGAAAGAGGAAGGCCAAAATCCGAGCCATAAACCAGGTCCAGGAAGGCAGCTCCGGCCCCAGGTCCATCGCACAGCTTACTGATGAGCTGACATTTTCCTCAGCGGACCTGGAAGGGGTACTGACGCCCCACAACGACTCGTTGGTGATAACCGCCAACAACATGAACATCCGAGTTCACAGACTACTTGTGGACACTGGCGCATTCACCAACATTCTCTTCAAATCCACCTTAGACGCGTTAGGTGATTTTGAGTCGTATCCAGAACCAGCAATGCTAGGATAGTGGGGTTCGGAGAAGCTGTAACCGTCCCCTGGGAAGTATTAGGTTGAGCGTCCAGCTTGTATCGGCTGAGGACCCTGAAAGGAGACTGACTAGGCTCATAGATTTCCTAGTTGTCGACCAGCAGTCCTCCTACAACGGGTTCCTTGGCCGCCCGTTTATTAATGAATTCAAAGTGGCGTGTTCGACCTACTACTACTGTTTGAAATTCCCAACTCCAAAAGGCACCGGAACTATAAAAGGTGACCAGAAAAAGGCTCGAGAGTGTTTACTCCAAATTAAAGATGGCCAGGTCAAAAAAGCGGTGACGCGGGTCCAGGTCCTTGAAGAGGATGGACAGGTCCCAGCAGACGAGCCAAACATCCTAGACGTCATCTCGGTCGAAACTGAGATGATGGAGGTAGGCGACCTGCCGGAAATCAACCAAATGTCAGGACCTGCGCAAGACGCACAACCAGCGCCAATGGAGGGATTGGAGGAGGTCCAAAACAACCAAGTGTTGGGACCTGTGCAGGAACAACAACCCGCTCCCATGGAGGTGGTTAATAAAGGCCAAGATGAGGGACCTGCGGGAGGTCAAGAACCAATGCCGATGGATGTTGACCCAACTCCCCAGATCACTGCACCGTCCCAAGTTGACAAAACACCGGAGGTACTGACAGTTGATGAACCCGCCTGAGCTGAAAACCAACCCGATGACCTCGAACCACGCATAGGTCGCGAACTTGCGCAGATGTCACAAGAGGAGTGGGACGAGTTCATTAGCGACCCGAGGTGGAAAAGTCAAAAGAGAAGGAAATACGGACCAGACAAATACGCAGCTCTAACTGTAGAGGTGGAGAAGTTGTTAGACAATAAACTCATCAAAGAAGCTTTGTGTCTGCAGTGGGTCGCGAACCCCGTCCTGGTGAAGAAACACAACGGGACGTGGAGGCTCTGCATCGACTTCACGGACCTAAACAAAGCGTGCCCGAAGGACAACTTCCCACTACCTCACATCGATCAGTTAGTCAATAGCACCGCAGGCCATGAGATGATGACATTCATGGACGCCTTTGCGGGCTATCACCAGATAGCTTTGCACCCAGACGACCAGGAACATACGACTTTCTACACCAACAAGAACATGTATTGCTGGGAAAGGATGCTGTTTGGACTCATCAACGCCGGGGCTACCTACCAAAGGTTGGTAAATAAAATGTTCGACCAACACATTGGCGAATCCATGGAGGTGTACGTGGACGACATAGTTGTCAAGAGTTTGAGGAAGGAGGACCACATCGACCACCTCAAATAGACCTTCGATATACTGCGCCACTACAACATGAAACTGAACCCCAAGAAAACAAGCTTCGGCGTACATTCAGGAAAGTTCCTGGGGCATCTAGTCAGCCAACGCGGAATTGAGGTCAACCCCACGCAGGTCCAATGCATAATTGAGATGGGCGTACCTAATTTCGTGCAGAAAATCCAGAGGTTAATCGGGTGTATGGCAGCCTTGAACAGATTCATCTCCAGGTCCGGCGATCGAAACCATCCATTTTTCTAGGTGATCAAAGCAAACACACGGAGGTATAAAGAGGTGGCCAAGGCTAACAAGCTCCACCTCAAAAACCACTTCGTGTGGACAAGTGAATGCCAGCGAGCCTTCGAGGACATCAAAACATACCTGGCAGATACGCAGGTCCTGTCAAAGCCGATACCTGGAGAGAAGCTGTATCTATACCTAGCCGCGTCGGAGGTGGCCATCCTCTCCGTCCTGGTCCGAGAAGAAGTGAAAACACACCTACCAGTGTGCTATGTAAGCCAAGTCTTACACGAAGCTGAGTTGCGATACACCCCAACCGAGAAGCTGGCTTATGCACTGGTGATGAGTGTTAGAAAATTGAGACCTTACTTCTTTGACCACCCAGTAGAAGTGCTGACAACGTTCCCACTACGTCAGATACTACAACGCCCAGATACCGCCGGACGCCTGCTGAAATGGTCACTAGAGATCAGCCAATACGGTATAACCTACGCACCCCGAACAGCGATCAAGGGACAAGCGCTTGCCGACTTTATCATCGAGCTAAATTTCCCACAAGATCCGACGAGGGGCCGTATAGCTCCGTGGCATCTCTACGTCGACGGATCATCAACCAGCGTGGTTCTGATCAGCCAGAACAGACAAGTCTTCACCTCCATAATCCGGTTCGACTTTCGAGCAACCAACAATGAGGCGGAGTACGAAGCTTTGATAGCTGGACTTAGGCTATCATTAGCTGTGGGGGCAACCAATCTTCAAGTTTTCGGAGATTCCCAGCTAATAATATCCCAAGTTCGGGGGGAGTATGAGGCGAAAGACCAGCAGATGATGACCTACCAGAAGATAGCCGCGCATCTGATCTCGATGTTTACGCAAGTCTACATCAATCAGATACAGCGACTAGAAAACACACAAGCAGACGCCCTAGCTCGGCTAGCTACCAGCAATGGCGAAGCCGAATTCATGGAGGTTGTAATCACCACACTGAAAAACCCCTCGACGTTCGATAACAAGATAAATCAAACCTCGAGTGAGGGGCAGGAGGAAAGTGAAGATGGTGAAGATTGGTGCACTCCAATCCAAAAATACTTAAAAAATGGAACAACCCCCGCGGACGCCTGGGAAGCCAGCCGACTAATAAAACAAGCTGCCAGATATACACTGCTGGACGGCCAACTCTACAAACGTGGATTCTCTCTACCCCTACTCAAGTGCCTCACTGTAAGAAGAAATTCACGAAGGGATTTGTGGGAGTCACGCTGGGGGGCAAGCATTGGCATACAAGACGATCAGGCAGGGCTACTATTGGCCCACTCTTCGCAAAGATGCCATCAGCTTCGCGCGAAGGTGCCGGAAGTGTTAACTTTTCGCACCTAACATCCACTCCCCAGCCAACCAACTGAAGTCTGTTTTCAGCCCATGACCTTTCGCGAAATGGGGTATCGACTTGATCGGTCCATTTCCACCTGGTAGAGGCAGTGTAAAGTTTGTTGTTGTAGCAGTAGACTACTACACTAAGTGGGCTGAGGCCGAAGCTCTCACAATAATAACTCAAGAAAGGATGATCGACTTCATATGGAAAAACCTGATCTGCAGATTCAGACTTCTGCAGTCGATCATCACGGATAATGGAAGGCAGTTCAACGGACAAAAATTGAGGGACTTCTGCAGTTCATGGAACATCAAGAAGCACTACTCAACTCCATACCATCCCCAGTCGAACGGCCAGGTCGAGGCGGTGAACAAAATCTTGAAACACATATTGAAGCTCCGCCTTGAGGAAAAGAAAGAGAGCTGGGCAGACGAACTCCCAGAGGTCCTATGGTCTTACAGAATTTCCTACCGGGCCAGCACCGGAGAGACCCCGTTTGCCCTAGCCTTTGGAACTGAGGCGGTGGTACCCGTCGAAGTCCAAAACAAGACTTGGAAGGTGGTAAGATATGATGAAGAAAAGAATGACGAAGCCGTGGCAGTAGAGAAGGATCTGATCGAAGAGACCAGAGCTTTGTTAGAAATGAAGAACGCCACCTACAAGCGTAGAGCAGAAAAGTATTACAACTCTCAGGCCTGAGACCGAAAATTCAAGGTCGGAGACCTGGTGTTGAAAAAGAAGTTGATGGCCCCACCAGGTGTATTCGGTTCAAATTGGGAAGGACCGTTCTGGGTCACCGCAGCCTTGCTGAACGGCACTTATGACCTCGAAGACGCAGAAGGCAATTCCTCGTCATACACCTGGAGTGCGGCCCACCTGAAAAAGTTCTACCAATAGACTAGAATTCTGTAATAGAGTAGTCGAAGGTTCGCATCAGAAATGTTGATGGCAACCAGTGTAAATTACGTCGCTATAAAAAGTTAGAGAATCTGTGAAATCAGAAAAATTTGCCAAGTGTCCGGACCTGCGTAGCTCACCCCCACTGCCCAGAAGAGCTCACCAACCCCAGCTCGCCCGAGCATTCAAAAATCCGTGATGCTCAAGGACCAAGGTCCAAACGTTGTAATTAAATAGCTCGAAGGCAAAGACCAAAGTGCCCAAGGTCGCGAAGGTACCCTTCTTAAAGGGTTGCTAAGCACCTACTGCCACAATTAGAAAAATTCATGAAAAAGATGAAAAACGTGTAAGGCAAGGTTCATGAAACCCAACAGCCCAACGCGAATCAATCGAAGTGCAGCTCGCTGCCCTAAGTGGTCTAAGACGAGCAATTCACAGCCCTAAGTGGTGTAAGACGAAGAACACACACTCTCAGAACAGAGGTACAATTCGTAGTCGTAAGTGATGTAAAACGAACGATTCGCTTCTCAAAGTAGAATAAGACGAACAGTTAAGTACCTGTAAAATAAATAAAAATGAGCTATTTTGAAAATTATAACGTAAAAGCGTGCGAAAACGAAGTGCGAAGAGTTGGACGAAAAATGCTCGGTTTCTATTCAAAAGACACTTAGGAAATTTTCAAGGCAAAAACACTTGAAAATTCCTAAGTGTTCGAAGTGGTGTTGGCCACAAAGGCCGACCAGCTGGCCATCTTTGAACTACAAAAGTATGCTCCTTCTGGGCGAGCTATACAAAGCCCGGTGAGCTCTAGCTACTTAACAAAATCAAAAGCCTACAAAAATGGAGCTCCTTCTAGGCGAGCTATGGAGCCTGGCGACCTATAACAACTTAGAAAATGAAAACTAATCTAAGAAAGCAAGAAAAAGCTCAAGCATCTGGAGTGGCGGGAGGGGCTTCAGAGGGAACCTCGCCGGAGGGGTTGGCGATCTTGGCGGCTGGGAGAGCAAGCTCGGCTTCCGAGGTGATGTTTCCAGTAAGCCCACTAGTGTCGAGCTCGCTGATGTTGATCATCGTATCCCCGAGAGCCTCCTGTATTTGCTCCATTGTGGGCGGGGTTCGAAGCTCACCCTCAACACCCTCGGCGGCCTCCTCGATAGCGATCTCGGCAGTTAAGACCTCGTGCGTCTGAATGATGTTGAATTTTTGACAAGCGGCATCGAGGTTAATCCCGTAGCCGGTGAGGTCCCCTATGTTCAACTCCGTGCCGGGAGGAATCTTGGCCTTAGACAGGAAATCATCAAACTCACTGACGAGGGCCTCCCATTCGCTGTCATTGTTTATCCGCGCCCATTGGAAGGAGCGGATAACCTTGGCGAAGCAAAGGACATAGCCCTTGTCAGTGGCGACCACCTCGGCGAGCTTCAACGACTCAGGAGTGATGGTGGCATCTGAGCTGCCCCTGAGCTCGGCCACCTCCAAGGCCTTGGCGGCGACCTCCTCACATAGTTTCGTGCACTCCTCCATATTCCCCCGATTTTGCTCCCGAAGGATCTTCACTTCATCCTGGGTCCGGGCGAGCTGCTCATTTTTGGAGGCGAGCTGTTGATGAGCTTGCTCGAGCTCAGCCTGCTGTCGGCGGAAGTCAGCCTGGAACTTCTCCATCTTTTTGACAGCAAGCTGCTCCGCCTCCAATGAAGCCTTCGCCTTAGCCTCCATCCTAGCGAGCTCATCGATGGCCTTCTTCCGCTCGTCACCCACCTTGTTGAGCAATTTCTTCGCATCATGGGAGCCTTATCTGCGGCGGTGACTTCATCAGTGACGAGCTGGGCCACCGCCATGGCCTCGCAAGCATAGTGCATCGCCAGCCTCGCCTTGTAGGCGGGCTTCTGCCTCTCAATCATGGCAAGCTCGGAGGCAGAGAGGTATTTGGGGGCCTCGGTGAATATCCGGTGAGCTGCCCCCTCCGGAAGGTCCCTCGGCGATGTGGAGGGACTCAGGCTGTTGTGGGAGCTCGGCAGGAACGTACCTGTGAACGTTCAAAAAGTTAGCAAAAATCATAGAAAGCTATAGTGAAAGCTTCCAACTTCAAAAAGAAGCTCGCCCTCTTACCCGAACCTATCGGGGTTGAGCCCGAGGAGGGTGTCATCCCGGATAGGGACCCCGTAGGGAGACGGCGGGGGCGCGCTCTGAGGAGCGCATGAGTAGAATGGGGCATAAGAGCTCGCCCTGACCCTCCGTGAGTCAACCCGGAGCCCCCTCGGTCACTGTGCTCAACGGAGCCACCCTCAGCCCGAGCCCGCTTGTTGGAGCGAGCTTCATCCTCGCTCACCCGGGAGCCATCCCCCCGATGGAGAGTCCGCTTGGTCTGATGAGGCGGAGGCTGAGAACCCCGCTCGGGACCGGAACCTCGCCCCGCCCCCTTTTTAGTATTGGCGACCTTCTCTTGAGTAGGGGGAGGTGCCAAGGTCTTTTGCGAGCCTGACCCCCCGGCCTTGTCTGCGGCCTTGGCGACCTCCAGCTTCTTGGTCGCATCCAGCACCGCCCCGGATGGAATACCTTCCCTGCCCGGGTGAGGTTTGCCCATTTTTAGTTGGTGGGCTAGGAAGTAATAAGCCTCAGGGACGTCGACAGGAGGGAGCTCGGCAGCAGGACCTGCACCTGCATAATAGAGATAAGACGTCAATGACTCGGCGAGCTCCACTTATTAGATGGCGAGCTATTCAGACTCAAAAATTTTAAGGTTTAGAACCTTGAGCAGCGAGGTGATGAGGCGAGGTAATGAGACCGGCGAGCCTACGTTGGCACAGGTGCTTGATCTCGCGATCTTTCTTCTCTCGCAAGTAACAAACAGTCCGCACAAACTCGAAGCCGACTGAGATCTCGGGCTTCCCGTGGCTCGACTTATGGCGCTTCAGACCTGCAAAAAAGGTAGATTAGTTTAGTAAATCTAATCCAACGCACACACACTGAAGTACGCCACCTACAGCTCGCCTCCCCATATTTCTCGGGAGTAAGGATGCGCCCTCCACGGCCATTGGAAGCTCGCCAGTCCCCTCCGATGAAGAAGAACTGTTCTTTCCAGTCTCGGACCTTGTTGGGGAGGTCGCCCAAGAACTTGTCCCCCTGGCGAGCTTGGAGGGAATAGTATCCTTTCCCTTCCCTCACTTGTCGGATCACGTTGAATAGCTCGCTGATCTCCGCCGTGCTCAGCCGATTCTCATAACCCTCAAGGCCAAAGACGGTCAATGCCGCCAGTAAGCTACTCTATGCGTTGGGAGTTAGCTGCGTTATGGCAAGGTTCGTGTCCATCAGAAATTGCCCGATGATGGGGTGTTGGGGCAAGGTGAGCCCGGCTTTCAGGGTGTGGTAATTGATGGCTGTGAGTCCGACAGGGGGGAGCTCGGCGAGCTCTTTATCCCCGGGTGCATACATAAAAATGTCCAAGGGGATGCGGAACCTCTTTCGAATGTCCGGCAGGGCATACTCACTGATGATGCTCTCCACCCCGGTCGCCTTAAGGTTGGACTTGCCAGCGGCCTTGCGAGAAGCTCACCGGGGCAGAGGGAAGCTCGCTTGGTGGGTTTGCACATATACCCTCCATTCGAAGTCATGGACGATGTCGGCATGGATTTGATGCTCAGGGAGTCTAGGGAATGGAAAACCGATAAGCCGGAGGTACTCATAAGCAACCTCTGTCCCCAGGTCGCCAATGTCCTCCTCGTCAACCTCGCGAGCCAGCTCGCTGGCATGGTCATCGGCCTCGGTGACCTCTTTGTGAGCCTCGGCCTCGGCGACCTCTTCCTCATCAGGGGCAACGGCTCCCCCAGAAGCTCGCTCGGAGTAATCCCAAAGCTCGCGGAGCGGGGATTGCTCACCAGAGTTGGTGGCTCGCTCACTAGAGTCAGAGCGAACCTCACCCATGAGATCGCGGCTGCTTGGGCGAGCTACAGAGCTCACCCCGGAACCCGACGAGATTATCACAGGGGTCATTTGGGGAATGGGGCGGTCATCAGTCATAGGTGCCTTCCCCAAGTTACGGTTCAAAGTGGTACGGCTCGAAGAGTTCTCAGACATGGTGGATCGGTCCTTAGGTCCAAAAGTCCAGAAATGTCCAAAATCTCCGAAGAACTCGAAGGAATCAGAAAAAGGAAAGAAGAAAGGGAAGAAAAATGAGTAATCTACCTTGAGGAACGCCCGAAGAATCGCCAGAAGCAAAGGAACCATTCGCCGGAAAATTACTCGGAAATTGAGGATGCAAAAGTGAGGAATGAGGGAGGTTCCTCCTATTTATAGACACATGGCGCGAGCTTGAGTTTCTCAAAAGACCAGGGACCAATGTGCAAGGAATTTGAAAAGTTATCCTAACCGACACGGGAAATGATGCATAAAAAGGCGTGGGCGACGCCTCGAATTCCCCCCATGTCGGCTCGAGTAACAGCCTCGCAGGAGCTCGCCCTAGAGCTCGCATGCCAGCTCGCCCACACATGTGTTAAATCATGATGTAGGCGAGCTGGGGGACAAATGTTGATGGGCGAGCTACCTGAGGTCGATTAAAGGATTTAATGACCCAAGACTGCGGAGGTCGTCGGCGTGCTCCGAAGAGTTAAGATGCCGACCTCAGCTGTCCTTCGAAGGAAGAGGACTCGCCCAAGGGATTCGCTCAGGAGCTCGCCAGGAAGCTCGCCTAAGGTGGAGAATCAGGGCAAAGCCCGCCTTTGCACTCCCAGAAATGGACCCAAGGCCCGGGAGCTCGCCCAAGCCATTGGAGCCCGCCTCCGAGCTCGCCCAGGAGCTCGCCTCTTAGCCAATAGGACCCCGATGGTTGCACTCTTTTTCCCTCCATCCGGTTTATCCACAAGGGTGGTTTACGACAAAGTTTTTAATGAGTCCCATCTAGTCTAAGACAATGTAGTAGGACGAGGCACAACTTAGGGAGCAGTGTGAGGGACCAAGACGAGGGTAAGGAACCCTCGTCAACACCGGAAGCCAAATAGGTTCGTAAGGTGCCGTCCCACACTCGCGCACCTATAAATAAGACCTCTCTTATACATTTCCGGGGATTCTGATACATTTTTTCTACAATTCACTTTCTCCCTCTACAATCTCTCTCTCCCTGTATATTATCCAAGAACACGAAATTCATAGATTATTGTTTGGTAGAATTAATCCGATATAAAGCCACATAACGAATAACGATTAGTAAATTCTATCAACACATACCATGCACCACATCCTGCCCAGACATCCCATTGATTTGGTTGTCCAATCAAATAATAACACATATCATTATTTAATTGGTTAGTTAAATTTTATAAGTATAAAATATATTTTGTAACTATTATGAATAATATATTTAATAAAATAAAATAAATTGAATGATTTTATATTTTTTTAATTCTCTATAAATAGACACCAACATCATTAATTTATTGCAAATATTGCACGGGAATACCCCGGAATAGTTCGGAATGGACCTCTTCAGTGGTTCATTATTGCTTTCATTTTTTTCCTAGGAAGCAACCTCTCTGGTGTGTTAGTTATTTTCGCATTCTAAACGTGCAGTGCATTCTAGGTCCCGCACCCCACAACAGAGAATTTGTTCCGTGTAATGAATGGAAATTGCTAGGAATGGATCGAAATGAAGGTGTTTGTGTGTAGTATTTTCACTTTTTACCCACGTAGTGCATTCAAGGGAACGAACGACAATTTATTGCAAATATTGCACGGGAATACCTCGGTTTATTCACGCGCCTATTATTAATTTGAGTATGTATTGTTTTTTATGTATTTATATTCCTGTAATATTGAAATTGTTATAAATTTTAAGTATGTTGTAATTTTTTTTATTATGATTATAAATTTTTAATAAATTAAACGTTGTATATTTATAATACTAAAAGTAGGAAATAAAAGATATAATTCTTGTGAAAATTTTATTTTGATTTAATTAAATTTGTAGCCTTGTGATTTTTTTTTGTTAATTTGATAGAGATAGAAAATATTGTATATGAAAATAATAATAAAAATATCAAAATTCATAAACTAAATTTCTCTATAAATAGAGTCCATATCAAAAAATTTGAAATACAAACAAAATTTCTCTTTTAATATTTATATCCTAGTATTTTATTTCATTTAATAGAAGGAAATGTATACAATTATTTAAGGTTGGGTTAGACATAGGTTGATAAATATAATGGGGGAGTATACTGCAGTGCCAAGTCTTATCAAGCAGCATACATTGGTCCTTTTATTATCATTACTCTACACCCACGACTTTGAGGTAGGAAGACCCAAGGGTTGTGGGTTTAAATAAAAATTGATGGTGTATATAATTTTTTATTTAAAAATTTCGATTTACGATATTATTTGATATCAAAATAAAATTTTATATATATCAAAATTAGAGATTTTTTTTCTCTATTAATAGACATCAATATTGAAATAGTTTCAAACATAATTTTCTATCATGTATATTCAAGTTATTCAAACTCCAAAAATTATTCAAATTAAATTTCAAATTTTTTTGAATCCGAAAGATTTTTTAAACTCTTAAAATTTTCACTTACCCATTATTATTAATATATTAAAAGATTGAGTTGAGTTGGATTATTGATAAATGATAATACGGGAGGTCCCCATACTTTATTTTAAAGGTCCCTCTACATTTTGCATTCATGCCCCCATCTTTTTCTATAAATAATCGACCTCTGTTCAGTTATATTCCAAACTAAATTGCCGAGTTGCCTTCAAAATATTATTGTTATGCTAAAAGAATCTTCATCTGAGAGTGAATCTGATGTTTCTGGGGATAGCAATGGGTCGTCCTCAGCACAGACTTTTATTAGTTGGAGGGGTAAAAGTTCTGTGAAACTATGCGAGCCTAATGAAATTATTTTCTTCGAGATTGGTGTGGACAGAGACGTTTTATCTTTGATCCATCTTCATCTACCATCTCTAAATCACACAAACCCCCCCCCCCCCCCCCCCACGTCTATGAAATCATCCCTGAGAGTTGGAAGTTTAAAAAATTTCCTCACAGACGGTATACCTCCTTTAGTCCTCCAGCGGTGTTTGACACCGAGTAACTTGTGAAGGTCTACACATGATAGGTATAGGTCTGCACATCTTACATTTAAATACAGTTATTAGTAGTATTATTTTTATTTTACCACAACTGATCTACAGGTCACTGATGTAAAGGCATTGGAAAAGATGAAGCTTACCTCATAAACCGATTGTATTATCAAAATAACCTTTTCCATTTCAACCCAGACACCCGACAGCCACAAGGTCACAATGCATGTCAACGTATTATGGATTGTATCATTTTACCTTTTGGAATATATAATTAAATTTATAAATATTGAAAAATATATGTATTTAAACAAATAAAAAAATATATCAAAATTCATAAAATAAAATTCTCTACAAATAGACTCCAATATAAGAATATTTTGAAAGACAAAAAAACCATTCCTTTTCTCTTTTAACATTTGTATCTTAATTTATGGACTATCATTTTATTTTCATGAAAGGGGTTCGAAAAAACTTATATTTAATTGGAGAGAAGATGAGATGTGTTGGAATGACATTGAAATTTTAAATTTGTTATTGATTTTGTAATTTATTTTAAGAGTGTGATAATTATTTATATAAATAATTATAAAAATTTCCTTATATATGTAATATATATTTAAAAAATTTATTATTTAGGTTGGGTTGGGTTATTGCTAAAATATAGAAAATATAAAAGTTAGGTTGAGTTTAAGATTGTATATGTAGATGAGAGAGAAATGAGTATTATATTAGAAGGTTGGATTAAGAAGTGTTAAGGATAAGAAAAAATAATTTATCATGGAACATAAAAAATAAGATACAATAACAAGAGTTTGAAAAAGAAATAAAAAAAAATAACTCAAGCTATATATACACACCACATATTAATTTTAAATAAATAACTCAAGCTATATATGCTCAATCAAATCATTTTTTAACATGTCTGAGCTTGGATAACTATTCGAATTCAGTAAAATTATACTTGAGTAATTTTGAAAGTTTGAAGACTACTTAGAAATTTAGAAATTAGAATGATTTGGATTCCAAATAGAAATTAAGAGAGAAAACGATAAAAATAAAAAATATTAAATTGTACTTCAAAATATACTAATATTGGTGTCTATTTATAGAGAATTGAAAAATATTAATTTTAATATGTTTTTTTATATTTTTAATACATATTATTTATAATATTTATAAAATATATTTTATAAATTTAATTATAATTTTTTTTTTATTTTGTGTGCTTGGTAAGTCATTTCAAAACTCTACACCGTCGGTTTCCAAGGAGGTTCTCTGGAAATGAGAATTGAATTGTCATTGGAACTTGGACCTTCCATTGCCCTAATTTTCTTTTTATGCATTGCCCTATTTATTAGTACTATAATTTGCATCATGGACCTTTCATTGTGCCTATAAATTGAGCCTTGTAGTCCAACAATTCCCAAAAAAAAAAAAAAAAACTCAAAACAAGTTCACCAAATCCTTCTCCTCTGAACCTTCCTCTAAAAAATGACTTCTGAAAGTGACTCTGATGAGAGTGACGAAGATGCTCTCGTTGAAGTTCCGTGAAACTATGCGAGCCTAATGAAATATTATCTTCTTAAAGGCGGTATTCCACATTTCATCCTTCAGCATTGGTTGGCTGTGGAGTAACTTATGCACTTAAATGACAACCTCTAATGGTTTGAAGACAGAGATAGAGATATTTTATGATTTTATAGATATTACAATTACAATTTCATTGTATTTGTACCAGTTTTAAAAAAATAGATAAAATAGGTATTATGAGTGTATGTATTCTACGACAACCTCCAATGGTTGAAGAGAGAGCTGGAGATGTTATATTATTTTATAGATGTTACAATTTCATTGTATTTATACTAGTTTTAAGAAAAAATAGATAAAATAGATATTATGAGTGTATGCATTCTACATTTCACTTATATATATATATATATATATATATATATATATATATATATATATCACAGTTTGAATTTATTTTTGTATAAATAAACACCAATATTGAAGTATTTTTTATACGCATAACTGAACATATTTACTACGTTTATAAATGGAGAAGAATTTTGAAAACATTTTTTTAATTATTTATAGAATAATTATTTATTAATTTTATTTATATTGGATATTTTTGTGTGTGATTTATATCATGAAAATATTGTATTTGTAGAAGGGAGGAAATTACGTTTAAAAAGAAGTTATTTTTTTACTCTATCATCAGAATATTATATACAACATAATCTAATTTATATTTTGTCTCATTTCATAACCTATTGCTTCTATTTCTCCATATATCATCATACTTAACACTATGATACTATTTTGTGAATCTGGTCAAAAACTCCAACTTGTATTTTCCCCCCACACTTTTGAAACTTTTCGTTTTCAAAAGTGTGTTTCCCCTCCCCCCCACCCCCTGTTGGGAAATGACTTATAAAATATTTTGATAAAATCCCAAAGACCCCCCTGATGTATCAATGTATCTCTAAAACTTAGAAATCTAGCCCAAAGTGTTAGGAGGCTATGATAAAAGCTTAGAAAATAAGTTAATGTAAAACAGGCTACTAAAGTTAAAACTAGTTTGTTGTGTTTAGACTAGCCTGATGTGTCTTAGACTAACCTGATGAAGGATTAGGAGATACACCCATGTACTAAAGAATGCACCTCAGAAGACCAAATTCAAACAGCCTGAAAGGACTCCCCTGAAGACAAGTAACCTGATACATTAAATGTTATTCAGCATTTAAAGATGCAGCCAACACATAAATGAAGTATTCAATGCAACAAAGAGAATGTTCCAAGTCACCTGATGAAAAGACAGAGGACTTCAAAGCAACCGTTGTGACTGGACTGAGGAACAATTAAGTCAAACCAATGAGAAGCTGCCACCTATGTACGGACCTAACACAAAAGACTGACCTGTCAGTACCAAGTTCAGAAGCAACCAACAACCTAGGATGGCACAGCTTTCAAAGGCGGCTGCATTAACTCTAAGCAGGCATTTAATGAGCTCTCAACCATTAATGCTCAAGAGTTGACCATCCAAAATCTAAAGAAGATCTTGAAGAACGTTGGAGTGCAAAATTTCACATATTTGACCATCCCAAAATCTGAGAAAGATTTTGAAGAACGTTGGAACACCAAAATAACTTAATTTGAAACTATCTCTCCAACGGATAGTCTTTCAAATTGAGTCTATAAATACAAGAGTTGAAGAATAAACTATATACGGGAAACTAACAAGCTCAACTAAAAATCTAAAAGCTCTCCAAAGTTTATTATACTCTCAAACACTCGAAATCACTGTAGTTTCCCAAGTGCCCAGATTGTTTAGAGCTCATCCTTGTATTTAGGCTTAGACTGTAATATTTTAGAAGCCATTGAGATAACCCAATCTAGATACTACTTATCACTGTAAAGGGTTATCTCAACCTTAGTTGGAAAACTCAAGCCCTTAAACTGAGATAGGTTCAAGGCTGTGAGTAGAAAGAAAGTAAGATGAGGAGTGTCTCAGTTTGAAATCTAGAGACGACTAGGACTCAGTAAAAATCCTAGAGATCAAGAGGAGCTGTTCTTGATCAGTGCACCTTGGCACTCTAAAACAAGGAATTCCTGTGGATAAGGAATTCTCCTATTAAATCAGGAAAAGTGGAAGTAGGAGAGTTCCACTCCGAACCACTATAAATCCCCTGTGTCTTGTTAACAACTTCAAGTATTTTTGAATTAATCCGCTGCACAACTAAAACTTTGATCAAACCCACAGGCCACTTATCAGGCGACTTTCAAGTCCACTGACACTTTTAAATTGGTAGCCTGTGTCTTTAAAAAGTCTACTATAAAACTATTCTTTGAAAAATCTGTACTTACAGGTGTATTCCCCCCATACACCTGATATTATGTATTTGGGACCAACAAGTGGTATCAGAGCAGGGGTTCTAAGAACCACTGCCTTGATATATCATCAGTGGTCATCTGAACTGATCTGACTAACTTCTTTTGAAGTCTTTCTTTCAAAATGTCAACTCAAGCAGAAGGATCAATTAACACAGGGAACATAGCCACATGAGCAGCCAATACCAATGTTGTAGGGAGTTCAGACTCCAACATGGGAACCAATCCTCTCAATCATCTAACACATCACAAGCTGCCACAGTTCTCAGTAGAAGGCTACGATTTCTGGAAAATCAGGATGAGGGCTCACCTAGGTTGTGTACATGATGAAATGCTCAGGGTAATTACTAGAGGTCCTTTTGTCTTTATGACTGCTAATCCTAGGATCACACAAGCTCAAATTAATGATCCTAGAGAAGAGTGGCCTAAGGATGAAGATGACTTCACTGCTGATGAGAGGAAGAGACACAATCTCAACTTTGTAGCCATGAATATATTGTACACAACCATTCCTGACTCTGTCATGGGAAGAGTTGTTCATTGTACAACTGCAAAAGAGATATGGGATACTCTGGCTCTCCTGTGTGAAGGCACTGACAAAATCAAAGAAAACAAACTGTCAGTGGGTGTTCAAAAGTATGAACAATTCTCAATGGAATCAAATGAAGCCATTGACCAACTTGATGGCAGGTTCACTGATATCATGAATGAGATAAACTCCCTTGGAAATGTTTATACTAAGAGGGAGGTTGCCCTCAAAATTCTTAGGGGACTCTCACCTAGGTGTGATGTTTACTCTGTCATGATGCAAAACACAAAGGATCTGTCCAACATGTCAATGCAACAAGTGTTCTCAGAACTCAAGGCCTATGAATTTGACCTGAACAGAAAAAGAGCTACAGAAGAGCCTTCCTCATCAGAGAAAGAGTAGCCTTCAAAGTAAACAATTCTGAAGCTGAACCAGCCAAGATCAAGAAAGCCAGCAAACCCTGCAAATCCTAAAGCTATGCTGAGCTAAAAGAAGAAATGAGTCTTCTAGCAAGAAGGTTTGAAAAGCTGAATTCAAGATTTGGCAATTACAAAATATATTATCAGGATACCAAGGAAAAGAAGTCCATATTCATTCCCAGGGATGAAAAGGAACTTGAGAAAGAAAACAAGAGAAATCACAAAGGTGAGGAATCCACCTCAAAATCAGATTCCAGAAGGAGAGACAAGGAAGAAGCTGAAGATGATGGTAACAAAAGATGCTATAAGTGCAACAAGACAAGCCACTTCAAATATGACTGTCCTCAGCTAAGTACTAAGGAGAGGAAGGAAAGGCAGGCCAAGAGGGACAGGAGACTGGAAAGGAGAGCAATGGTGGTAGAAGATGAGCAAGCTGCAAGCTCCTCTGAGGAAATGTTAACTGACAGCAGTGTTGATGATCTATGCCTCATGGCCAATGAGGAACCTGAGGACCCTTTGGATTCTCAAGATGACTGGGAACTGGATAGTGGTTGCTCAAGGCATATGACAGGCAATCAAAATCTCCTGACTAACTACAAGAAAAAGAAAGGCCCACAGGTCACCTTTGGTGACAACTCTAAAGGAATCACAAAAGGTTATGGTACCCTGATGATAGGGTCAGTCCAGGTAACAAATGTATCATATGTCAGTGGACTGAAACATAACCTGTTTTCTATAAGCCAATTTTGTGATAAAGGATATAATGTTGAGTTCTCAAGTAACCTGTGTTGTGTAAGAAATGCCTCAAACACACAGGTACTACTAACAGGGTCTAGGAAAGGAAATGTCCATCTTGCAGATTGGAGATCATGTCCAAAAGAGACCTGTCTCATTGCCAAAAGCTCAAGTGACCTGACTTGGCTATGGCACAAAAGACTCAACCATTTAAACTTCAAGACACTGAACAAGATATCAAGGCTGAGTCTAGTGGAAGGGATACCTAATGAGATGTTCAGCAAAGACCATATTTGCAAAACCTGCCAAGAAGAAAAGCAAATAAGAGCATCATTCAAAAGCAAAACAAACCCCTCCACTGACAGGGTACTTCAACTTTTACACATGGACCTATTTGGACCGATCACACCAGCCAACATTAATGGAAGCAAATACACCCTTGTGGTAGTTGATGACTTTTCAAGATTCACATGGGTGATCTTCATGTCCACCAAGAAGGATACTCAACTCAGGCTACCTGAACTACTCAGGAAAATAACAAATGAAAAGGATATTTATATTTTCAAGTTTAGATCTGATAAAGGTACTGAGTTCATTAATTCCATTATTACTGACTTTTGCAACAAGTCAGGTATATCCCATGAGACATCAGCTGCAAGATCTCTACAACAAAATGGGGTAGCTGAGAGGAGAAACAGGACACTGAAGGAGGCTGCCAGAACCATGCTTGCTGATGCACAAATTCCCAAAAGGTTCTGGGCTGAAGCTATACATACAGCCCGTTACACTCAAAATAGATCCATGTTCACCAAAACTCAAGGCAAAACCCCCTATGAGCTATGGAATGGTAGGAAACCCCAGGTATCGTACTTACATATTTTTGGTTGTAAGTGTTTCATTCACAACAATGGGAAAAGGCAATTGAAAACCTTTGATAGCAAAGCTGATGAAGGAATTTTCCTTTGGATATTCCCAAGTCAGTAGAGCCTTCAGGGTATATAACCTCAGAACCCTTGTGGTGGAAGAAACACCCCCATGTTATTTTTTATGAATCTACTCTTGAGTCCAGGAAAGATCAGGCCATCAAAGAAATCACTGATAAGATGACTAACCTGACCTTGGACAAGTCCACTTATAAGAAAGTGGATGCCTACATTCCAACATGGGACAACCTAGGGACAGAGGAGTCTGGAGGGAGTACACAGAGGACACACCAGCCTGAGGAAATCAACACTGATGAAAATGAGCTGAATGACCCAATCCCAGTTCCTCAGGTAACATCTGTCAATGAAGAAGTTGGCCAAGCTGAGACAAACACTGAGCATAACACTCAGGGGAAAGCCAGACTAGACTGTGCTGATAACTTTGAAACAACCCTGAATGATGACTCAGGACTCCTTCCCTCTGCTTTCTCCCCTGATTTACTTAATATTGCCCAATCTAGTGACTCAATCCCAGTTGAAGAGATATCCCCTGTGGATAACCCCACTGAGAGAGGACAATCCAAAAGAAGCTGGTTGACTGATCACCCAATCAATCAGATTCTTGGAGATCCTAACCTTGGAGTCAAAACTAGAAGTTTTCATGGTGAGAATGCTCTATTTTGTTGTTTCCTTTCAGCACAGAAACCCAAGACCATTGAAGAAGCATTAAAGGATCCAAATTGGATCATTGCCATGGAAGAAGAACTCAATCAGTTTACAAGGAATCAAGTATGAGAGCTTGTCAAGAGACCCAAACATGTAAACATCATTGGAACCAAGTGGGTCTTCAAGTACAAGAAGGATGAGAATGATGTCATTATCAGAAACTAAGCAAGACTGGTGGCAAAAGGATACTCTCAAGTTGAAGGATTTGATTATGATGAAACATTTGCACTAGTAGCCAGATTGGAGGCAATCAGGCTATTTCTTTCTTATGCTGCCCACAAGAAGTTCAAGGTGTATCAAATGGATGTTAAGAGTGCATTCCTCAATGGGGTCCTGAATGAAGAAGTCTATGAGGAATAACCCCTTGGCTTTGAGGAAGGCAACAAAGTGTACAAACTTAGGAAAGCCTTATATGGTCTGAAACAAGACCCAAGAGCTTGGTATGACACTTTGTCATAGTTCCTCTTGGAGCATGGTTTCACTAAGGGGAGTGTTGACAGAACACTCTTCAGAATCACACATCGAAAAGACATGCTCTTGGTCCAGATCTATGTGGATGATATTATATTTGGGTCACAAAATGAAGACCTATGCACAAGATTCTCACATCTCATGAAAGGAAAGTTTGAGATGTCCATGATGGGGGAGATGAACTTCTTCCTTGGATTGCAAGTCAGGTAGTCCCCTAAAGGAATATTCATCAATCAGGCAAAGTACACAAGGGAGCTGATACAAAAATTTGGCTGCAGCTCAAGTAAGGTAGTCAGGGTACCTATGAATACAAACACAAAGCTTGAACCTGATGAAGAAGGAGAAGCTGTGGATCAGACTGCCTACAGAGGAATCATTGGATCTCTTCTATACCTTACTGCAAGTAGGCCTGACATCACTTATGCAGTAGGGATCTGTGCAAGATATCAGGCCAGTCCCAAGAAAAGTCACCTGGAAGTCACAAAAAAGATTCTAAGATATCTCAAGGGTACTATCAATATGGGACTATTGTACCCCTCTTATGATAACTTTGAATTAACAGGCTACTCTGATGCTGACTATGGATGATGCAAAATTGACAGAAAATCAACCACTGGGACATGTCAATTTCTTGGAAACAAGTTGATATCTTGGTTCTCAAAGAAGCAGAGTTCAGTAGCAACAAGCACTACTGAAGCTGAGTACATGGCTGCAGGAAGTTGCTGTGCTCAAATCCTATGGATAAGGCAATAACTGACTGATTACAACATACAGGCCACTGAAGTACCTATCTTCTGTGATAACAATAGTGCTATTGCAATATCACATAACCCTGTACTCCACACAAGATGCAAGCATGTGGATATTAGGCATCACTTCATCAGAGATCATGTGGAGAAGAAAGATGTATGCCTTATAAAAATCCACACTGACAAGCAAAGAGCATATATACTCACAAAACCTTTGGCTGAAGCAAGGTTTCATGAACTATCAGTGGAGTTAGGCTTACTTGATCCTGAGTCAGGGAACTAATCAGGTTACCCAACTCAGAATGAATCAATCACAACAGATTCACAGGTCACAATTCAAGGGGGAACAATCAAGAAATAACAGTGGACTCAGCTGATAAAGTCCACTGATATCTTCTGATAATCAGTAGAGGCTACTCTCCTGAACTCAACTAGACTAAGCAAAAGTCCACTGAGACAACCTCTGACTAACGGTTACTTTATTGGTAACCATGCCTGCGGCGCATTTAATGTGATTGTAAGTGTGCAGTAAAATCTTGGAAGATGGTTTTTGAGAAGTTATCTCTCATGAAAAGTCCCACTTATAACCGTCATCCTTTTAAATCCTAACCCTTGATCTTCATACAACCCCCTTTCCATTTTTAGTAATAATTACAAATTACTTGGGAAGTTAAAACATTTTATCTTCCAAATTATTACTCTTCTCTCAACCGTAGATTATGTCTCTCTTGATTTAATCCCCACCCTTGATTTACAATATAAATAACTTCTTCACTTAGCAGTTCTTCACACGTTCTCAGTATTCACAAACTCCCAACCCTTATCATCTCAACCCTTACCATTTCTTACCACTCCAACAATGGCCCAAATTTACATAGACTACAAAGAACTCCAAATAACAAGAACTTTTGGTATGAACCAATTGTTTGTTTCAATAACCACAAAGTTCTTTCTGACCCCAACCTATATCACATAAGAAGAGCTTTTGACCTTGTTAGAAATGTTGGCCTTGTTAGATTCTTATCTAAAGGGCCAGAGAAATGTTATGACAGGCAGGTGATGGAGTTCTTTGTTGACATGGAGAAGAGTATTACATCCATAAGATCAGCAGTTATGGTGGAGAAAAGTGAGCAAAGGAAGGACAAGTAGGGGAGGGAGGTCATTGTACATGTGATGAAGAGGCACAAGTTTACACTGAGGCAGGAGGATTTGAATGACATCTTTGGGTTGCCAAATGAGGGTTTGGACCCAGGGACCTACATACTTGGAGAGGAAGAGAAGTTTCTGGACACTATTACAAAGAAAAAGGAGCAATATGTCCCAAACTTCAACTAGAAACTCCTCAAGCCTGAATTTGAGGTGTTGGAAGAGATTGTTGGGAAATGTATCCTGGCCAATCAGGGTAGCATAGAGCAGGTGAGTAAGATCAAACTCAGATTGATGGTAGCCATTGTCAACACCACTGCCAGAGTGAAGTTCAACTGGCATCAGTTCTTTATCTCCAATCTGAGAGAGGAAAGGAGCAACCTGAAGGAAATCAAAGGGAAGATGGTGATAGAGCACAAGTTGTGCTATGCTTCAAAGGTGTCTCTCATCATTGAGGCACTTAACTTGAAGTATACATTTCCTGATACAAGATCATGGAACAAGGCCAAGATCTTGTTCAATTCTGAGAAGCTGTTAGACAAAATGAGGGTAGAGGCTCCATCCAGAGAAGGGAGATAGGAGGCCACTGCCACTGAAGATTCAGCTGAGGACAGCCCCCCGATAAACATTAAGAAAAGGGCATTGAAGCCCAGTGAAAAGATGAAGTCCCATAAGGA
Source organism: Prunella vulgaris (assembly GCA_026898435.1). Classification (NCBI taxonomy): domain Eukaryota; kingdom Viridiplantae; phylum Streptophyta; class Magnoliopsida; order Lamiales; family Lamiaceae; genus Prunella; species Prunella vulgaris. Next base: position 249,070 of record JAPKLY010000527.1, read on the forward strand.
GGAGGAGTTGTAGAAGAAAAAGAGGAGGCTTGTGAAAAGAGCATTCATTGAGAGCAGGGCCATCAGCAGCAGCTCTGAGACATCCACCACCCACTCATCCACTGAGAAATCCACAGAAGAGGAGGAAGAAGGCTTGAAATCCCCTATTCACCTTTTAGCCACCACTGCCCTGAAGGGGATTGAGGAAGGGCAGGAGGGTGAGGAAGCAGAAGAAGATGAGGAGGAGGAGGACAACTCAGAGGAGTCTGATGAGGAGGATGCTGAGTCTGAGGATAGAGTAGGAGGACAAGAAGCCTCAGAGGACTCTCAGAAGTCCACTGAGGTAGCCAAAATCAAACCCACTGAACCCACAACACAAGAAAACCCCACTGAAGGCTCTCAACAGCCTAAAAGTGAAGCCAAAATACAATCTCTTATCCCACAGGCTAGTGATATTCTACCATCATTTGAAGTAGCTGATGAGGAGGAGGTCCAGTATACTTACTTAGATTCTCTGAAGGAGGAGGCATACTATGATATTGAACAACTATATCCTGTCTTAAACTCCCATCCAACCCTCAAGGAAATGTTTGAGAGGGTCAGGCTACTGGTCAAGCTTAAGGATGCATATCTTTTTGAGTTACTGGAGGCAGTAAAAGGGAAAGGAGAAGATTACTGGAGGAAGGAAGAGAGAGAAATACTGGAGTTTGCTCAAGTAAAGAAAGTGAGTCTGTTGTTGACTGAATGGGAATTTGGTAAGCTGGTTGCCAAGAAGTTAGAGGAAGCAAGATTGATTGAGGGGCCCAAGGGCAAGTCTTCTGATGATCAAAACAAAGATGGAGAAAATGAAGGAGCGAACCCAACTGAGGGTCAGGCTGGTTCGAGTCAGGGGATGTCCCAGGGCACTGGGAGTCAGGGCACTGGAGGTCAGGCCATTGAAGATCTACCTGAGTCAGACAGAGGTTGTGCCTTCCCCTGATGAGACACCAATTGCTCAGATCGAAGGAGTCATTCAAACTGTTGTGAAGGCTGTTGTGGAGCCTAAGTTTGAAGGGAATGAACTGGCAAGCCTGACAGGCAAGGTGGAAAATATTGAGATCATGATGGAGGAACAATCTATTGAGACTGTTGTGCTGGATGAGCACCTAGATCAGGTAAAGGATACCAACTTGACTCTCATTACTAATCTGTCTAGTAATGTGGACCAGATGGAGATGCACCTCTCCAAAGAGATCAATGACCTGAAGGCTAGTGTAGAGCAGGAGAGGCAGGCTCATGCACAGGTCATTATTGCAGTCAGGCAAGAAACCCTTGAAGAGAGGGAAAGATTGATACAGGCAACCATCACAACCATGGCAGGTAGTCTTATGGAGAAGATGAATGAATATACAACAAGGAGGGAGGATGCCCTGAAAGCAGAGATTGAAACTCAGGTAAGGTAGGCACTTTCAGTGCTTCCCACTCAGGCGGCCACAAATCTGATCATAGAAGAGAAGCTGAAGCCTTTCACAGATTTTGGAGTGGATGCTGCCTTTCACCTGAGGGCACTTAATGAGGAGACAGAGCACTGCCTTACCCATCTGAGAGTTGTAGAACAAGATACTGCCAAACACTCTGTTGCTCTTGCTGAACTCTCTACTAGAGTTAGCAAGAAGGGGAAAGGAGAGAAGGAGGACAATTCAGGCCACTGAGAGGTCCATCATAGGGCAAAGGGCCTGACCCTAAGAAATTTGTGGCAGATGTAAGGCAGGAAATTGACACTCTTGTGAAGGAAGGGGAGCAGGCTACTGCTCATGAGAAGAAGAAAGGGAAAGCTGACCAAGGAAGGGAGACTAGGCTGTCAAGAGCCAAGGATCAGATTTTGAGGGAGAAAAGGCAGAGGAGTGAGCAAAGGAGTGGGAGTGTGTCTGACACTTAGGCCACTAAGAGAAGGAGGGTTATGGTTACCCAGGAAGAAGAAGAAGTGAGGGAGTTTGCTGTTGAGAACCCCAATCCCATAGCCTCACTTGCACCCAGTCAGCAAGAAAAGGTGCAATCCACTGAGGATCAGTTCAAACCACCTACTCTCATTCCCCTGGCCCAGGCAGTAAAGGCAGAAAAGTCTCTTGATGAATACAACATGGAGAAAATGGAGGAGAAAAAGACACTGGTTGAGAGTGGTCAACTGATGAAACCCCCACCACCTAGGAAGGCAAGGAATTCTTATTGGAGAATGAAGGCCAAGAGGAGTCAGGCTCAGGCTAGTGAGCCCATTGCCAAGTTTCCACACATAGATCCTTGGGTTCCCGGAGACATTAATGACTCTTGGGAGGAAGCCAAGAGGGAGTTTGTATACTCCTTCTATGTGACAGGTGAGTTTGCAGGAGTAGAGGCTGATGAAGTCTTTCATCAGAAGATGGTGGAGAACTAGCCTGCTCTTTATCCCAGGATCCTGAATGCTTGGGAAGAGCACAGTGGAGGAGAGCAGTTCAAAGCCACTGGCCCCATTCTCTTCATGCCCCTAATAGATGCAAGTGGGGAGGTGAAGATGAAAGAAATTCTGGGAGAATGACTAGTCATCTGTGAGCAGCTCGGCTTGAAGGGTCACAACAAGGAAGTGATGGAGAAAAAGATGTAGGTGAAGAAGAGGGTCTTTGCTCAGTATGGACTAGAACCAGCATTTGGGAGCCTGTAAGGCAAGTGAACTGAAGAAGAAAGTAGGAGAAGAAGTTACCTTTATATTTTTGTTTATGTTTGGGCAGGATAGAACCTTGATTGCAGTATGAAACTTGTACACTGTAATCAATTTTTAAGTTAATGAAAATTTCATCCTTTTAAAGCCCAAGATAACATCTCATTATATGTTTGGCATATATCCACTCCTTTTTCCATTTGTGCTCTGGCAGCAGATGATTCAAGATTATATTAATCTTGGTAGCCATTGAACACTTTGACTTTAGCCTGTACATTTGTTGCCCATTCACAACCTCAGCAACACATCTCTTGGACTCCTGCTCCAAGCGAAACCACAGCAGACTCACCGAATCTGCTGGAACTCCATCTAAGATTATTCGAGCCACACTAAGGCGAAATTTGGTTAGGCATCCAAACTCCCCTGCTCTGCAAAAATAACCTTGGTTACCACATCCATGAAAAACCTGTACCACCTCCTCAGCATATTTTTCTTCAGATTTGTGGTATTTTCTCGCTGGCTCCTCCTCGCCATTATCTTGAAAGTAGCCAGATAATCAGCATCTTTGTAGGTGTGGGGTTGGACACTCGAGGCAGAAATATAAAAAATTTGTGCAGCAACATCCTTGGATAAAACCACTGTTTCACCATCAACAAGGGAGCCAATGGTGTTAGGACTGAACTGGGCTTTGAGTAGAAACTAGAAAGCATAGTAGTTTAGGGTCTTGTGGTCAGGAGGCGTCATGGATATGAAGGATCGGAGATTATGATGTTGGAAGAGGTTTAGAATTTCTCGGATTTCTAGAACCCGTGTTGTATCGTAATCAACACACATTTCGGCATACATCTTCTCGAGCATCTTCTTTCGGGCTTGTTATCCATGACTTCAACACAAATTTTAGAAGAACAGAGAAAAAAATATATAGGCAAGATAATAAAGAAGATAGAGGGATTTTGGAGCATAAAGGTTTTGGAGAGGTGTTCAAGGGTATATATACGAATCTAGAGCATGAGCAATTTTCCAAAATTAAAAACCAATCACAAGATCGTGGGTGAATCGTGGATGGGCATATTGCATCACATAGATCAACGATCCAGATTAAGAGACCTTTGAAATTATTTAGAGGTGATGCGTAGGTGTCAGGTTTTGAAAAGGTAATTGGCCGCCTAAAAATTTTGCCTTTTTGTAAAAAAGGTAATGATTAAAAACTTTTTTAGAGATAAAATGGACGGTGAGAAATTAATTACCACTGACACCGAATTTTGGAAAAAGGAATAAATCCCCAAATTTTCGAAAGTGAAAAGATTTGATTTGCCAATTTTCTAAAAACAATTTTAGAAAATAGGGATTTATCAGTTTTCGGAAAAGATTTTTAATTTTCAAAATAATAATTTTAAAAACATAAAGGAGTATACTTATCAAATAGCTGACGTGGCAAAATCAGCTGATAAGAAGAATCCTCTTGAAAATCTTTTCTGCTCATCTGGGTTTTCTATGTCAGCTGACATGGATCAGCTGAGGTAAGTTGGCCTTGTCTGACTTTCATGACTTATACCTGGATCAAGTTAGAGAAAACAAGATATTAAAAGAACACGAAAGATTTAAAGAGACATACCAGATCAGCTGACTACCTCGGTAGATTCCCCCTCAGCTGATTACCAGCTGACTACCTAGAAAACCTTTTTCTCCCTTTCTAAAGAACTGCTCCTCCATCTACCATTCCTAACTCTGCTACTAATTTTCTGAATCTTACCTCTGCTAAAGGTTTGGTAAGAACATCTGCCCTCTGCTTCTCTGTGTGAATCTTCTCCATCCTGATGTCTCCCTTCTCAGCATGGTCTCTGAGGAAATGATGTCTTATGTCCACATGCTTACATCTGGTATGAAGAACTGGATTCTGAGTAATGGCTATTGCACTTGTGCTATCACAAAAGATGGGTACCTCTTCTGTGATCACATGGTAGTCCCTCAGCTGTTGTTTGATCCAGAGCAGCTGAGAGCAGCAACTACCAGTAGCCATGTACTCTGCCTCTGTTGTGGAAGTAGCTACTGAGGTCTGCTTCTTGGAGAACCAAGATATCAGCTTAATTTCCAGAAACTGACATGTGCCTGAAGTTGATTTCCTATCAATTTTGCACCCTCCATAGTGAGAATCTGAATACCCACTCAGCTAAAAATTGTCATCAGCTGGGTACCAGAGGCCTAGATTGTAAGTACCCTTCAAATACTTCACAATCTTCTTTGCTGCTTCCGGATGAGATCTCTTAGGATTTGCCTGAAATCTTGCACAAACTCCTACTGCAAAGCTGATATCAGGTCTGCTGGCAGTGAGATACAGCAGAGAACCAATAAGTCCTCTGTAGTGTGTCTGATCCACTTTCTCACCAGCCTCATCTGGATCCATGCTAAAGTTTGCCATCATTGGAATCTTAGACTCTCTGCTGCTACTGACTCCAAACTTCTCTATCAAGTTCTTGACATACTTAGCTTGGCTGATAAAGGTTCCATTGGACATCTGCTTCACCTGAAGTCCAAGGAAGTAGGTCATCTCCCCCATCATGGACATCTCAAACTTGCTTGTCATCAGCTTACTGAACTGATCACACATCTGCTTGTTGGGGGAGCCAATGATAATATCATCCACATAGATCTGCACCAAGAGGATATCATCTCCATCTTCTTTTCTGAACAAGGTCTTGTCTATCTTTCCTTTGCTGAATCTGCTGTCCAGCAGGAACTGTGATAGAGTATCATACCATGCCCTAGGTGCTTGCTTGAGTCCATATAAAGCTTTCTGCAACCTATAGACCTTGTTCCCAACTTCAAATCCTGGTGGTTGTTCCACATATACTTCTTCTGATAGGATTCCATTCAGAAAAGCTGATTTGACATCCATCTGGTATACCTTAAACCCTTTGAAAACAGCATAGGCCAGAAACAATCTGATGGCTTCTAGTCTAGCCACAGGAGCAAATGTCTCATCATAGTCAATAGGTTAGGAGATTTACCTTTGTTCATCTCATAAGTAGTCTTGCCATGCCTCTTAACTGGTAGACATCTATTTTGAATGTAGCAAGCAGTGTTGATGGCTTCTGCCCAAAATGTTTGAGGAGTCTGATATTCAGCTAGCATGGTCCTTGCTGCCTCCTTGAGGGTTCTGTTCCTCCTCTCAGCTAACCCATTCTGCTGAGGTGTTCTGGCAGTTGATGTCTCATGCTGAATACCATTTTCTCTGCAATAGTCAGACACAACAGAGTTAAGAAACTCAGTACCTTTATCACTTCTGATTCTGACTATGCTGAGGTCCAGCTCCTTCTGCATCCTCTTGAACAACTCCAGCATCTTGACCATGGTCTCATTCTTCTTGAACAAGAACACTACCCAAGTGAATCTTGTATAATCATCCACCACCACCAGTGTGTACTTCCTTCCACTGAAGCTAAGAGGTGAGACTGGTCTAAACAAATCCATGTGAAGCAGCTGGAGTGCTTTTGTTGTTGCAGTACCCTGCACATCCTTGAATAAGGCTTTGGTCTGCTTCCCTTTCTGACAGGTATCACACTTCTGATCAGATGCAAACACCTCATTTGGAAGTCCTCTGACTAGACCCTTCCTTGCAACCTTGTTGAGAGTCTTGAAGTTGAGATGACCCAACCTCTTGTGCCAGAGCCAGCTGACTTCTGCTGAACTTTTAGCAACCAAGCACGAATCAGCTGGACAGCTTGCAAAGTCTGCAAGATACATATTGCCTTTTCTAAGGTCAGTTAGTAGCACCTGCTCATTTAAATCATTAATAACAAGGCAAGAGTTTTTAGAGAATCTTACTGAGTATCCCTTATCACAAAATTGGGATACAGACAGAAGATTGTGCATCAGTCTATCTACATAGTAGACTTCGTCAACTGTTGTTCCTTTGATCAGCAGAGTAGCAACTCCTCTGGTGACTCCAAAATTGTTGTCACCGAATACAACTCTAGGCCCATCAAGCATCACAAAGTCCTGGAGGAGATGCTTTTCAAACGTCATGTGTTTCGAGCATCCGCTATCAATGTACCATACATGACCCTTGGCTTCTCCTCTCTCTATTGGGCTAGAACTTGCCTGAAATAAGAAATCAAGCTTTAGGTACCCTTACATTGGGTCCGGGTTGGTTAGTATCAACTTTCTGGATCCACAGGTAGAGATCATCCTTATGAGGTTTAGGAGATCTCAACCTTCTACCATACTTGTCCACAAAAATTATCTCCTTTAGAGGATCTCTCCTTGGGCGATGAGTGATAACAACATGCTTGTAGGTGGGCTTCTCAAAAGGATAGTTTTGGCTTGAGCCTCTGAATGACTCATATACTTTAGCCTGTTAAGGCTTGCCTATTTTGGTTACATTAAATGTAACCCAGGGCTGAGGTCTGGTTCGCTTGGGCTTACTCTGCTGAGATGACCCAGGCTTATCATTCCTCTGTTGATTCTGCTGAGGCTTCCTGTGAGTAGGATGCCTCTTCTGGTCTTGAGGCTTCTGAGCTTTGGACTTATGTTGGTTGTCAGCAGGCTTCTGAGTTTTAGTACTCTTCTGCTCTACTGAAACCTTTTGATCACCAGCAAACTTCTGAGCTTTAGTACTCTTCTGTCCAGCTGGGACCTTTTCTGTCCCTCTGCTCTTTTGCCCTTCTGATCTAGATGCAGACTCAGCTGGCCCTTTACCCTTTCGAGGATCCCGGATTAACCCACTATCACCTTTCTTCTTCTTTTGTGGTTTGGGTTTGGGATAACCAAGACCCCTTTAGTCATTCACAGTTTGCGAGGACTCAGCTATTTCAGACACTACAATTTTTGCCTTAGTCAGTTGATCCACTTTCAGCTGAAGCTGCTGTGAATTTTAAATTATCAGTTCATTCTGCTTGAAGAGTTCATCGAACTTAGCTGGCAGTCGATTATGTTCTTCATTTAAAATAGTGTTCTCAGAAAGTAGCTTTTCTATCAGCTTCTCCTGTTCCTCACACTTTGCTTTCAAGTCAGCAGACTCGTCATCATGTGAGTCATAGGATACTACTGGTAATCTGGCACTTTCCAGATCCTGTCTCAAACTCTGAACTTCAACTTTCAGATTAGAGTTCTCCTCTTCCAGCTGAGAACAAACTTTTAAGGAGGATTGGTGATCAGATAACAACTTGTGTATATCTGACTCCATAGAATAGGTAGAGGAGCAAGATGAGCTAACAGAGGGGGTAGGAGAATTTACCTCTTCTACCTTAGCCATAAGGCAGATATCATCCTCTGACTCAAAGTCAGAAGAGGATGAGGAAGAGTTGATGTCCTGCTTCTCCTCCTCTGCCAGCAGAGCTCTCTTGTCAGCAAATCTGCGATATCTCTTGATCCTCTTCTCTTCTCTCTCCCTTGGTGTAAGCTGAGGACAATCATAGCTTAGATGTCCTGGCTTGTTGCAAGAATAACACACACCATCTCCTCCTCTCCTGGGACTTGGTTCCCTCCTTCTTTCTGGAGACTTGTATCTGGTCTCCTGCTCATTTGATGGTCTTCTGGAATCAGATGACATCTGGTACCTCCTGGAAGAATCACCCTTGTTCTTCTTCCAATGGGATCTGTACTTCTGGAACTTGTTTGACATCTTGTCAAACTTCTTGGTCACCAGTGCAAGTTGCTCCTTTAAGCTCATGTCCTCTGGAGTAGAGGACTTCTCTTGACTATCAGCTGCAGTAGAGAATGCAACATTCTTTGTAGCTGATGAAGTTAGAGTCTCATCTTCTTGGTCTTCCTCTTGAATATCGAACTCATGTGCCTTCAGATGAGATAATAGTGTATGATGACTTATTTAAGATAAATTCTTAGTCTCCTTGATCACAGTCACCTTCACTCTCCATCTAGGAGTGAGAGATCTCAGGATTTTGTTGTTGATCTCTTTCTCCGAGTAATCTTTTCCTAGAGAACTTGCCTTATTCAAGATATTAGTCAACCTCATGTCAAGCTGATCAATAGACTCATCAGCTTTCATCTTGAAAGTGTCAAAAGTGTGGAGAACGGCTTGGAGCTTATTCTCCTTTATTTGATCAGTCCCTTCACACATTAAGGAGAGTTTCTCCCACATCTCCTTAGTTGTCTTGCAGGTCTTGATCTTTTCAATGTATTCCTTTGACAATGTCTCGATTATTTCAGTTCTTACCACTTGATCCAGATTGAAGAGTTTTCTCTCAGCATCATTCAGTTCACTCTTCTTCTTCTCTGGCTTCCTTCTTTCACTGATCTCTGCTTCTGTAGTCTTGCCATCACTTACTCCTTCCCAGTAAAATTTGATAGGCCCTTCCTCCAGAACATCCAGCATTCTATCATGAATGGCTCCAAGATGGTTTTCCATTCTGAATTTCCAGTAATCATAGTCTTCTATGGAGAATTCAGGCAGCTTCCTTGTCTTGGATCCACTCTTTTTGTAAGAAGCCACATCTGCAAGTGGTTAGATAAATTGCACACAAGTTTTTCAAAAATAGTTTTCAAGGATCTGTCCAGGTGACCACCAAAAGCTTTCTCAGGCTGTGGTCTTTTGGACACACAGCTCTGATACCACTTGTTGGTCCCAAAGGCAGGTTTTGAGGAAAGAAACACTAAGTCAAGTCTAGAAGGGGGGGGGGGGGGTGGATAAACTTGATGGGTTTCAAAACCTTTTTTTTAAAATTGGCTTAATTTTAAAACAACAGACTACTTGAGATAGTCTGGTTTTGAAAATTGTGCGCTGTGTATTATGAGTGCGAAAACATTTTTGTGAAAACCTTTGTTAGTAATGTGCACAGATAAAGAACAGAATAAAAGGAGCACGAGAGACATGAATTTATAGTGGTTCGGACAAAAGGTCCTACTCCACTCTCCACAGTCCAACTGGACTTGTGGGTCTCTCCACTATCTTTCTCACTCACTCACTTACTCACTTTGAGAGTACTACTCTCTTACAATAGTCTTATGCTAAAAGCAATCAACTTCTAACCACTTCTATAAAGCTTACAATGGATTAATATTGAGTAAAGGTTTTTGAGCACGAGTGAAGATTTTGACAGAGTTTCGGCAAGCTTAAATGCGTGTATTTTCGTACTTGAAATCTTCACTGGAACTCTTATTTATATGATCAATTCAACTTGCCGTTGGAAGGACTAGAGATCTGAGATCCCATAAATTATGAATCAATCAATCATTTAGATTGATTGAATTTCCTTCTTGATTCCCGGAGATCTTCGTGAACCTTCAATCAATCAAGTTTGTCCCCTTGATTGATTGATCTTCTATTCTGGGAATCTTCTCGTTTGTTGCAACTTAACCCTTGAGCGATTCCGTAGAATCTGGATGGAGCACAAGACCTCAGCTGATCTGTCTCCTCAGCTGGTGTACTGGTCTGCTTGTACACGGACCTCAGCTGATGTGCAAGTCTGCTGGTGCACCTCAGCTGATATCTTCGACCTCAGCTGATGTGCTAGTTTGCTGGTGCACCTCAGCTGGTTTCTTGATCATTGTCTGGAATACGATCCTTGGTCCTTGTCTTGTCTGCGATGTGCTCTTCAGCTGATCTTCTTATATCAGCTGATTTGTTTCCTCTACTGTTCTGATTCCAGGTACTTAGTGTCAACTGCTCAGGTCTTCTGTCTTCAGAAATCTGCTAAGTCTTCAAAGCCTTAGCTGATCTTCTTCTCTAAGAAAGCTTCGGATCTTCTAGGCTGTAAGGTTGATTCCCCCTTACAAAAACCTATCTAATCCTAACTATTCATCAGCTGACTAACAAGATCAGCTGGTCCTATTACAAGCTGATTGGTTTATCATATCATCAAATTATCTAACAAGAATATCCTAACATTGCATGTTAGAGTAATTTTATTTACCACTTCAACATATTATTACTGTTATGCTGCCACTAATATATTAATGTTGATCATGTAATCAGTCCTATATAGCCAATTTTCTACTTACAGCCTAGATTTTCTTTGTTGCTGCACTTTTTTTGTCAAGTAGCCTCATTTCTATGCAATTTTAGACGTTCTTAGCTATCCCCAGTGGTATTTATGAGAAGAGTTGAAGCACAAGAATCTTCAACAACGAAAAACCTAAAATGAATTAGAAGTGCTACAATCTCAGAGTGAATCTCAAATCGATTAAGATTCAATTCTCATAGGGGTTTAATGTGGCTATAGTTTGGAGTTTGGATCTTGGTTGGTACTTGGTGAACTCTTCATGTCAGGACTTTATTTGTATTATCAGTTACTTTTGATGTTTCATCGATCATGTACTAATCATATATACTTTCTTAATTGTTCTACAAATAATTGGAATAATATGTTCTTATTTATTATTATTTGGTGATATCTTGCTTTGTAATTTGTGAGCTTAATATTTTTATCGAAGTGCCGACAAAATTTATGTAAAATATCATTCATTTGCTGATATCTTGCTTTGTAATTTGATTTTGGCGGTGTCCAAAAGGTGTTACACCAAAGTACAATTTGAAGCCTCTCCTTCCTAGACCCTCTGAACCTCTTAGAGTCGAGGTTTGTCATATATATATATATATATATATATTTTTATTTTTTTTCCAATAAAATCCGATCTTTTGTGGCGTCAATGTATTTTTCTTATCTGGATTTTCTCATGTCGTTTGTTCAAGATTGTTAATTATTGCATTGGTGAAGAAGTTGAGAATTTGGTTGCTAGTTCGTTGTTTGGAGGTGTCATTCTGCCTGAGAATGTGAGGATTTCAAGAAAGAGAAGAAGAATGATCCTGAATTTGCCAGAAAGTTTGCTTCCTTTGCGAATTTGTACGTCAATGATGCATTTGTAACTGCAAACATAGCTCATGCTTCTATATATAGAGGGAGTGGGCCAAGCACTTGAAGTCATCTTTTGCAGGATTCCGTGTGCGAAAGGTCAGCGGACTATTATTCTTTTGTGTATTTGTATTACATACTCTATACTACTTAACCTGATAACTAATCCAATCTTTCTTAAATAGTTACTTACTAATTAATCTGTTTTGAGAATCCAGTCTTTTGATTTTTGATGGTTGTATATCAGCTATCATTGTTGAGTAATTGTGGTTGATCATTATTATCACTGAACATGAATTGCGAGTTATGATATATGATTCTATACTATATTTTTAGGATCCAAGTTCTACTTAGTTGGAGTTGTTTCCAAACCTAAGAAGCCGGACGCTGCTATATTTGGGGGCTCAAAGGTTTCCTCCAAGATTGGTGTTATAGAGTCATTATTGGAGAAGATAGATATCCTCTTACTTCGTGTATTAATGATCTTAACTTTCTATAAAGCCCAAGTACTTGCAGTGGAATCCTTGCTCGTGGAGGCTGTAAAGCTTGATCTTGCAATTAAATTCTAGAGAAGGATAAGGCCAAATGAGTATCTCTGTTGCTGCCTACTGATGAAGTTATTGCTAACAAATTTTCAGCTAACAGCAAGGTATGCAATTTTTTTCCAAGTGATGAATATATGAGTGTCATGTGCATATGAAATGCGTAATACAGGTTTTGTTATCCACAACCATAGAATATAATCTTGCCTTCTGACAATGTTCAATCCATCATCAAAAGAAGAACTTGGAACAGCATGATGACGTTGGGGAAGGTGAAATATTCCTATAATTTTAACTCTTAAAATCCTCAAAATTGTAAGGGAACATGTGAAAAAACAATTAAAAAGCTGAGAAAGTCTATTGAAGAGTCTAAAAATGAGAAAGAAAATCTTACTGAAGAACATAGAAAATTGAAGTTCACTATCAAAGAAATCAAATAACAAGCTTTTACTGTTTAGAAGAATTATAAGAAAATATAGTGTATCTCTCATATTTACCTGCGCTTCTGCAAATACAAAAAAATTATTTATATGAATGTCCTGCTTGAGTAACAGAGCAAACACTTAGTGACAACCTGCTCATGTGCGGGGAGTTTGCCAGCCATGCTGCGATCACGGCCCAACGGGCCCTGGACCAAGCAGTTGAGGTCAGTAGGGCAAGCCGTAAGGCGGAGAAGGAGTGTGAGGAGAAGGAGAAAGTGTTGAAGGTGAAGGAGGACGAGTTGGCCCGGGCACATCTCAAGATCAAAATCACTTTGGAGTCAGAGAATAAGCTCTTGAGACAATCAAGAAACTTCAGCACGACAATCGAAACCTCAATGAGCAAGTGGTACAGGCTACTACAGGCTTTGCTCGTCTCAAAGCTGAGAGGGCTGACGAGCATAAAAAATATAATGACTCCCTGGACCAGATTTTGGAACTGGAGCAAGAAAAAGCTGCACTCGAGAATACGGTGGAGAGAATGTACACCGAGGAGGACATGTTGGAGCAGCTGCATGACGCGGCTAACTTCGGATTTCTCTGTTCATACGCTGAAAGCATCAGGGTGATTCGTACTACAGTGGGGGAAGGGTCGGAGACCTTTGAACAGATGAAGAACAAGTTTATGGACTTCATCCGTGCTAACCCACCGAACAGGTCGCAGGAACTTCCTTTTGCTGATCTAGTGGGTCTGGGTTCGATTTGGGATTCCTTGGAGAAGGATATACCATCATCCAGCCCCGATTGCCATCTCAACCTACCCCGGATTGCCGAGACCTCTTTCATTGCTCCGGGAACCACCGATGCCACCGAGGCCTCTCCTGAAGAAGGTCGTCAGGAGAGAGAGAATGAGATTGCCCTGTCTTACATCCAGACTCCTCCTGGCGATGACACAACGGTTCCCGAGGTCCCGCCATCTGATGTCGCCGACACTGCTGCTCACACCACTGACTAGGGTTTTTATCTTGTTTGCCTGATGTCTTATCTGTTTTAGACATCAGTTTTACTTTTTGCCTTCCCTGCTTTTTGTTGCATTTTTGTTTTCTGTCTTTCCAACTCAGAATATTGTTTGAACTTTCCACTTTCTGCTGTACTCCCTTTTCTTCAATTAAGGATGTTATTTTGATGCACTTGTTTTGTTTTTAATGAACTCGAATGAAATGTCATTTACGTCTTATCGTTATATATCGCCTTTCGCGTCTGTGGGGTCTTTAATTCGCTTCGCCTTGCCTCTATTTGGGCGTGTACGAATAGCTTTTTCTGCTGTAACAAATAAGATACTCGCGCGGAAATGGGCCGTCAGGAAGCGTTCACTTCATCCGCGGGAGCGTATCCACGTCCCTTTGGCGGGCATGAAGCGCTGTCCCGGTATTACCGGGTGCATCCACTTTGCTATCCTCCAAAGCGTATATAACGTCCTCTGGAGAAGCATCTCTGATGCACACTCAGGTCCCTTGTATATGACCTTTCGGGGCTTCACACTCGGTTCTTATTCGGGAGTTTTTAGGCATTTTAACGCCTTAACCTTTCAACCTAAGAAGAGCGTTGGCATGCTTTTGCTCTAACGGGTGCAGGACGTACTGGTATTGTACAATACCATTTTGTCACTGCACGAGGAGCGTGCTCGACAAGCAGAGCTGTGGCTCCACCCGGAGCGCATTAGCCCTCTGTAGCCACGTAAAAGTTAGACGATTTCAATTAGACTGCGACCTTTTAAAAAAGACCGTTTATAAAATTCATTATCTGTTCTGAAACAAAATGTACATTATACATCCTTTATTGATAAAACTTCTTCAGTTGAGCAGCATTCCATGTGTATGAAGACGGTACCCCATCCAGGTCTTCCAATTCGCAAGTCCCATTCGACCAACTTCGCGAAACACGAATTGGTCCTTCCTAGCCTGGTCCAAAAGTTCTGAGTGGAGTGGATAAGACGCAAGACTAGATCTCCTTCTTGGAAACTTCTGGCCTTGACTCGCGAATTGTAATACCGGGTAGTGTATTGTTTGTATGCAGCATTACATACTTCTGCCGCCGTCCGCTTTTCCTAGAGAAAATCTTTTTCGATCGTGATGGCTTCATCATTCTCTTTCTCATCATACATACAAACTCGCCAAGTTGGATTTTGCAGCTCAACTGATACCATAGCTTCAACACCGTACACCATTGCGAATGGAGTTTCGCCTGTACTTGTTCTGAATGACGTGCGGTATGACCACAATACTTCCGGGAGTTCTTCTGACCAGCTTCCTTTTTTCTCTGTCAGGCGAAGTTTCAACGTCCGCTTGATAATTTTGTTGATAGCTTCGACCTGACCGTTGGACATACGGGGTCGAGTAATACTTCTTAATTCCCCAGGTATTACAGAACTCTCGGACTTTTTTTTCATCGAATTGTGGCCTATTGTCAGTTACGATTGATCGAGGTATGCCGAATCTGCAGATCAAATTCTTCCAGATAAAATTGATCATTTTTTCCTGAGTGACTGTTACCAATGATTCGGCTTCGGCCCATTTGGTGAAGTAATCCACGGCAACCACTGCGAACCTCACACTTCCTTTCCCAAGTGGGAATGGTCCGATGATGTCGATACCCCACTTGGCGAATGGCCAAGGACCATAAACTGCTTTCATCTCTTGTGGAGAAACGTGGATGTTAGGAGCGAACACTTGGCATTTGCGACACTTTTTCGCAAATGAAATAGCATCTTCTTTCAGGGTAGGCCAGTAATAACCTTGCCTCAAGGTTTTATGCGCCAGTGCTCGTCCTGCAACATGACTTCCGCATATTCCCTCGTGGATTTCGTTGAGAATTTTCCATCCTTGTTTCTGTGAAACGCATTTGAGTAAGGGTGATGAAAATCCTCTTTTGTATAATTGGCCGTCGATCATCACGTAACGAGTTGCTTGCTTGACCAATCGCACTACCGCCCAAGGATCTTCGAGCTGTTCCCCCGTGGTCAGATACTTCCTCAAACCTGTCCTCCAGTCGTCATCTTCCTCGTCCATCTCCTGCCCCCCATTCAATATTTAATTTATCTGATAATCAAAGGTTGAAGGATTGTCGAGCTGAGTGATGACGACTTCTGTTATCTCTGTTGCCCCCTGGCTGGATGTTAATCGGGCTAATGCGTCTGCTTGTGTGTTCTCAAGGCGGGGTATCTGTTCAATGTATGCTTGCTGAAACATTGATATCAGATGGGCCACTATCTTCTGATACATAATCATGTGTTCATCTTTGGCTTCAAATTCTCCACGGACTTGAGAAACTATGAGTTTTGAGTTGCCGAAAGTCTACACTCTCTTAACCCCAATTGCTAATGCAAGCTTGAGTCCGGCTATCAATGCCTCGTACTCAGCTTCATTGTTGGTTGCCAGGAAAGCAAATCAAATTGCCGACGTGAACACCTATCGGTCAGGGCTTATTAAGGCCACTCCTGCCCTCGACGCCAAATTGGTAGACGAATCGTCTACATACAGGTGCCACGAATGTTCATGATCCTGCGGTATCAGGGCGATGCAGAATCTGCCATAGTGGGAACATCGTAAGTATTTCTACCTGATGATCGTAGAAATACGGTCGTAACTTGTGTGTGCTCATGACCAATGCATATGCCAGTTTCTCCGTCGGAGAATACCGAACTTCGGCCTCATGTAGAGCTTGACTGACATAGTAAATCAGGGAATGAAACTTGCCTTCGGCGCATACCAGCACCGAACTTATTACTACCTCTGATGCATCGAGGTAAAGATAGAGTTTTTCTCCAGGAATTGGTTTGGATAAAATTTGTGTATTGCCTAGATATTCCTTGATCTGCTCGAATGCTATCGGGCAATCTCTTATCCACACAAAATTATCCTTCTTCTTCTTCATAGCCTCAAAGAATGGCCAACATTTATCTCCAGAACGCGAGATAAAACGATTCAATGCAGCTAAACACCCTGTAAGATGTTGAACTTTTCAGACCAAATCAGGAGGCTTCATATCGATTATGGCTTTGACTTTGGTTGGATTCACCTCAATTCCGCACTGACTAACCAAATGTCCCAGGAACTTTCCCGAATGAATTCTGAAACTGCTTTTCTTCGGGTTAAGTTTCATGTTGTAGGCGCGGAGTATCTGGAATGTTTGAGAGAGGTGTTCAAGATGGTCTTCCTTGTGCAAACTTTTAACGACGATATCGTACACGTAGACTTCAATTGAGTGGCCGATATGGTCGTCAAACATCTTGTTCATCATTCTTTGATAAGTGGCTCCAGCGTTGATCAAGCCAAATGGCATACTATCCCAACAGTAAAGATTCTTGTTGGTATAGAATACGGTGTGCTCCTGATCGTCAGGATGTAGTGCTATCTGGTGATACCCTGCAAAGGCATCCATGAAGGTCATGAGTTCGTGCCCTGCAGTGTTATCAACCAGATGATCAATATGGGGGAGTGGAAAGTTGTCCTTCCGACAAGCATCATTTAGATCAGTAAAGTCGATACAGAGTCTCCATGTGTCGTTGGGTTTACGAACAAGGACTGGGTTCGCAACCCATTGTTGGCACAAGGCTTCGTGTATCAACCTATTGTCCAGCAATTTCTTGACCTCAGTTGTTAGTGCTTCATATTTATCAGGCCCAAACTTTTATCTTTTTTGGTGAATCGGTTTGCGTGCTGGATCAATATTGAGTCGATGACAGGCATGCTCACTTGGAATGCCTGTCATATCTGAATGAGACCATGCGAAAACGTCCAGATTATTCTTCAAGAAAGTAATCATTCTTGTTCTGAATGGTTCAGGCAGTTCAGATTCGATGAAGAGTTCTAGATCTTCTTTGTCAGGATAAGCCTGGATAGATGTTAACTCTTCCATCGGTGTGGCGCGCTTTCGCTTTTCTTTCCACCTCGGATCTAGAATAGGTCCATCCACGTTCAATTCGTCTTCAATCTCCATCGGTTCACAATCGAGCCTAGGTTCGAAATCTTGGCTGAGTAGGCATTCATTTGGGCATTCGCCTCTGAGATGCCTCTCAGGATCTGATTCCCCTAGGACTTGTACAATAGGATTTGGTGCACTCTCTAGTACGTGAACTGGGTTATCAACCTCCATTGGTTCCGCTTCCACTTGGGAAGCACTCAATGTCTCAGGTTCCAGTTCAGCGCGTGGGGGAGGACTTTAAATCGTGTGTACATAGGTGACCTATAGCGCATTCTGAAGTAAACATTCACGGGCTTTTTTTTGATCGCCCTTTATTGTGCCAGCTCCATTTGGTGTCAGGAATTTAATACAGTAGTAGTAAGTCGAACAGACCGCTTTAAATTCATGTAAAAAAGGTCGACCGAGGAACCCGTTATAGGAGTATACCTGGTCTACAACGAGAAAATCTACTTGCCTCGTCATCCTCCTACTGGGATCATCGGCCGAAACAAGTTCAACAGACAGACGTATGGTACCTAGGGGAATAGTAACTGCATCCCCGAATCCTATATTCCTGTGATTACAATTCTCAATATAGGATTCGTAGTCCCCTATCTGGTCTAGAGTACTCTTGAACAGGATGTTCGTATACGCTCCAGTGTTGACCAGCAGTCTGTGAACTCGCGCATTCATGATGTTCGCGCTTAAGACCAAGGAATCATTATGTGGGGTTATGATCCCTTCCAAGTCCTTCTGTGAAAAAGTTAGCTCTGCAGTATGCTTGGTGGAGGATCCCACATCAGTTTCTTTTATCTGGTCAATGGCGCGCAACTCAGCTGTCTTTTGCCTCTTCGACGGAGGTGGCCTTCCATCAGTACATCCGCCGGCTCAGCCAACCTCAGGTTCCAAAACAAAAACATCCCGCACTGGTCCTGGCGGGGGAGTAGGGCTTGCTGCTCTCGCTGGTGTCTCGGTCCAACTCCTTCTTCGTCCTCATTCTTACAGTTATCTTCATTCGCCCTCTGATCGGGCATAAGTGGTCTTTTTCCTGGTGGTCTCTTCACAAATTCTGACAATTTACCTTCCTCATAAAATCTCCATAACTGTCTCAATAGATCCTGACATTCACTCGTGAAATGCCCCGTTGCCTGATGATAGGTGTAGTATTTATTCGGGTTTGTCCTCTTTGGATCCACCTTCAGCTTTCTTGCAGGTGGTAGTGCTCTATTTTTCCGAACCGCGTTGAAGACATGGTCAATAGACACGGTTAGGACTTGGTTTAGTCTTTCTGCCAATTCAGCTCCCTCAAAGGATTTCAAATTTATGGGGGTTTGATACCTTGCCCCGCCTCTCTCGTCTTTCTTGACTGTCGCTTTCGGTGATTCCTTGCCTTCTCCCATAGACTTCCTCAACGCTTCTTGCATGGCCACATAAATCCCGGCCTTTTTTTGAAACTCCGCATAAGTCTTTGGACACTCAAGCTGCATTTCTTTCCACAGATCTGAACCTTTCTTCAAACCCGCCATCGCAGTAATCACCTTGGTATCTTCACTGACTGGCTCTCCTTCCAATAAAATCTTGTCGAACTGTTCGAGGAATTGCTGGTCAGATTCCTCCAGTTCCTGGGCAAGATTCGCCAGTCGATGCTTCTGGGTAAAACAGGACATTGCTCCAGAAAAATGTAGTAAAAATTCTCAGCTCAATTGCATGAAAGAAGTGACCGATGCAGGGGGCATCATAGTAAACCAACGGTGCGCATGATCCTCAAGTGTGAGAGGAAAGTTTCTACATTGGGTCGCATCAGACGCTCCCATAGAAATCATATAATCAGTAAACTTGGACACATGCACTTTCGGGTCCGATGTCCCTTTATACAAATTAGAAGTCGGGAATTGAATTTTCGGCTGGACAGGTGCCGAAAGTATTACTGCTGACAGAGGTGAAACTGGGATCTGTACTACTGAACTGCCTTCCGGGTGTAACGAGACTTTGGCCTGAAGGTCTTCAATGACCTTCTTCATCGATCGTAGGTTTTCATCCGAAGCCTCTACACCTGGATGGGGCGGCCGGTCCTCTCGCTCTAGGCGAGGGGAGTCGGATACTCGGTCACTCGGGTGTGACCTCGCTGGAATCATATTGACCTTAAGTATGCCTTCAGGACCGAGCCTCTCCACCGCCGACCAATGTAGGCTCTCTCGGATGGTATACTGTCTTCTCTGATCCGCCTCTGGTACCCTACTCGGTGTCCCTTGATCTCTTTCTGGTACTCTGCTCTGTCTCCTCTTGTCTGCTTCTGGTGCTCTACTTGAGGTCGATTGGCCGACACGGGTTGGCCATGCGACCTATACTCTCGTCGCTCCATAGGTCTGCTTTGAGGAGTTCCATGACTTGACTCGTCCATCACGCTTCGTGCTCTTTCACCTTGCAGGCCCAACCTGTCTGCCATCTTTGGCCCCAAACGATCAGTCACCTTCTGCTTTCCACGTTCTTCACGCCTTCTCCTCTGTTCACTGTCAGCCTCGGTCTCTGGCAGACGCTGATTAACCTGTTGAAGAACAAACCTCTGATCAGGTCGTGTACCAGAGGGTTCGGCTGCACTTGCTGCTGTTCTTTCAACACTTTTTAGGGTTCTGCAGGAATGGGAGCAGTTCAGACAATGCCTGTATATAATTCTGTCCGACTTAAGCTACCGGGACCTGTTGGGACAATCTGAGTATTTTGATTAGATCCCAAAACCCCTGATGAATTTGCCTAAGTACAGTTGTTCATGATTGTCTAGTTCAGGATAGTCAGGTTAGGGATTCAGTTCAGGGGGAACGTGTTGAAGACTGAAGAACATTGGAGTCGACCCAATTTACTGAAGTCTGAAGTACAATTCATCCTGAAGAAGGTCAGAGTCAGTCTTGCTGAAGATTGCCTGAACTGAAGCTGAAGACCGAAGTCTAAAGATCCATCCTGAAGACAATCCGGAGTTTCATTGACTAATGTTTCTACTGAGTATACTAAGCATGCTCAGGACAGAACTTAGTCAGTGAAGAGTTGTGTAACCTATCAGGCCGAGCTGAATGCTCGTAAGACCTGACTTAGGCCTTGAGTCAGTTTATCTGACACATGTAAGTCCAAAGCAAAAAGGTTACACATACTAAGCTGAATTACCTATCAGGCCGAGCTGAATGCTCGTAAGACCTGACTTAGGCCTTGGTTCAGTTTACCTGATCCATGTAAGTCCAAAGCAAAAAGGTTATTTATGCTATGGGACAAAGGGACAAAGAGACAAAGAGAATGTCAGTAAGACTCCGATAAAGACAAACATTAAGGCTGAGTTATTAACAAGAGACTCAGAATATTGAATGTACGAGGAAGGACAAGTGTCAGGTGGTCAACTAGTCATTTGTACGGATAGCCAATGATCTTTTGACAGGCATGTACGGAGTCTACGCAGCAGTTAATGCAGCATTTAATGAGTCTCAGAGTTGCAGGTGGCAGGACAAACATTGCCAGATTAAGCATGGTGATTAGGTCAACAGTACATCTAGCCTACAACCACCCTAAATAGGAAAGATTTGTAAAGATCTCCTCCAACGGATCTTTTTCAAATCTTACATATAAATACAGAGAGTCTTGCACCCATTCAAGGCTAACGGGAAATTTCCAAGCGAAAGCTCTCAAGAATCCAAGCACTCAAAGCATACTTTGAATAACACTCTGCAATTAAATTTCCCTAGTGTTGTGATAGGATTCACTCTGTATTTGCTTAGTTTTGATAGCTCTAATCTTTAGCATTGCTTTGTATTGCTAGGGCTATCCTTAGTTGGAAACCAAGAATACCAAACCACTCAAGGTGTGAGATTGGTTGGTTAGAAGGACTGGGACTTGTAAAACCACCCAGGGGTCAGTTCCTAAGAGAGGAAGTTGGCTATTCGTGTCCCTTGGCACGTAAAAACTAAGTACCTATCATCAGGATTTTGAGGATAGCTTCCTGTTAAATCAGGTCGGGGACGTAGAAGTTGGTTATCTCCGAACCACGTTAAAATGACCCTTGTGTGCTGATTTACATTTGTGTTCAGGATCATAATTGTCATTCATATTAAACTGAGTATACTGCATTGTTTAGAAAATTATCAGGACTGAGTCTTCATCCAGATCAGTAAAACTGTGCACCAGTCTTAACCACCATTTACTAAGCAAACTCAGAGAAAAGTTTTCAGAAGCTAAAACGAGTACAAACTAAGAGCTCACATTCCGCACGTACTCTAGCTTACTGAGATAGTAGTCCAACTCACTTGCTTCTGAGCAGTCAGTAGGTTTGTTATCTCTACTGAGCTTCCGAGCACATTACTCACACTCAGCCTATCTGACTCCATTAATGACTTGTCCCTGCTGCCCCTGCGGACTATCAGTTTTGCTGAGTAACATCAGCATCTTCCTGACTGAGCGTGTAAGAGTATTTTTCTGAATCTTTAGAAAAATCTAACATCAGTGTATTCCTCCCCATACACTGATTTAACTCATTTTGGGACCAACAAGTGGTATCAGAGTAGTGGTTCAAAAGATCACTGACTTTGTTTACCAACAGTTTCTAAGGAGAAACTTTTGGTGGTCAACTGAACAAATCTTGTTTCTGAAAACTGCATATCATGGCATCCGCTTCTAAACGCCTCGAGGGCACTATTGACAATTATGACTATTGGAAATTCAGGATTCTCGCACATCTCTACTCCATCCATGATCAGATGCCGAAGGTAATTGAGTATGGTTCGATCAAGTTTATGAGGAATCTTCAGACCACCTGGCCCATTGCTGGCAACGTCCCTATTCCAGCCGCCGGAGATGAAGAAGTGGAGAGGTCCGCGCTTAGTCCTGATCAGATTAAGCAAATTGGACTTGATAATGTTGCTAAGAACATTATACTCCACACCGTTTCTTATGAGAATTCGGTCAGGCTCATGCATCTGAGGACTGCAAAGGAGATCTGGGATGCACTGAGGGAGATGAGTGAGGGATCAGAGAAGATCAAGGAGAACAAGAGAGATCTTGCTATCAGGAAGTTTGAGGCCTTTCAGATGTTAGAGGGAGAGTCCATCGATCAGATGGAAGCTCGATTCATTAAGATGATGAACGAGCTAGCAACCCTTGGGAAGGAGTTTCCCAAGAGGGAGGTGTCGTCTAAAATCCTGAATTGTCTCCCTGAAAGATGGGACACATGAGTGATCTTGTTAAAGAACACTCAGGATCTCACCAACATTACTCACTCTCATCTATTCTCAGAGTTAAAGGCTCTGGAATTCGACCTCGATAAGAGGAAGACGAAAGGTGCTGTCAGTGAGGAAGTAGGTGAGGAGAAGACACCTGAGAAGGAAAAGAGTGTGGCTCTTAAAGCTACTCCTGCGCCTGAGGCTTGATCTGGCTCAAAATCACTCAGAGATATGAGCAAGGATGAGCTTGCCCTGGAGTACAGCCTGATGGCACGGCGTTTCGAGAAACTGAACTCTCGATTCGGCAGGTATAAGAAGTTTTATACTGACACCCGTGATCGCAGGTATTCCAGCCCCAGGAGATCGAGTCCCCCGGAGGGAAGAGATGAGGGGTTCAGAATCCAGGAGAGAGCGTGACGAGCCTGAGTGTCGCAGAGATGAGAAAAGCTCCAAGAGGAGAGACGACGCTGATCCCAGAAGACCCAGCTCCCAGCCTAAGAGACCATTAGGGAGCCGGAGGGAGTCATCAGACAAGAGGTACACTTATAAATAGTTTGCTTCTGATGTAGATCAGTGTTACCACTGCAAGAAGATCAGACATTATCAGTATGATTGTCCGTAGCTCAGTGCTCGTGAGCGAGAGGATCGGAGAGAGAAGAGAGAGCTCAGGGCTTCTGACCGGAGAGCAATGCTTGCTGAGGATTCCTCAAATTTTGATGGCCCAGGACGCCGGTCCCCTGAACTTTTCTCCAATGAGGAGTATGATGATCTCTGCCTGATGGCAGATGATGAGGTATGTTCTTCTGCCTCTTCTCCTGATCACGCACATGAGCTTAGCTCAGATTCAGCAAGGGATCTCAACCTTCAGCTCGCTTTAGAGTAATTGATGGCCAATTTCTCAAGGCTGCAGGAGACTCATATTCACACAATGGATGTGAATGCACAACTGAGTGGAGAGAATGATCGGCTAACTGAGTCTCTCAGATTAAAAGATGCTGAGGAAGCCTTGAGGTTAGCAAACCTTCAGAAAGAGTTACTTCATGCCCTGAAGAGGCATGATGAGACTCCAATGGAGGTTGAAAGACTGAAAGGTGAAATCAGCTCACTGATTGAGACTTGTGACACTGATTTGTTCCTCGCTCAGGAACAGAAGATGATTGAGCTAATTGCTCTGAGAGTAATGTTCAAAACTGAGTGGCAAGCTCGCCTTATAGCTGAGCAAACTGCTTGGGATCTTGAGCTGATCTCAAAAGAGAATGCTCATCAGAAACTGGTGCTTCAGTACACCACTGAACTTGAGGCCCTGAAAGAAAAGAATGGGCATCTTGAGGAAAAGCTGAAGAAGTTACACACATCTTCCCAAGTGGTTGATGAGTTAACAAGTTTCTCTCAGCTGATCGATGGTGCTAAAGATGGGTTAGACTATGATGCCTCTAAGAACCTAAAGGGCAAGAAAAAGAGAGGTGCTTCAGGGAGCACTTCTCAGAAGAAGTTTGTCCCTGCCCAAACTGACGACAAGAGCCCAAGTGTTGCTCGTCAGGATAAAGGCAAGGGGAAGTAGAACGTGTCTGAACCTGTCAGGCAAAGGACTGAGGAAGCTAGGCCAAAACCTTAGGGAAAGGCCCAAGCTCCTCATCCTGAGCCGAGGAAGAAGGAACAAGGGAACTCCAAGGCTAAGACAAGGAATTCTCAGGCTGGAAAGAATTCCACCCCAAGCACTTCTCAGGCTCAGCCTCAGAATGCTCAGGGAGGAAGGAACTCTGGTAAGAGAAGGCCTTAGGCAAGGCCAAGGACTACTGAAGTCCGGACACCTCAGACAGGGCACAGGGCCCATCAGGAGCGTCCCAATCCTCTGGGGAGAAGGACAAACCAAATGGCCCCTGAAGGGCAACGGAGATCTGACTCCAAAAACACTCAGGTCAGACCTCAAGTGCCTAGTGGTCAGGCCCGAACTGCTCCTTCTCAGGACAGACCTCAGCCCAATGCACCCAGGCCAAGGAGGAACAGGAGGCCCGCCCCCAGGAATCAATCCAGGGCCCGCCCCCAGGAATTAATCCACATACACCCTCAACTTCCCAGGCACAAAGGAAGAAGAGGACAGTGTATGTTGATGTTTCAGGGAGACAGGTTTACACTTCTGATGCCATCAGAATTGTTAAACAAATCTGGATCCCGAAGGGTATGGCTGACACTGTAGGACCCAATACGAGATGGGTACCTGAGGCCTGATTCTTTTCAGGTCGCTGCAGGCTACAAGAAGAAGAAGGAGGATCTTATGAAGGACTGGTACTTGGATTCAGGATGTTCCAGGCACATGACCAGATTTCGTGATCTTCTTCAGGACTATGTAGCTCAGGAAGGCCCGCAGGTAACCTTTGGTGATAACTCTAAGGGTTTCACCAGAGGATTCGGTACCCTTGTTGTTGGTTCTGTTAAAGTGCTTAATGTATCCTATGTTGAGAGTCTTAGGGCTTGTTTGCAAGCTCTAAAAAAAGTGTAGAATCACTTTTTTTTTAAGTTGATAAGACCCAGCTTTTTAAAAAAAAAGTGATTCTACACTCTTTTTAGAGTTTGCAAACACACCCTTAGGCATAACCTGCTTTCGGTCAGTCAGTTCTGTGACCGAGGATATAGTGTAGAGTTTACATCTAACATATGTCTTGTGAAGGACAAATCTACACTGCAGGTTCTGATTACAGGTGTCAGGAGAGGGAATGTATATTTTGCTGACTTTAAGAGCAGCTCTCCTGAAACTTGTTTGGTCGCTAAGAGCTCTTCTGAGCTTAGTTGGCTCTGGCATAAACGCTCGAGTCACTTAAACTTCAAGATTATTAACAAAATTTCTAGACTTTCTCTTGTAGATGGTCTACCTAATGAAGTTTTTACCAAAGACCACGTGTGCGGAGCATGTCAGGAAGGCAAGCAAATCAAAGCTTCATTCAAGGAGAAAGATGCCTTCTCAACTGACAGAGTGCTCCAGCTCCTGCACATGGATCTCTTTGGTCCAATTACTCATGTCAGCATGAATGGTAGGAAATATACCCTCGTTGTTGTTGATGATTATTCCAGGTACACATGGGTTATTTTCTTGCTGAACAAGAAGGAAACTCAGGTCAAGCTTCCGGAGTTACTTAAGAAATTGAGTACTGAACAGGGTCAGAGCATCGTCAGGATCAGATCAGATCGGGGAACTGAGTTTATTAACTCAATTATAACTGATTCTTGTACTGACCTTGGTATTGCTCATGAGACTTCTGCAGCCAGGACCCCTCAGCAGAATGGGGTAGCTGAGAGAAGGAATAGGACCCTGAAGGAAGCTGCCAGGATCATTTTGGCTGAGTCAGGACTGCCCAAGAAGTACTGGGCTGAAACAATCAACACTGCTTGCTACACTCAAAACCGATCTATGCTGAACAAACAACATGCTCAGACACCTTATGAAACTTGGAATAAAAGGAAGCCTCGTATCTCCTATTTCCATATTTTTTGGTGTAAGTGTTTCATCCTGAACAATGAGAAAGACCAGCTTAAAGCCTTTGTAGCAAGTCTGATGAGGGAGTTTTCTTAGGATACTCCTCAGTCAGCAAAGCTTTCAGGGTGTATAACTGTCGGACCCTTTGTGTGGAGGAAACACCTCATGTTGTGTTTGATGAGACTACATCAGTGCGTAGAAAATAGGTTCCAAGTCCTGACACTGAGGGGGTTACCAAGAGGGTGACAAGACTGAGCCTGAAGAATCCTGAATTCAAGATCAAACTTGTGAGTGCTCCCAAGGGATGGGATGATGACGATGAAGATCAGGATGGACCTCAGGCCAACCCTCAGCAAGCCCCAGCCTCGGAGAATGTTGTGTCTCAGATAGAGGCACAGACTCAACCTGAGGTACGTACTGTCGGTGATGATGCTTCTGCACCTGAGACAGTTACTGAGTCCAACTCTGTAGGGGGAAACAATGTCCCTGATATTGTACAACCCTCAGGAAATGACTCAGTATCTCCTGTTCTTGTTCGTTCCGGTTCTCTGCCTGTTATTGCTGTAACTAACATTTCAGGTTCAGGAGAGGGAACGTCAACAGCTCCCACTGCAGCCATCAGCAGGAGGCGGTGGCTAGATGATCACTCATTGGCTGACTTCATTAGTGATGTCAATGAGGGGGTCAGGACAAGAGTGTTATGTTCTGTTGCTTCCTGAGTGATCAGGAACCTAAGAGCATAGAAGAAGCTCTTGCTGACCCCAACTGAGCGGAATCAGGTTTGGGAGTTAGTTGATAGACCTAGGCGTCAACATGTTATTGGCACCAAGTGGGTCTTCAAGAACAAGAGGGATGAGAAGAATGTTATTGCCAGAAACAAGGCCAGACTAGTGGCAAAGGGTTACTCTCAGGCCAAAGGGATCGACTATGATGAGACCTTTGCTCCGGTCACAAGGTTAGAGGCAATCAGGCTTTTTTTGGCTTATGCAACATTCAAGAAGTTCAAAGTGTATCAGATGGACGTAAAGAGTGCGTTTCTGAATGGTGTACTGAATGAGGAGGTTTATGTTGAGCAACCTCCAGGGTTCGAAGTTGGGAATAAAGTATATCACCTGAAGAAAGCTCTTTATGGTCTGAAGCAAGCTCCAAGAGCTTGGTATGATACACTTTCCCAGTTCCTGATAGACCACAGATTCGTGAAAGAAACAGTGGACAAGACCTTCTTCAGGATTTCTGAAGGGGAGGATATTCTCTTGGTTCAGATTTATGTGGATGACATAATATTTGGATCTCCTAATCTGAAGCTTTGTGAGAAATTCTCCAAGCTGATGACTGGGAAATTTTAGATGTCAATGATGGGAGAGATGAACTTCTTTCTGGGTCTCCAAGTCAGGCAATCTGACTCCTGAATCTTCATAAATCAGTCCAAGTATGCAAGGGACTTGATTCAGAAGTTTGGAGTTTAGACCAGCAGAGTCTCACGTATTCCCATGAACACAAATGAGAAGCTGGATCCTGACAAAGAAGGAGCCTCAGTAAATCAGACTGAATATAGGGTACTAATTGGATCCTTATTGTACCTGACTGCAAGTCGTCCTGACATCACCTATGCAGTCGGAGTTTGTGCAAGGTATCAGTTTCTTTGGCGGCAGGCAGTTGTTGCTCCCAGATTCTTTGGTTGAAGCAACAACTGAGAGACTACCAAATAGAGGCCACTGAAGTCCCAATTTATTGTGACAATAATAATGCCATTGCCATATCCCAAAACCCAGTCTTACACACAAGGTGTAAGCATGTAGACATCAGGCATCACTTTATAAGAGATCATGTTGAGAAGAAAGATATAAGGATGGAAAGGGTCCCTACTGACAAACAGAGAGCTGACATCCTGACTAAGACTTTGCCTGAAACCAGGTTTGTTGAGTCGTCAGTAGAGTTAGGACTCCTTGACCCATGCTTAGGGGATTCAGTATGAATCTCAGTTCAGTATGCATAAGGTCAGGAGCAACTAACTAAGGATCAGTTTGAAAGGTCTGTAGAATGAAGGTGTGGTTGAAGGGGGAACTTTCAGTAAGAAAATATGTCAGTATAGACTGACTAAAGTTCAGGACACTGAGTTCAGGGCTTGTCACCCTGATAGGTCAAAAGTGGTATCAGTCAGATATCAAAATCTGACTGACTGGTATGTTTCCTGAATTATTTTTAGTCATCATATCTTGCTTACATCATCATTTGATACTGTTTGTCGTATTGTCAAATAAAATCTTTTTGTCACCTAATCTCAACCGTTCATTTGTTATTCAGTTGTTATTTAATGCAAATTATTTGAATTAAATACGGACATGCTCTGACGCGCATTTAATGCAAAGTTGGCGGGAACAGTTTTCAATAAAGTTTTTGAATCATTAACTTCGAAAACCGAAAAGGCTCAATCCGCATCCATGCTTTTTAATCCCTTAATCTAAACCATTGAATTCCATAAGTCATATTTTCTGAGCCGTCCGATTAAAACTGGATTTTTGTATAAATATGGGAAGTTTTTGTCTGTGCGACCTTTACGCACTCAAATATTTTCCTTGCTATGTTTCTCTCTGCTAATTGCTTTCCTTCATATCTTGATCATGGCTTCACCCTCTGCCGATTCATTCTTTGGGAATCTATTCCATTTAAGGAATGAGATATGATGGGAACCCTTTGGTGATTTCTCTTCTAATCACCCAGATATTTTGCCCGTGAAAGATTTGTTTGAAAATGCTGGGCTCTTAAGGTTCATCACAGCGAAGCCAAAGAGACTTCATCCTCGACTTGTTGCTGCATTCTACTTGAAGATGGGGCTGAACAAGGACACTCAAGAATGGGAAACTTGCATTCCCTTAACTTCTTGTGTGACAGGGAAAGATGGTGAAGATAAGATGACGAGGAAGTGGGTCACCATCAACTTAAGCCGGAAGATTAAGGAGCTGTTTGATCTTTCATATTCTGGGCGCAATCCAGCAGATTATGGGGTTGGTGATGAGAAGGATATCTTCAGTCTCTTTATGATGAAGACGTTCCTCTGAAGGCAGGATTGAATAAATCTGTGCTGAGGACATCCAACCGTGACTTCTTCGACCTGACTAGTCAGGGAGTGATGGGAATTGCTGGAGGATTGGAGCAGATCTCCAGGCCGAAACTTTATGTCATGATGGCTATCAAAGATGCCGCTTTGCACGCTTTCAACTGAGAGGAATATTTTCTCCAATTATTGGTGGCTGAGACCAATAAGATCAAATATTCGCCAGAGGGTCAGGCGACTTTTGAGGCAAAGATGCATTTTGGCATGAAGGTCTCTCTGATCTTGGAGACATTGGCCATCGGAGATGTTGATCAGGCTCAATCACTCGAGATTCCAGCGAAAGTTGACCTCTTCAGAGCCTTTTCCGGTGATGCTGGTACAAAGAGGAAGAAAACGAGGACCCTGAAGAAGGCTCAGGCGAGCACGACTGGAGAAGTCAATGCTCAGGCAAGCAAGTCTTCAGCGGCTCCAGTCAAGAAACCAGCGGAGGAAAAATCCAAACCTTCTGGACCCAAGCAACAGACTCTGAAGTTCAAATATCCCAGCTCAGAAGAGTGAGAGAAGAAGCTTGTGGAAGAGAAGGTTGCTGAAGAAGAGGCTCAGCAAGAAACTCCGGAGGGGGAACCTGCTCAGAATGCCTGTTCGGTGTAAATGAGTCCTTACGCAAGTGTACGTGTTCGCTATTAGCGTGGTAAGCTTGACCAAGTTTTAATATATATCGAACCCAAAGGAGATGGGGACTTGTAAGGAAAATTCGTTGTTTCAATTGGCTAGCTAACAAAGCAATTAAGGGGCAAGGTATCTATCGTCTACTAATGCGTCAAAGAAGTAAACTACCTATCACCTTGGGTTGCAAAGTGAGCAAATGTGAGAGAAATGTGCTAGTGTACTGTCCTATGTTTCATGGAGTGAAGCATCACTTTATCATGCAATAAGATTGTGTATAATCAATGGGCAAGCCACTCTAACATGCAAAAGGTTTCCCTAATAACATATCAAAGCCTCTAATTGTTCATCCAATTCACTAGAGATAATTCTCACTATCTTAGGAATTTTATCAAACACTTGATATGCATTGGCCTTAATCCAAGAAAGTTTAGGAAAATAGCTCTACTTTCGCAAGAAACTAACTCCCTAATGACCCTTATTATCATCTACACATGCAAGCATTCATACAATCCATCAATGTAGAGAATTGATCATACAACAACTCAAAGCATTCAAAAGATCAACATATCACTATGCTACTCCAAAGGAATCATACACTAACACATAAAGGAATTAGCTCATGGTTAATTGAGTAAACATGAGAACAATTAAGCTAGGAACAATCATCATTAAGCAAGAAATGTAAAGAGATTTACCTATTATAATGAAAATTGGAAAGATACAATTTACCTCTAAAATGCTAACTAGCAATCCGACAATGGAAATTGAAATTCAATCGGTGACAATATAGCCTTAGACCAGACGAGAATGCAGGAATTAACGGATCAACGATCAAAGCGGTAGATCAAAAGTTATCTAAGAATTTGTGAGAAGAAATCTTAAGAAACCCACAAGTAACTGCCTCCCTCTCTCTCTAATCTAAGAATCTAACTATGATTATGAACTAACGTGACTTGGATTCTCTTGAGAATCTGATCCTTGAAGTATTTATAGTGCCCACAATGCTTGGTCAAAAATGCCCTTCATTAAACGCGTGAAAAGACGAAACTGCCCCCGAAATTGTGTCTTTCTGAACCATCGCACGAGTCTGGCTCGTGTGAGCACTCGTGTGGCTTGATCTTGCCCGAACCAGAGCCACCTCACACGAGTGCAAGCTTGATGGAGACAAATCACTCAGTTCGGGTTGAAGCAGTGTGTCAGCTGGCGAAGGAGACAGTTCAGAGCTGCAACGAAATGACTACAAATCTGCGAGCTGAGCAGGATGAAAAGCTAAACAAATTTCTTGATCAGCAGCTGAAGGAGAGGGTTGCTCAGCTGATTGATGAGAAGATGGCTTAGCTCAAAGGTGAACTGAAGGCTGAACTTCTGGGTGAAATGTCTGAGCAAGAAAATGAGGAGATTAAGCGAGACAAAGATAATGTCAGTAAGACTCCGATAAAGACAAACATTCAGGCTGAGTTATTAACAAGAGACTCAGAGTATTGAATGTACGAGGAAGGAAAAGTGTCAGGTGGTCAACTAGTCGTTTGTACGGAGAGCCAATGATCTTTTGACACGCATGTACGGAGTCTGCGCAGCAGTTAATGTGCCATTTAATGCGTCTCAGAGTTGCAAGTGGCAGGACAAAGATTGCCAGATTAAGCATGGTGATTAGGTCAACAGTACATCTAGCCTGCAACCACCCTAAATAGGAAAGATTTTGTTGGTCCCGAAACGAGTTAAATCAGTGTATTGGGGGGGGGGAATACACTGATGTCAGATTTTTCTGAAAGACTCAGAAAAATGCTCTAACGCACTCAGTCAGGATTCCCTGAAGTACTCAGTATGCTGAATGTCCACAGGGGCAGCAGGGACGGTTCAGTAACGAGTCAGATAAGCTGAGTGTGAGTAAAGTGCTCGGAAGCTCAGTAGAGATAACAAACCTACTGACTGCTCAGAAGCGAGTCAGTTGGACTACTATCTCAGTGAGTCAGAGTACGTGCGGAAAGTGAGCCCTTAGATTCTACTCGTTTTAGTTTCTGAAAACGTTTTCTCTGAGTCGCTTAGTAAATTGGTGGTTAAGGCTGAGTGCACAGTATTCAGATTCAGGATGATTGATTCAGTCCTGAAGTTAAAACCAATGCAGTATGTTCAGTTTAATATGATGACATTTATGATCCTGAACAGAACAGCAAATCAGCACACAGGGGACTTTTTAACGTGGTTGGGAGATAACCAACTCCTACGTCCACGACCTGATTTAACAGGAAGCTATCCTCAAAACCCTGAGGATAGGTACTTGGGTTTTACGTGCCAAGGGACACGAGTAGCCAACTTCCTCTCTTAGGAACTGACCCCTGGGCGTTTTACAAGTCTCAGTCCTTCTAACCAACCTATCTCACACTTTGAGAGGTTTGGTATTCTGGTTTCCAACTAAAATAGCTCTAGCAATACAAATCAATACTAAATAATAGAGCTATCAATCTAAGTAAATACAGAGTGAATCCTACTACAACACTTGGGAAATTTAATTGCAGAGTGTTGTTTATGATATGCTTTGTGTTCTTGGATTCTTGACAGTTTTCTCTTGGAAATTTCCCGTTAACCTTGAATGGGTGCAAGGTTCTCCATATTTATAGGCGAGATTTAAAATAGATCCGTTGGAGAAGATCAAATCAAATCTTTCCTATTTTAGGTAGATTGCAGGCTAGAAATACTGTTCGACCTACCCGCCATGCTTATTCTGGCAAGTTGTCACATCACCTGCAACCTTTTGAGACGCATTAAATGCCTCATTAAATGCTGTGCAGACTCCGTGCTTGCGTGTCGAAAGATCATTGGCTCTCCGCTATAACGGCTAGTTGACCTTCAGACATTTATCCTTCCTCGTACATTCAATGCTCTGAGTCTCTTGTTAATAACTCAGTCTGAACGTGTCTTAATGGAGTCTTACTGACATTCTTTTTGTCTCTTGTCCCATAGCATAAATAACCTTTTGCTTTGGACTGACATGATTCAGGTGATCTGAACCACAGCCTGAGTCAGGTCCTATGTGCATTCAGCACAGCCTGATAGGTTATTCAGCTCAGTATGTGTTACCTTTTTGCTTCGGACTTACAGGATTCAGGTGAACTGAACTAAGGCCTAAGTCAGGTCCTATGTGCCTTCAGCACAGCCTGATAGGTAACACTTTACTCTTCACTGACTGAGTTCTGTCCTGAACATGCTTAGTGTATTCAGTAGAAACATCAGACAATGGTACTTCAGGAATGACTTCAGGATGAATCAGCAGGCTTCGATCTTCAGCTTCAGAACAGACAATCTTCAGCGAGACTGACTGACTTGTTTAGAATGGTTTACACTTCAGACTTCAGTAAATTGGGTCGACTCCAATATTCTTCAGTCTTTAGCATGGTCCTCCTGTACTGAATTTCTAACCTAACTATCCTGAACTATTTTATCCTGAATACTATACTTAGGCAAATTCATCAGGGGTTTTGGGATCTAATCAAAATACTCAGATTGTCCCAACAGATTTGTAAAGATCTCCTCCAACGGATCTTTTTCAAATCTTACCTATAAATACAGAGAGTCTTGCACCCATTCAAGGCTAACGGGAAATTTCCAAGCGAAAGCTCTCAAGAATCCAAGCACTCAAAGCATACTTTGAACAACACTCTGCAATTAAATTTCCCTAGTGTTGTGATAGGATTCTCTCTGTATTTGCTTAGTTTTGATAGCTCTAATCTTTAGCATTGCTTTGTATTGCTAGGGCTATCCTTAGTTGGAAACCATGAATACCAAACCACTCAGGGTGTGAGATTGGTTGGTTAGAAGGACTGGGACTTGTAAAACCACCCAGGGGTCAGTTCCTAAGAGAGGAAGTTGGCTATTCGTGTCCCTTGGCACGTAAAAACCAAGTACCTATCCTCAGGGTTTTGAGGATAGCTTCCTGTTAAATCAGGTCGTGGACGTAGGAGTTGGTTATCTCCGAACCATGTTAAAAAGACCCTTGTGTGCTGATTTACATTTGTGTTCAGGATCATAATTGTCATTCATATTAAACTGAGCATACTGCATTGTTTAGAAAACTATCAGGACTGAGTCTTCATCCTGATCAGTAAAACTGTACAACAGCCTTAACCACCATTTACTAAGCAAACTCAGAGAAAAGTTGTCAGAAGCTAAAACGAGTAGAAACTAAGGGCTCACATTCCGCATGTACTCTAGCCTACTGAGATAGTAGTCCAACTGACTTTGTTGGTTCCGAAACGAGTAAATCAGTGTATGGGGGGGGGAATACACTGATGTCAGATTTTTCTGAAAGACTCAGAAAAATGCTCTAACACTCTCAGTCAGGATTTCCTGAAATACTCAGTATGCTGAAGGTCTACAGGGGTAGCAGGGACAGTTCAGTAAAGAGACAGATAAGCTGAGTGTGAGTAAAGTGCTCGGAAGCTCAGTAGAGATAACAAACCTACTGACTGCTTGGAAGCGAGTCAGTTGGACTACTATCTCAGTGAGCTAGAGTGCGTGCGGAAAGTGAGCCCTTAGTTTCTACTCGTTTTAGTTTCTGAAAAGGTTTTCTCTGAGTTTGCTTAGTAAACAGGTGGTTAAGGCTGAGTGCACAGTATTAAGGTCCAGGATGATTGATTCAGTCCTGAAGATAAAAATAATGCAGAATGTTCAGTTTATTATGATGACAGTTATGATCCTGAACAAGTATGTAAATCAGCATACAGGGGACTTTTTAATGTGGTTCGGAGATAACCAACTCCTACGTCCACGGCCTGATTTAACAGGAAGCTATCCTCAAAACCCTGAGGATAGGTGCTTGGTTTTACGTTCCAAGGGACACGGATAGCCAACTTCCTCTCTTAGGAACTGACCCCTGGGCGTTTTACAAGTCCCAGTCCTTCTAACCCACCAATCTCACACCCTGAGTGGTTTGGTATTATGGTTTCCAACTGAGATAGCTCTAGCAATACAAAACAATGCTGAATATAGAGCTATCGATCTAAGCAAATACATAGTGAATCCTACTACAACACTAGGGAAATTTAATTGCAGAGTGTTGTTTATGGTATGCTTTGAGAGCTTGGATTCTTGAGAGTTTTCTCTTGGAAATTTCCCGTTAGCCTTGAATGGGTGCAAGGCTCTCCATATTTATAGGCAATATTCAAAATAGATCCGTAGGAGGAGATCAAATCAAATCTTTCCTATTTTAGGGTGGTTGCAGGCTAGATATATTGTTTGACCAAATCGCCATGCTTAATCTGGCAAGTTTGTCCCACCGCCTGCAACCCTGAGACGCATTAAATGCCGCATTAAATGCTGCGCAGACTCCGTATTTACGTGTCAAAAGATCATTGGCTCTCCGTTCTAACGGCTAGTTGACTTTCAGACATTAGTCCTTCCTCGTATATTCAGTACTCTGAGTCTCTTGTTAATAACTCAGTCTGAATGTTTGTCTTTATTGGAGTCTTGCTGACATTCTCTTTGTCTCTGTCCCATAGCATAAATAACCTTTTTGCTTTGGACTTACATGATTCAGGTAAACTGAACCAACGCCTAAGTCAGGTCCTATGTGCATTCAGCACAGCCTGATAGGTTATTCAGCCCAGTATGTGTAACCTTTTTGCTTCGGACTTACATGATTCAGATAAACTGACTCAAGGCCTAAGTCAGGTCTAATGTGCATTCAGCACAGCCTGATAGGTTACACTTTACTCTTCACTGACTAAGTTCTGTCCTGAGTATGTTTAGTGAACTCTGTAGAAACATCAGCCAATGGTACTTCAGGATTGTCTTCAGGACGGATGGTCAGGCTTCGTTCTTCAGCTTCAGTTCAGGCAATCTTCAGTAGACTGACTCTGACTTCTTCAGGATGGATTGCACATCAGACTTCAGTAAATTGGGTCGACTCCAATATTCTTCAGTCTTCAGCGTGTTTCTCCAGAACTGAATTCCTAACCTAACTATCCTGAACTAGACTAACCTGAACAACTGTACTTAGGCAGATTCATCAGGGGTTTTAGGATCTAATCAAAATACTTCAGATTGTCCCAACAATTTCCCCCTTTTTGATGATGCCAAAACCCTTAAGTAAATTCCTATTCATCTAAACAATCAACTGACTTAGTCAGTGAAATAGGTTCAGTACCTTCTGACAAATTAGGAACTTAGTCTATAAGATGAAAACAAGGAATGGGTTAGTACAGTACTTGATAAGGATACAGAAAAGTAAATTCAGGAGTCAACAAGAAGTTGTACACAGGAAAGCAAAATAACTTCATTGATTGATATGAGAATTACAAGTATCCTGAAGCTATTACAATTCTTGAATCAACTAGCTCCTGATCTAGTCTTCATCCTTATTCCAAGCAGCTTGAGAAATTTCATACATCTCCAAGACTCAGTTCAGGACCTGCTTCATCCTGTTCCGATTTCCAACGGCCCCGGCAGCGCGTCCTACTCTGACGACTTCTTCTGATATCTCTTTCTGGTCCAGTTGCTTGGAGTTCCTGAAGAGTGGAGGAGGGTACTTTATGAATTCCGGAGGAGCAATCTCTACACCTTCAGTGTCAGCATGTCTGATTATTTCAGCCCATAGATCCGGATGCTCCTGTGCCATCCAGTGATGGAGTATGACGTCTTTTTCTTCAGATTGATCGTCCCATAACACCACCACATAGAATAGGTAGGCCCACCTATTCCGGATCGGAATCCATACCTCCAACATCTCAAATGGAATGAAATCCTCTACGAACTGAAGTGGAGGAGGATTCTGATCTGGATTGACCACCAATTTCCTCTGAGTCTTCATTCGAGATCCAGAAGGCACATATTTCTTCTTCTGAATCTGCGAATTCAGGTACTCATTAGACTCTTTTAATCGCTGGATCTGAATGAGTAGCGAAATCTCCTTCATCTTCGCTAACTTCTCTGCCTCAGTCATCACCGTCTTTTTTTGAATGGTCAATCCTGGATTCATCTGTTCCTCCATCTCCTTATACAACGGTTTCAGAGCAAGATCCTCAGAAGACCTCAACCTCTTCGGCTCTGAACCTTCAGCAGCTTCGATGGCAGCTACGGACCTAGTCCTTTTTCTGTCCGCAGGCTTCAGTTCAGGGGGGAAGTCCTTCTTCTTGGCTTTCCCAGGAGCTATTTGCTTCTTCCCTTCCCCCTTTTTGGCATCATCGTCATTGATTCGGCTAACAACATCATTTACTGACTCCGCCAATAAGGTGAACTGACTATCCATCTCAGTCTGCTTCGCCTGCAGTTGCCCTATCTGCCCCGCTATTCAATGGCTGAATTGTGTGCAACCTTCAGTCGACCTTCGAAGTTTGTCATTCTGTTGTCCAGGGCAGAGGCAATTTCCATCTTCTCCTGTGCAGACATCTCACTCAGAAGCTCATCCTTCAGTTCAGCCTTCAGCTTGGCCAACTTTTCATCAACCAGTTGATCAATCCTTTCAGGCAGTTGTTGATCAAGAAAAGTGGCAAGCTTGTTCTCCTGCTGAGTTTGCGCATCAGAGACCATTTGATTGCAGCTTTGAATGGCCCCTTTTCCTTGCTCAGAGATAACAGTGAGATCTACTGAGTGTTGAGTTCTGACTTCTCCTAGTAGATCAATGGCTGCATGCATGTCAGTTCCCATCTCATTCAGGTCACGATCCAGCCTATTCATCTTCTTATTCAGCACTTCAGAATTTGAACCAACCCGGCTAGTTTTTCTCTCGACGAGGATTACCCTTCTGCGAAGATTGGCAAGAGCTCGTGAGGAGTTCTGAACATATAGAGACTCGGGGGTGATCCATTTTCCTCTGACTCGGACCAGACCTGTTGGACCCTCTCCTAAAGCCTCCACAGTCCCGGGTCCCAGGATTGCTTCATCGGCCGGTGCACTGACCCCTTCAGTGCCACCTTGCTGATCATCATCAGCAATCACTACATCCTTCTCAGTTTCCTTCTCCGCTTCCTTCTCCTTCTCAACTCTCTGAGGCTCGGGCTCAGGATAGATGCGTCGGACTGTTCTGACAAAGTCCACCATCTTGATCAGGTGATGTAGAGAGTTTACGTCAAAGTGATCAAAGAGAGCAGCTTCTGATTCAGCAATATTGTCCCATCCTTTCGACTCTCCGAGCTGACTGAGTTCAGGCCAGGTGGCATTTCTGATCATGGCATATGTGCGAAGTTGCACAACTGCCTCCTTCTGAGCATCCGAGAGGTCAGGAAACCTCTTTTCCACCATCTCAGCAGCCGTTCCCCTAGCCACTATCTCAAAATCTGGCAGTGTGTTCTCATCGGGCGCAGGGAATGGCCATGGGGCTTCAGCCTGAACTCCTTCAGAAACCTCATTCTGAATTCCTTCCTCCTGAGCAGGTTCCCCCTGATCCTCACCCGAGGAGGCCTCCAAACCCTGATAAGTTGAAGCAATGTCAAGGATCAGTGGGTTTGGATTAGTGGGTGCAACATCCGGAATGGCAGAGATAGGGGCGATTTCAAGTGCAGTCTTAGTTGATTCCCTCTCCGTATGTACGTGCTGAATCATTTCTTCAGCAGTCTTCTCTTCCACAAGCTTTTTCCCTCGCTCCTCTGACCCCGGATATAAAAATTTCAGTTTCTGTTGCTTGGGTCCTGAGGGCTGGGGTTTGTCCTCCGCTGGCTTTGCAATAAGGATCCCAGAAGATTTGCTTGCCTGAGCCTTGACTCCTCCAGTCGTGCTCGCCTGAGCCTTCTTCTTCTTAGTCCCTGGACGTTTCTTGGTGCCAGCATCACCGGAATAGGCTCTGAAGAGATCAATCTTTGCTGGAATCTCGAGTGATTGGGCCTGATCCACATCACCGAGATCCAGGGTCTCCAAAATCAGAGAAATTTTGGTGCCAAAGTGCATCTTGGCCTCAAAAGTCACCTGACCCTCCGGCGAGTATTTGATTTTATTGGTCTCAGCTACCAGCAATTGGAGGAAGTAATCCTCCCAGTTAAAGTTATGCACTGAGGCGTCAGAGATTGCCATCATCGTATATAATTTCGGCCGCGAGATCTGCTCCAGCCCTCCAGCAATCCCCATAACTCCCTGACTTGTCAGGTCGAAGAAGTGGCGTTTCTCTGTTCTCAGAATCGACTTGTTCAGGCCCGACCTCAGGACCACATCACCATCGCAGAGGGACTGGAGATAATCCTTCTCGGTCCCAAACCCATAATCAACAGGGCTTCGTCCAGAACTGGGAAGATTAAAAACCTCCTTAATCTTCCGCCTAAGGTTGAGAGTGACCCACCTCCTGGTCATCTCTTCCTCACCATCTTTCCCCTTCAAGCATGAAGTCACGGGAATGTACGTTTCCCACTCCTGGGAATCCTTGTTCTGCGCCATTTTGAGATAGAAAGCAGCAATAAGTCTGGGATGAAGTCTCTGGTGTCTGGTAGTGACAAATTGCAGAAGACCTGCATTTTCGAAGACCTCTTTTACAGGTGATATATCAGGATGATTGGAGGTAAAGTCTCCAAAAGGTTCCCAGTGTATTTCATTTCTTAGGTGAAAAAGGTTTCCAAAGAATGATTCTACAGAAGAAGAAGCCATGGATATAATATTAAGAAATGAAGAAGATCGGTTTTCAGAAAGAAATATAATAAGAAATGATTTAGGTGCATAAAGGTTGCAATAGCACAAACTTCCCTTATTTATACTAAAATTCAGTTTTAATCGGATGGCTCAGAAAATAGTGACTTATGAGATTCAATGGTCAAGATTAGAGCACAAGATGCATGAAGACTCTTCGGTTTTCAAAAGTAATTGGTCAAGAACTTTATCAAAAACTGTTCCCGCCCATTGTGCATTAAATGCGCATTAGAGCATGTCCGTATTTAATTCAAATAAATTGCATTAAATAATAACTGAATATTAAATGAATGGCTAGGATTAAATGACAAAATAAATTGATTTGACAATATTGTAAACAGTATCAAGGATCATGCAAACAAGATCAGATGACTAGATAAAAATCAGGAAACATACCGGTCAGTCAGATTTGTATTCTGACTGATACCACATGTGACCTATCAGGGTGACAAGCCCTGAATTCAGTGTCATGAATCTTAGTCAGTCTAAACTGATCATTCCTTTCAACTGAATGTTCCCCCTACAACCATTCATATTCTCTCTGAGATCCCTTCAACCTGAGTCCTAGTTAGTCATTCCCCCTGACCTTGTGCATTCTGATCAGAGATTCAGATTGAATCTCCTAAGCCTGGGTCAAGGAGTCCTAACTCTACTGATAACTCAACAAACCTGGTTTCAGGCAAGGCCTTGGTCAGGATGTCAGCTCTCTGTTTATCAGTAGGGACTCTTTCCATCCTGATGTCCTTTTTCTCAACATGATCTCTGATAAAGTGATGCCTTATGTCTACATGCTTACACCTTGTGTGTAAGACTGGGTTTTGGGATATGGCAATGGCACTATTATTGTCACAATAAATTGGGACTTCAGTGGCCTCAACTTGGTAGTCTCTCAGTTGCTATTTCAGCCAAAGGATCTGAGAACAACAACTGCCTGCCGCCATATATTCAACCTCAGTAGTAGACGTTGCAACACTGGTTTGCTTCTTAGAAAACCATGAGATCAGTTTACTCCCTAGAAACTGACATGTGCCTGTAGTTGATTTCCTATCAAGTCTACAACCTCCATAATCTGCATCTGAATAGCCAGTCAGTTCTAGAGGGATACCAAAGTCCTACATTGACTGTACCCTTTAGGTATTTCAGTATCTTTTTGGCACTCTCTAGATGACTCTTCTTTGGATCAGACTGATACCTTGCACAAACTCCAACTGCATAAGTGATGTCAGGACGACTAGCAGTCAGATACAATAAGGATCCAATCAGTGCCCTATATTCAGTCTGATTTACTGAGACTCCTTCTTTGTCAGGGTCCAGCTTCTCATTTGTGTTCATGGTAATACGTGAGACTTTGCTGGACTGAACTCCAAATTTCTGAATCAAGTCCCTTGCATACTTGGACTGATTTATGAAAATTCCGGAGTCAGTTTGCCTGACTTGGAGACCCAGAAAGAGGTTCATTTCTCCCATCATTGACATCTCAAATTTCCTAGTCATCAGCTTGGAGAATTTCTCACAAAGCTTCAAATTAGGAGATCCAAATATTATGTCATCCACATAAATCTGAACCAAGAGAATGTCCTCCCCTTCGGATATCCAGAAGAGGGTCCTGTCCACCGTTCCTTTCACGAACCCATGGTCTATCAGGAATTGGGTTAATGTATTATACCAAGCTCTCGGAGCTTGCTTCAGGCCATAAAGAGCTCTCTTCAGGTGATATACTTTATTTCCAACTTCGAACCCTGGAGGTTGCTCAACATAAACCTCCTCGTTCAGTACACCATTCAGAAAAGCACTCTTTACATCCATCTGATACACTTTGAACTTCTTGAATGTTGCATATGCCAGAAACAACCTGATTGCTTCCAACCTTGCGACCGGAGCAAAGGTCTCATCATAGTCGATTCCTTCAGCCTGAGAGTAACCCTTTGCCACTAGTCTGGCCTTATTCCTGACCACAACATTCTTCTCATCCCTCTTGCTCTTAAAAACCTACTTGGTACCAATAACATGTTGACGCCTACGTCTCTCAACTAACTCCCAAACCTGATTCCGCTCAAACTGATTGAGCTCATCCTGCATGGCTAGGATCCAGTTGGGATCAGCAAGAGCTTCTTCTATGCTCTTAGGTTCTTGATCACTCAGGAAACAACAAAACATAGCGCTCTCTCCAAAGGACAACCTCGTCCTGACCCCCTCATTGATATCACCAATGATATCAGCCAATGAGTGATCATCTAGCCATCGCCTCCTACTGACGGGAGCACTGGGAGCTGCTGACGTTCCCTCTCCTGAACCTGAAACATTAGTCTCGACAATAACAGGCAAAGAAGCGGAACGAGCAAGAACAGGGGATACTGAGTCATTTCCTGAGGGTTGGCCAATATCAGAGAAATTGTTTCCCCCTACAG
>JAPKLY010000528.1:0-23125 GCA_026898435.1 Prunella vulgaris
ACCCGATTAGGATCCGCGAAATTTTTTAAATTTACCCGTTTCA
This sequence comes from Prunella vulgaris, assembly GCA_026898435.1. NCBI lineage: Eukaryota > Viridiplantae > Streptophyta > Magnoliopsida > Lamiales > Lamiaceae > Prunella > Prunella vulgaris. The sequence goes on from JAPKLY010000528.1 coordinate 44, forward strand.
CGGCGTGAAATGTTTCACGTGGGTATAACGAAAAAAATTCAGCATAAGAAAGTTACTTGTAGGTAATGCATTGAAATTTCGGCATATGCTAAAAATAAAAATTTTGATATCAGTATATATCGGTTAATACCAAAATTTTATTATAATATTTTATACTGAAATTGTGGTATAACGAAAAATTATGAACTACATAACATGTTTTTTTATTAAAAATATCAAATATACTAAAATATTGATTTATTTTCAACTGAAAATTTAAAAATGTCTAATCGTTATTGTGCTGAAAATTTCGATACAAAAAAAAGTGACATTCTCGCTATTATTTATTTGATGATAAGTACAATATATACACCAAAATTTTCATTATTTTCTCACCCCTAATCATCATAAAAAGCCTTTATTTTTACCAATTATTTTTAAAAAAATTCTAAATCAAGAAAATCAAAATTTTCAACAATCTTTTGTTTCAAATTCTTCAATGGTCGGAGCATAGCATGGCTGTAGGAATCTCTACAATCCTTCTCTTGTTGTTGTCATGATCATCAGAGATATTCATCACTATTCACCAATCATCGTGCAAAAGATCATCGGAATACCTCTTTTCTCAGTGACAGACGAACATGGAAATTTCCCAAGTAGTGATTCCAGATGTTCTCTGCTGTCATTTGCTCCTCGCTCGGGACACTCCATCTTCCCTTTGCGCCATTTATCAATCATTTCCTTGAGCGTATAATTGGGAGTTGAATTCAAAGTCATTTGTGTATAGAGGTTTTTGTCTATTTTTTCACCAAATTAGGGTCCTTAATTATCAAAGACTAAAGAAACAAAAATTAGTTAAATGGGCTTAAACCATTTTTTTAATTAGAGCAGATTTTAAGTCGTTTATAAAAGATCTATAGTACATTAATGGAAAATCATCCTATTTGATTAATGTGGCAATATTGATATGCTTAGCACGCAATAGGATTCTGACTAAAAAAGCAAGACATTTTATTGTAACAAAGTAACCCGAGATATTCAAACTTGCAGCTGAAACGTGAAACTTTGGGCTGCTACTTAGTGATACGAGATTAATATTCATGGAAAAAATCACACATATCTCTTAAAGTACTGCCAGCCAGCCAGCTTATATCATAGCGCCCAGCCTCGAAAGAAGATAGCTTGCTCTCTCCCTGGCCTTAATAGTCCCACTGCTCACAACATCTTGCAGAGTTTTACGACCTTCATTTATCAGCTTTCTCACATCACCCTCACACATTTTCTCAATAATCATCACACAATATTCTTTGCACTTGTGACTAAAATCCTCCCTCAGTATCATAAACAAGCACTCCAGCATACCCTTCCCTTCCATCACTCCAATCGCCTCTTCGTTCCTGCTAAGCATCTCCAGACACTTCAACATGTCCTCCACGAAAACGCGACTTCTGATCTTTTCCATCACAGCAATTACTGCCCCTTCAGATACAGCTCGTTCTCTGTTCTCAACCACCCTGCATAGATTCAAAATGACCATACCAGCATCCAATAGGGCCGCCGGATCCTCTTGCTCTATAAGCCCGATCAGAGGCTTGATAGCGCCCGATTCTCCTATTATCTTCCTATTCGCATCCACAAATGACATTGCATTCAGGGCAGCAGCAGCAGTCCTCCTAATTTTAATCTCTTTGCTTGTCAAGCACTCGATGAGAAAAGGCATGGCCTCGTCAGTGCACTCTTGCACAATCTTGCTACTGGCATCGTCATTGAGCTGGGTGATGATCAAGACCGTTGATACCAAATCTCCTTGCAGAGAAGCATCGGAATAAGACCTCTGGATCAACTTCGAATTCAGCAGTTTGGTGCTGGGCCAGACAAACTCTCCAAAGAGAGCCCGAACAGCTGGGGACTCGCTAGTGAGCACCCGGAGCTCCTTCACGACGCGTGCATCCTCAGGAGCAGTCGAACACGGGAGCTTCACCAGCAGCTTCATAAGCTTTTGCCTGCTGTCATCTGCCCCACATACGTCGTCCCTAGTCTTCGGGGCAGGCGTAGGCAGTAGGCCGATTCGTCCCGAGCTTCTCAGACGACCATCTTTCATCCATTGAACTGCCCTCCCTAAGTCATATCTCTGAAAAATTTCCAATTACAACAACGGGTCACAAAATGCAGATTTAATCATATTTTTGAAATAATTTCGGCTCATTTAAAAGTCTAAACTGGTAGAAATTTGTGGAATCAATTCATTTATTTAATTTTTCTAACACTCTCCTTCACTCATGATTTGAACACTCATCTTTTCATCTTTGGAGAGGCCCAGGAAATGAATAAATTAATATGGGTAGAGTTATTTTTAGCTGGAATTGAACCGCAGAACTGTGCGAGCCTAAGCTCTGATATCATGAAAGAATTCCGCCTCATCTAAAAGTTCGAACTTGTAGAAGGGCATGAAATCAATTAATTTATTTAATTTTCCTAACACTTTTTATGAATTAATCTAACTCTTATGTTGCATTGAATCATATTCTCATATGCAGCTCAAACATCACAATGTCGACGCTAACCAATCATCAATTCAAACCCCATGCAATCATTGACCATGAAAAAAATGAATGTAGGAGAAGGGATTTAAATCTAACCATGGGAGCTGGTTTTTTCAGTTTTACATCTACACGATCACTCTGTGTAAGCTTGGGTTCGGCTTCCGTCTCTGTTCGTACACATTGTTGATTATTATCAATGAACTGAATATTGCAATCATCCTTTAGAAGGGCTTCCGCCGCCGTCTCCAGCTCTTTCTTTAGTTCCTCAACCCTCTCTGTTTCCACCATTCTTCAAAACAAACAAATGTGTTCTGCACCAAATCCTCATTATGAAAGAGGTTGTTCGTAAGTAGAGAGGGAGTGATAGTTATATTACACTAAGCAGTTACAAAAGCACCTTTTTTTTTTTTTTCGCTTATTTGCAAAATAAATCACCAAATTTTCGCAAATTGCAATTCAATTTAAACTTTTGAATTTTAGCAAAATAAATTATCACCTTTCATATTTTTTACAATTTAAATTTAGGACAACTTGCCCCTTGCCCAAAAGAAAACGTAGACAAATAAATGCACATCCATCATCCAAATAAACATCCACATTATCAAATATCTAAAAATATAAATAAAATTATTAATATTATAAATATAAAAATAAAAAATATATAATTTTAAAAAATTAGACATTTTTTTAAATTTAAAAGTTTGAATGTAACTCAATAATACATTAAACACTATATTGTCTAAAAAATAAATAAATATTTTATATTTAAATACATAAGTAATATATATATATATATATAATATAAAAATAAAAAATATTTTTTTTAAAATTTAAAATAAAATATTCAAAGTACAATAAAAATATTCAAATTTATTATAATAAATATAATTAAAATATTAAAATTTTAAAGAATAAAAAAACTTAATTTAAAAAATATTATTAGAACGAATTTTGAGTGAGCTTTTATAATTTTAAGAAAAATATATAATTTTTTATATTTAAAAATACAAATATTATGTATATGAATATTTATTAAAAGTTAAGAATTGATTTAAGTAATTTATTTAATTTTGAATTTAATTCAATATATTTTTACTTTTAGAGATAATATATATAATATTTTTATTTTTTAATATTTTGTATTTGAAATTTTTCAAAAAGTTTTATATTTCAAAAAAAATTATTTTTAAGTTAAAATAGAATAATATATTTTCATTTACAAATTATAATGAATGTGTATTTAGAATTTCTTTTATATTATTTATTTAATTAATTGTTTATTGTAAAAGTTATATATATTTCTTAAATTTATAAAAGCTCACGCAAAATTTATGATTCAAAAATATATTTAAGAATTAATATTATATATGTTATATTTTTCCTTAAAAATATAATATTTAAATTTAGAATTATTTTATTGTACTTTGAATATTTTATTTTAGATTTTTGTTCAAAATTTTTATTTTTATACTGTTAATATATATATATATATTATTTACTTATGTATTTAAATATAATAAAATATTAATTTATTTTTTATATAATATAATTTTTAATTTATTATTTCTAATTTTAATTTATTTTTTAAATATATTTAAACTTTTAAATTTTAAAAAAAGTCTAATTTTTTTTAAAATTATATGTATTTTTTATTTATTTTTATATTTGTATTATTAATAATAATATTTATATTTTTAGATATTTAATGATATGGATGCTTATTAAGATGATGAATGTGCATTTATTTGTTCACGTCATCTTTTGGGCAAGGGGCAATCCGAAATTTAAATTGCAAAAAATATAAAAGGTGGTGATTTATTTTGCCAAAATTTAAAAGTTTAGATTAAATTGCAATGTGCGAAAATGTGGTAATTTAATTTATAATTAAGCCGGTTTTTTTTTTTAAATCACAGCAAAAGGAAACTTTGTTGCACACATTAGGGGAAATGATTTTTTGGTCACGTAGCTTTACCTTTTTTTTTTTATCTTATTAATTTTTAAATTTTGATTTTTATCCTGTAATTTTACCTTTTTTAATTTTTTTTAATTTTAGTTCTACTAATTTTTAAATTTTGATTTTCATCCTTAACTTATATATTTTTTTTGGTACTAGTCATGTGACATCCCATACGCATATATTAGATAAAATTATAGGAAGAAAATAAAAAATATATAAATTACAGAATAAAAATAAAAAATTTAAAATTAATAAGATCAAATAGAAAAGAGATAAAATTATAAGATGAAAATCAAAACTTAAAAATTAATAAAACTAAATTTTTTAAATAAAAATAAAATTACATGACACAAATTAATTACAATAACAACTTTACTTATCTTAATAGAAATTTGTAGTTTTTAATATTGATTAAATCTTGTTAATTTTATGCTGCTCCTTTATTAACGCCTGACTTTTTTATATTGCCACTTTTTTTAAGAGTCACACTAGTCTTATAAAATATTGTATATATAAAATATATTTAAAATAATATTAATTTAAAAAATTTATGGATCATGAAAATTCATATCAAAATACAAAAATTATAAATGGTTCAGGTCGAATCAAATAAAATTTTAAAAAAAATCATGCAAGACTTATATATTTTAGAAATTTCACTCCCAGATAGTATTATTATATGGATAAATGTGCATTAATGGAAGGTAAAATATGTGTTACTAATTCTTTAAAAAAATTGTACTTTTAAAATAACTATGTAAGGATAATATATATTTTTACAAGAATATATATGTATTTCTTAAATTATTTTTTTTTGTTGATTTATATTGATATTGTGTTGTTAATATAGTAACACATTTTTTTGTAACTTACATGCATTATTATAAGGATAATATATATTTTTCTAAGGACAAATAAATATTTGTACGAGTAACACACTTTTGCTCTTACAAACATATATTTACACTAACAGTAAAATATATTTACTCTCAATTTGTGTTATTATATGGACAAATTTGTGTTAAGTAAGGACAAAACATATTCTTATATGAACAAATGTATGTTTATTAATTTATTTATCATATTTTTAAATATAGGTATATTGTTTAATGTAGCAACACACTTTTTATTACTTAATATGTGTTACTACATAGAAAATTTTCTCTAAAAATAATTTGTAAAAAAAATTATTTATTCTTATGATAACACATATTTTACTATTATGTTATATGAAAGAATATTTATTTTTATAAAGAATAAATGAATATATGTAAAAAAAATTAACATTTAATATAATAGTAACACACATTTTCTCTCAGTTTGTGTTACTATGTAGGTAAACATATGTGCTTCTTATATATGTAAAAAAAACAATATTTAATATTATATATATGGACAAATATGTGTTTCTTAATTTGATCTTCGTCCTTTTAAATCTAGATATATTATTTTATGTAATAACACATTTTTGACTATTTTATGTATGTTATTATATAAAAAAATAATTATTTTTATAAAAATAAATAAATATATATGAAAAGTCAATATATATTTTTATAATAACACATATTTTACTCTTACATTGCATTAAAAAATTATTTAATCCATTAATAACACACGTCATGTCTTATAATAACACACGAAAATTAGAAAAAATTATTTAATTTCGATCTCAATAAGAAACCGTAAAATTTTTTAATGTGAATTTTATATACGTAAAATACTTCATATAAAAATTGGTGAATTGCACTTTTGGTCCATGAAAATTTGTGTTCATGAATTTGATCATTTTCTTTATATAACACAAATTGTAGGAATGTTTCATCAAAATTATAACAAATTAATGTGAAATCAGATCTATTAAACATAAATTCTACTAAAAAAAATATGATATATTTTAATGAGGAACTAAATATACTAAAAAAAGTTAAAAAAAATGTATAATACGAGTAATTAGTCAAAACAAATATATGGCCACAATTTAAACATTCAAATTCAAGTGTAAATATTGTTGTAGATATAGAGAGATTTTTTCAATATATTTAGGATCTTTTCTTGTACATCAAGTTGTAAAATTATTATTTATAGTGACAATATCCATCACCAATTTTATGGTGATCCAATTATCTTTCTCTCAATGTAAAACAAAATGTATCAAATACAAGTTCCCATTAAACCAAAAAGAGTAGGTCTCTTGTGAACTTGAGTTCACGTGAACTCGTATCATAATTATGTGTAATCACTATCAGTGTTATTCATATATACTATCATTGTTATAAAAAAATACACTTAATTTTTTAACAGTAATAGTGTATATGTATAACAGTAATGGTAAATATAGATAATTGAAAATGTAAATTCACTGTAAACTCAATTTGTTGCGAGTTTTTGTCAACAAAAAATACAATTTACTCTAGAAGAGAATTGTATTTGTAGTTTGTTACTTTGTTAAAGTTTGAGGCACTGTTTTCAGAACCAGACCGAACCAGCCGGTTCAACCGGTTGAATCGGGAACCGGTCATGGAACCGGTTCGGTTACACCCAAAAAACCGTTTTTACGGTTAAACCGGACAAACCCTCTCAAAACCGATCAGAACCGCTCAAAACCGGGCTGAATTGGTTAAACCGACTTTTTTTAAAAAAAAAATTTTAATATTTAATTTTTTTTACTTATTTTTATTTGTCTTTCTTAATCCTAATCAAACCAAAACTCAAAAAACTTATTTTCAATAAAAAAAATCTTAACTGCTGAAAAACTATAAGAAATTAAAAAAAACTTATTTTAATTGAGTTATTTTGTCTCTTTTGTATTTTGTGTAATTATTTTATAACTCTATTGTATTTATTTAATTTTATAAATGGATGTTTATTTTATTCAACATATAAAATATTAAAAAATATGTATAAATTATTTTAACGGTTGAGCCGTCAATCCAACCGATTGGACCGGTGGAACCGTGAACTGGTGCCTTTTCCGGTTTGATCACCGATCCGGTTATGAAAATACTAAGTAGAGGTATATAGACGTAGATGGTGATGATGAAACAGACACTTGTCTCGCTGAAAGGCTTGCCAAGTATAAGACACTTGTGAATTAACAATTAGCCGTCAGGCAGGGATATAATATTTAATTTCTGATTTTGTAAGTTTATTATAATCCACACATTTTGATAAGCTAGTGCTACTATATATATACTCCAAGTCCCGAGAAAACACACTATATATATATATATATATATATCCTCAACTTAATTAGTGTACCACCCAGTGCATGCACCCATGAACTGGCACTGGCCTCAACATAATTAAATCCTCACACTATACATTCATCATTTTTATTTTTAATTGTCCATCAAATATATTCATATTCTAAAATAAATAAAAAATATACTCGTACAAAAAAAAAAATTAGACTTACAATATTCATTCTTTATTCTTTTTTAATATAAATGTTAATTTTTATCAAATATTGTGCCAAAAAATATATTACTAATTAATATTTTTGTATGAACAAAGAGAATATAATTTAAATTATTCATATAGATATTTAAACATATCTATGTGATTTATATATCTTCAATAAGGTTTTAGTTCATTATTAAATAATAAGTTGAAATATATATATATATATATATATATATATATATAATGCAATTGAAGTATAAATAAGGGATAGTTGAATGTGAACATATAATTATAATTTTCCATTGTTTCAGAGATAATTTAAATTGTAACGAAAAATTAATCACGCATAAACCATTAATTACTGATTAGTAATACAATAACCAAAAGTTTTATATTAAATTAAGGGGGCGCGGATTTACGTAGAGGCAAGGCATGACAAATGTCCTGCTCCTGCCTCAATATTTTTATTATTATATTTCTATATATTATGTATTTAATTATAAAAAAATAAATATATATTAATTATCACATACATATTTTTGTTTGTTGGGCTTTTTAAATTAGGATTTAGTCAACAAATTTTCTAGATTATTTTTTATTTATAAATTATATTAAATTACTTAATTCAAAATCTAACAAACTCAATAATCAATATATATTATTAATGTTTAGAATATTATATTAACTATCAATTGTTTTCTAATGACATAATGTAGTATAAGTTCCTCTAAAGTATTAATTTTTGTTTCTAAAGATTTCTAAGTTATTTAAGAAGTTATTTTTTATTTTAAAATCCTTATATAATCCTTGTTGCATAAGACCTCTGGCTATGAAAACTCATGTCGAGTCCATTTTATATTTTTACCTTTGTAAAATTATTTTAGCATTTTTATGGTATATATAGAAAATATACAAGATTTTTAAATTTGTGCCTTGACTGGATAAAAATCATGCATATATAATATATATTCAAGAAATAAACAAATAGAAAACTTATCAAGGGTAATTGTATCGAAAGTAAAATTATAATTTTCCATTGTTTCAGACATAATCTAAATTGTAACGAAAAATTAATCACACATAAACCATTAACTACTGATTAGTAATACAATAACCAAAAGTTTCATATTAAATTAAGTACAACCCTTGCATGGGCGGATTTATATAGAGGCAAGGCATGTTCATTTTATATTTTTACCTTTATAAAATTATTTTAGCAATTCTATGGTATATATAGAAAATATATAAAATTTTTAAATATGTGCCTTGATTGAATAAAAATCATATGTCCGCCCATGCTTGTATATATAATAAATACTCAAGAAATAAACAAATAGAAAACTTACCAAGAGTAATTGTATTGTCAGCACAATCATGCATGCATGTTTAATCCATCAGAGGCGTCGTTGGCAGAGCAGACAGGAAACTTGTTTCTAATTTTGGGATTGCATATTAATTAGTATATATATATATGTTTTGACATTTGGGGTTGTGAGAGGATTAATTCTACATATATGAGAAAGAAATGGTCATGTCGTACGTATCAGACGGTAGACGGTTAGGGTTCTTTCTTTGAATTTTTAAAAGAATAATTATTATTGGGTTCTTTCTTTATTATTTTTAAAAGAATGAGTATCGGGCCGATATATTATGCAACTGATTTTCAGGTAAATTTGTTGAATCGGTAATTGGCTTGTTCCCATTTGTAAAATTTCAATTTACAAATCTAATTATTATAATAATTAATAATAACACCATATATTTCACTTGTCTCATTTAGTTTACCTCCAAGAATTTTATCACTAAATTTAGACGTGCAAAACTAATATATGGAGAGATCTCGTCACACGTATAAATCAAGATTTATAAACTCTTATATATATACGTATTTATATTATATTTAAAATTAAGTATATAAGCTAATTACTTTTAAATGATTGAAATTAGGCTTGATTATGAAGGGAGAATCCCCGATCTCAGCGGTAAACAGCCCCGTGTGGAACATAAAACCCCAAAGAAACCCCGCATAATATATATACTAGTACATAACTCGCGTAGCACGTGGGAGATGAATTAATTTTTTTAAAAATTTTTATAATGTATATTTTATAATAAAAACACTAATTAAATTTTTTTATTATGATTAATACGATTTAAAATTTTCGAAATAAAGAATTGTTAGGAGAATTAAAAATATAATCTTAAATAATTTTTTAAGGTAAATTTGTAAACAATATCTTTTTAATGTTATTGCTATATTTTAAGAAAATTCTTAAATACTTTTGGTATAAAAAAATATAATTTTGACATATTTTTTTTAAAAAAAATTGACATATTAAAATATTTTGTTTTGTTTTAAATTTAATAGAACGGTTTTAATTGTTTTTTAGGATAATTATAAAATTTAACCGTAAATAATTTTATGTAAATTCGTGAATTATTTTTTAAGTAAAATCGTAAATAATTTTTTAAGGTAAGTTCGTAAATAATATTTTTTATGTTATTGCTATATTTTAGATAAATTCGTAAATAATTTTTATGTGTTTTTAAAATTTTAATTTTATTTTTGACATATTAAAATTTTTTGTTTATGTTTACATTTAAGATGTACGGTTTTAACTTTTTGCTAAGATAATTAGAAAATATAACTGTAAATAATTTTATGAAAGTTTGTAAATAATTATTTAGGTTAATTTGTAGATAATATTATTTTATGTTACTACTATATTTTAAGTAAATTTGTAAATAATTTTGGTTTTAATTTTTTTATAATTTTACCTATTTGTAAAATTTCAATTTTAATTTCAACAACTTTAAATATTTTGTTTTGGTTTAGATCTAATATGAATGATTTTAAAGTTAAAATGTTGCGTAATTAATTTGGTTTAAAAAAAATTAAAATTTTGACATATTTTTTAAATTTTAATTTTAATTTTAACTTATTCAAATATTTTTTTTGGTTTAAATTTAACATGAACGGTTCAAAAAATTCTTAAATAATTTTGGTTCCAAAAAGATTATAATTTTGATACATTTTTTAAATTTTAATTTTAATTTTTACATATTCAAATGTTTTGTTTTGGTTTAAATTTATTATGAACGGTTTTAAAGTTAACAATGTTGCTTAGTTAAATTTGGATTAAAAAAATAAAAATTTGACATATTGTTGAAATTATAATTTTAGTTTTGACTTATTTAAATATTTTTTTGGTTTAAATTTAATATGAACGGTTTAAAAAATTCGTAAATATTTTTTTGGTTCCAAAAAAATTATAATGTTTATATATTTTTTAAATTTTAATTTTAATTGTGGAGTAGCCGCGTAAGATGAGATTGAGATAAGACAATGATTTAAATATATTTGTTATTGTAATTTATATAAATATATTGTTATTGTAATTTATATAAATATATTTGTTATTGTAATTTATATAAATATATTTGTTATTGTAATTTTTAAGTAGATAATAAGGAATATTTATTTAATTTTAAATAATTAAACTTTTTCATATCTAATAACTAATAGTATTTACCAAGTCAAAGAATGTAATATCTCCCTTATTTTCTTTGCTAATTAATTTGCCTTTCGATTTTTTTATTTCTTTGTAATGTTATTTATATCTGCACTATTGTACTCCATTTAATTTAAAATAAAACTTATCTAGCTATAAATAAAAATAAATATAAATTTTTAAAGATACGTGTAGCATCAATGGAACTCATTGTATTTTAAAAAAATCATTATTTTTTATATGTTTGTGTGAGGTTTTATGTATCAGAATTTAAAAAAAAAAGAGAGAATATAAATTATGTAGAGTAAAGGAGAATCATATCGAGTAAAAAAAGTAACCTTTGGAAAAATGTGGAAATGCGTCTGCTGCGTGTACCATTAAGAACACCGGTACAAAAAATGACGACAAAATACATTGATAAAATCATCGAATTTAAACTGAAAATAAAACTTATGTTTGTGTGAGATTTTGTGTGTCAGAATTTAAAAAGAAAAAAGAAAAGAAAAGAGAGAATATATAAATTATGTAGAGTAATGGAGAATCATATCGAGTAAAAAAAGTAACCTTTGGAAGAACGTGAAAATACGTCTGCTGCGTGCATAAGTAAGAACACCGGTATAGAAAATGACAGCAAAATACAGTGATAAAATCATCGAATTTAAACTGAAAATGAAAGTCCATTAAGAAATTACAATTAGTCAACCATGAAAAATCATCAGAATGGAATGATGGCAAAAAGAGAGAGATGACAGAAAAAAATTATTTTTGAATATGATGGTTACAAACTATAGAAGATTAACTTAAAAAAAACCGTCAATTTCAAAATTAAAAAAAAAACGTTCAAATTAATTTTAAATAATAAAATATAAAAATAGATAACCGTTTAAGTAATGAGATTTCAGAATTTCAAAATAGAGACTTACGGAGATAGCCACGTAGGATGATAAAGAACTCACAAGTATAAGAGATTAAGATTAAGATATTGTAACTATATTATATATATTATTTATATACATATATATATAACTAATTAACCATCCATGTATATATAATATTTAATATATCAAATTAATGTATTTTAATTTTTATAATATTTTAAAATTTTAAACTTTTTTTTAATTATGCTAATTAAATATAAATTATTAAAAATTAAAAAAAAAAAAGAATTTTGCGCTGGGAAGTCCACCCTGTAGAAGCCTAGTTGAAATAATGGGAATAAGAAAAATGGAAAAATGGAGCTACAATCTCCCTTATATGATAGCATGCATAATAAATATAAAATTGAGCTACAATCTCACTTTAGAAACCATACCAAAGATAGTATGAATCCCCTCCATATATATATATATATATATATATATATATATATATATATTTAAATAGAGGGGAGAAGTTGTATTGAATCTAGTCCAATTAATTAATTAATAGATATTAGGGCCTAGTTGTTGTGATGTGATGACACGTTTCAGCCTTGTTACACGTCCTAGTACTACACTACTTTACAAATAATATCATTTCCAACAAGTCAGCTACCAAAATCATATATATATATGGACATCGCTAAACCACAGCCGGAGAAGAAGCCCACCATCCGCCGCTCCCGGAAAGGATGTATGCGCGGCCGGACAACGCCTCCTGCACCTACCGCGGCGTCCGGGCAGATGGGTTACCGAGATCCGCGAGCCCAACCAGGGTTTGGCTCGGCACCTTCACCGCCGCCGCACTCCGCCTCTATGGCCCCTCCGCCAACCTCAACCTCCAACCACCAGAAGTGCCACCTAATTATATTAATTAATGATGAGTTATGGGAGAGCGAGAGGTCGGTGGTTGATGAGGTCAAGTGCATATGCATGGGAAGTTCCGGCGGCCCCCACCCTGCAGCTTGATGGACTCGCCGGAATATCATCACCCCGGGATCCATGAACTTCCTTCTACTTAATTCTCCTTTCTATATATATTTACGTTTCTATCTAATATCTTAATTAATTTGTCGCCTAATATATTCCCCCATCCCACTATCTAATACGTTCCCTTTTTTGTTTTGTTTTTTTAAATATAATAGTGTGTACGTTCCCTTTTTTGTTTTTAAATTTTAATATACTAGTGTGAAATTTTGAATGGAATATTTAAATTAAAAAAAGTACGTGTAAGTTTTTATGGGATGTTGCTCATGCCTCGTTTTTAGTTGTTTTGATTTTTTTTTTTTATAAAATATATATTTTTATTAATATTAAGTTGTCCACATGAATAACATAATTATTTTTTAAAATTGAAAAGTTTATAGTAAAAAAGGAAAATAGAAAATTTATTGTGGGATGGAATTGAATGGAAATTAAGTTGGTATGTTTAGATGGTTGCTTACTATTACCGAGTATTCTTAATTACTAATATATTTCATATATTTTTTTAATGTATTTTCTAAAAGATAAATTTAATTTGCACATGAATTTGTGTCACTCATATGACATTAGTGTATACGTCATGTCAACTCCTACAGGCTGAAGGGTACCGCATAATTGGAATTAAGTATTATGTATAAAAATGTTAATTGTTTATTAAATTTTTTGATAAAAGTAGATGTTTTAATTAAATATTATGCAGCAATAAAACAATACTTATATTTATATTTTGTCAATGGAAAGAACATTTGATACACACCGAATAAGAAAACAAGAAAGCGAATAACCTGTTCTCCATTTCAAATTGAAGCCATGTTTTGCAAAACAGTTTTTGAGTTGTCCAGGTTATTCGCATTTGCTTTTCTCCATAAATACACTAGCCGGATAAATACATTATCTTTTTTAAGTACACTACCCTCTGTTTGGCAATTTTTTCAAAATTTTATAATTTTTTCGGCAATTTTTTTCGAACTTAGTGTAAAAATAAAATAAAAATCGTAAATTTGTAAAAATTTCGAAAAAAAAAAAATATCAAGCATATTAATTGTAGTGTATTTCTCAAAATGGCTTAGTGTCAAATAACATGGGCCCTTTGAGTTTGGCAACAATTACTGGGCTTGAGATAATATAATTTTGGGCCTCAACTCCAATCTCTTTACTTGGCCTAATTCGTAAAATCTTTCTTTTTTCTTTTTTGAAAGGTACAATTTGTAAAATCATTATTTAGTCAACAAAGTGAAAGCTGCAGAATTGCAGCAAAAATTAGGTTGGTTTTATTTTGTATCCTCCATTAAATCCCAACTAATTTTCTGGCCGAAGAGAGAGAGGGGGGTATTTTTTCTAAGTACCCTCAAACCATGTATATTCTTTTATAAAAATTATTTTTTATTAGATAAAAATTTGTATAAATTCAAGCACGGTGAACTAGAATTTATCAATTGTCACTATTATGGGTATACACTAGCATTATTATGTATATTCACTATTATTGTTATGCATATATTATCACTGTTAAAAAATTAAGTATATTTTAGAATAATAATATTATATATGAATAACCGTGATAGTGATTACACATAACAGTAATACGAGTTTATGTGAACTCGAGTTCACAAGAGATCTACTCTTTTTATTAACATTTTAATAAATAATTATTTTACTTATTAATGAATTTTATAATATGTTTACAATATTTTATTTTATTTATTTTTTCTTTATTTTCGTGTTCAGTACAAATTACATAGTTTTACCAAATGGAGATACATATATTTAATCATTTTACTTAAAAAGTCTAATTCTTTTTTACTTTGTGTGCACTATCAAATGAGCAAGTAATTTTAAAATGGATGGAGTATCATATTCGTTGTACTCTCATTCTATCTTTTCAAATTCTTTATATTATTTTATATTTTATCTATAACTTTATAATAAATATTAATTTCTTCATGTGTTTTCACTTCAATATATTTTTAAGGAAAGTGAGATGATGTATAAAGTTATATTATTTAAATAATAAAATTAGTTAAATTGGATGTAAAAATAATGAAATTTTGTGTAAATATGTGAATATTGTGAGAATAGAGTTAAACTAGTAATTTTCATTTATAGAAAGAAAGTGTGCAAATAATTATGGGACGAGTGGGGTATATATTTTAAAATATGTGTCTTAACCAAACATTAAATTTAAAGTAAAGTTTTGTATGAAAATAATTCACGATAAGCTTATCATAAACCAATTTTAAAATATTAAATATTTGATCAAGAGTATCAAAAAACTCATCAAAAGTATAAAAACCCGGAACAATGATATTATTTTATAAATATTATGAATTTTATTGACTCTAATTTTTTATACTCTCGATGAATATTTTGATATATTTAACTAAATATTTAATACTTAAAAACAATTACAGCTTATCATTAATTATTTTTATATAAAATTTACTCTGAATTTAAAGGGTGTATAAAATTTTCAAAGTAGATAAACACTGTGTATCTATGTACTCTAATGGCAGTTGAACTGCCAATATTATCTACCTAGTTATACAAATTAATATTTTCAGAATCGGACCGTGACTAAATCAAATAGGAGTTGCCGATTTAACCGGTTCAATTGATTGGATCAACGGTCTAAAAGATAAAATTATTTCGACCTACTTTTTTTTTAAATTATCTATGTTAATTAAAAAATAAACTAAATAAAATATTCTCATATAAAATAGTAATAAATTATAAATTTCATAATGAAATAAACACTATAGAATCATAAACAATAAAAATAAAAAATACTCAAAATAAATCAAATTATAATTAATATCAAAATGTAATCTCTAACATATTTCATAACTCATAATGAAATGTCAAATTAAAATATTACTTGTAAAATATAAAATATGTAAATTATAGTATAAAATAATTTTGAGATTGGAATGTGTCTCATGATTTAATTTAATAAAAAAAATTAAAAATAAAAACAGACAGATTCAACCAATTTTTTCCGATTTTGACCTGTTTTCCACAATTAAACTTTTATAAAATGGTTTTCAAAGAGTAATTAGACTAGTTTTATGGCGGGCTCTGAAAAACATTGATACAAATTATAATCTAAATCATTCATTAACTCTCATATTTTTATAAGGATATAATTTGTTCAGTTGTAATGCAAATTAAATTTTATTACAAAATACAAATGACTTGTATTGAACTTTAAATGATATACTAGTAAGGTTTAATTTTTTATATACTACTATTTGGTCATGTAACAAGAAATTAAGGCTGAAGATAAATTATCAGCACAATCATTAATTAAATTGAAGCCTGAACTTTGACCACCAAATGGTTGAATAATCTTGTTGATTTTTTTTATATATAGGCTTTTTGCTACTATATATATATAGTTGAACAGTACTAATTAATTATTGCACCAATCTTAGTAGTTGGGCCCTCGGGCATATATATATACGTAAATTAAGCATAACACAAATTAAATCTCAAAGAGATCATATAATAATTAATTATTGTATCGTCATTTGCTACTTACTTTTTGTTGTTGAAAATAATGTCGAGTTGCTTAATAGCATTTTTTTGGTTGATTTTAGGGTTGGGAATCAGTACTCATGCAGAATTAGGTAGGGCATTCTTTGTGTTTGGGGACTCATTGGTGGACAATGGGAACAACAATTACTTAGCCACCACGGCTAGGGCCGATTCTCCGCCATATGGCATCGACTACCCGACCCATCAACCCACCGGCCGTTTCTCTAACGGTCTTAACATTCCTGATCTTATTAGTAAGTTTATTTATTTTTATGTCTTGTTTTTCTAAAACACCACTTAATTAATTAATACCGACGTCATTTTGCATATACATACGACTCCACCTGAATCTTAATTATTCATAAAAACTTTTGTGTATACATGTAGAAAAATATTATTTTTTAGCACAATATAGCAATAACGTCTATATATTGTGTTATTTACCTACTTTTTTGTTTTTACTATATATAATTAATTAATCAGGTGAACAGATGGGTTGGAAACCAACATTGCCATACTTAAGTCCAGAGCTTAGAGGACAGAACCTATTAGTTGGAGCTAACTTTGCATCTGCAGGAGTTGGAGTACTTAATGATACTGGAATTCAATTTGTAAGTTAATGATCGATGTTTTCTTTTAAATAATTCATTCATTCACTTAAAACAAAAATTTTTAATTTTTTCTTAGGATTAATTTGGAAACATTAATTGTTTCAATATTAATTAATTTCTGCTAAATTTGAGATCAAAATGCATCTTCTTTGTTTAATTATATATCTATTTAACAAAATATGAAATTTGATGATATTGTTAATTAATAGTATTTTAATTTGTGCAGGTTAATATAATAAGAATATACCAACAGTTGGATTACTTTGAGGAATACAAGCAAAGAGTGGGTGCAATAATTGGAAAAGGGGAAACTCAGAGACTTGTTAAACAATCACTTATCCTTATTACTTTGGGAGGAAATGACTTTGTCAATAATTACTATTTGGTCCCCAATTCTGCTAGATCTCAACAATTTCCCCTCCATGAGTACGTGCCTTATGTCATTTCTGAGTACAAAAAGGTTCTGCAGGTAAAGATATTTAATTTCTTTTTTATCATAAATTTATAATTGAAAATTACATAGTAATTTAATTAATTTTATATCTATACGTACAGAGATTGTATAACTTGGGAGGTCGACGTGTTATAGTGACGGGGACAGGGCCATTAGGTTGTGTACCTGCAGAATTGGCTCAACACAGCACCAATGGTGAATGTGCACAAGAGCTGATGAAGGCTGCATCTCTCTACAACCCACAACTTGTTCAAATGCTTATGCAACTCAACAATGACATTGGTAAAAATGTTTTTGTTGCAGCTAATACTAATCAAATGCATTTGGACTTCGTCTCTAATCCTGCACGATTTGGTACGTCACTCGGTTCATATACAATCAACAAAATTACAATATCTTGATTTTAATTTACTCAGAGCTTCTTGGTTGGTGACTTTTGGGAGTGAGTAATGATAATCAAAGTCATAGTATGTGTTTGGAATGACTCAACTATGACTTTGATTCCCAAAAACTAAGGAATCGTTCAGTTATATAAGAATTATGACTTTCATTCCATACCATTTTCATTCATATACCTTTTTCATTCCTTACAATTATACCAAACGCCCCATCAATACTCATATGTTGCTGGTTGATATAGCTAGCATAATAATTGTACTAATAGTTCACTTGACTTAAAATGGACCCAATAATTTGACCTATATGCTATACGATATACGTATCATTTATGAATAGGTATTGTGTGAAAATAGTTCATGATAAGTTTATCATAAAATTGTTTTAAAGTATCAAAATATTGATCAGGTGTATAAAAAATCGAGGTCAATAAAATCTCTAACAATTATAACATATATTATTGACCTCAATTTTTTATGCATCTGGTAAGATTTTTTATACATCTAATTAAATTTTTTATACTTTAAAACTGATTATAAGTTTATTATTCGTACAAAAATTTGTCATCATTTATTACATAACCTAATCAAAGGTTGATTACTCGTGCATATGGGCAGGATTTAAAACCTCAAAGATAGCTTGTTGTGGACAGGGCCCATATAACGGGCTGGGCCTTTGCACGCCGCTCTCCAATTTGTGCCCAAATCGTGATTTGTATGTGTTTTGGGATCCATTTCATCCAACAGAAAAGGCCAACAGATTGATAGTCCAACAAATCATGACGGGCTCACGGGCTTATATGCACCCAATGAACCTTAGCACAATTTCGGCTATGGACTCGACGGATTAAGGCCCAAACCAAGAAGTTGGTAACAAGGCCCAAAATTTAGCAGCCCAAGTTCAATTACCAATTGTGTGTTTTTTCTTAATCCTAAAATCATGTTGTTAAAGATGTTTGTCTTTGTAATGACTTAATTAGTCAATTTCATTAATTAATAAATTAATGGAAAAGACTTCTTGTGAGACGTATTTACAATCCATTTCAACTATGGACTCAACTAATCAAGGCCCAATCCAATATGTGGCGTTTTGATTTTCTAGATAGGATAAATAGAGTATAATAGAATTTCAATGGATTGTATTAATTGCAATTCTAATTTTAAAATAGTGTGTGTTTGGTATTTTTTTTTTAAATTAATCCTAATTTTGGATTAATGATAAATAAAATAAAAATATTAAATTTTCTATTTTGATCTTTTTCAATTTTAAATTAAGGGTAAATTAGTAAATTTAAATTCGGGACTAAATAATCAGATGTAATAGTTGGGATCGATCAAGTAATCATTTTCTTGTAGGATTAGACTGAATTTAATATCGGGTCAAGTGTAGAAACTAAACATAATTATATTTGGGATTAGAGCTTAATCCACCCTAATTCTAAAAACAGAACACCACTAAGTTAATATCAAGAACTGAAATTCAGCAGTTCAAGCTCAATTACCTTTGTTTACCAATTGAGTGCTTCTCTTAATCCTAGAAATAAAAAACCACTAATCTTTGCAATGACTTAATAGGTAAATTTCATTAATTGTTATCTTCATCCAAATGAATTTGCACAACAGAAGATGACACATTTTTAAGAAAAAATATAATTATTATAAAATAGTGGTATATGGGTAAATATGTAATAAAAAATAAGGATAAATATGTGTATATTTATGTGAGTGTGAACGCGAATCGAAATTTCTATTTTTAGATATATTTTTTTAGTAATGTGTAAATTTATGTGGAACATTAAAAAAAGTGTGCAAATTCCTGTAAACGAACGCAGT
This sequence comes from Prunella vulgaris, assembly GCA_026898435.1. Taxonomy (NCBI): domain Eukaryota; kingdom Viridiplantae; phylum Streptophyta; class Magnoliopsida; order Lamiales; family Lamiaceae; genus Prunella; species Prunella vulgaris. Next base: position 20,168 of record JAPKLY010000528.1, read on the forward strand.
AATAAATTAATGAAAATGACTTAAATTGATTTCTTCTCCTTATATGTTCTTTCAACACAATTTAGGATTCACTAACATTACTTGATAATAAATTGTGCATGAAGGTAAATAAAAAAATAAAAAGAAGGACATGGGATCAATATAATTAAAATTTTATTTATTGCATCTCCAATTAAATAAGGATGACAATCATTCAGCAATGCAAACACAGAAATAGTATTTGGGATCATGATCAAGTGATGCATTGGTGCACATTCCTCCTTTTGGAAACTGATGTTGTAGGCAATGTTGGTTGCAATTGGGATAATTGGCGCAGGGTCCTTGTATTACCCACTTATGTGGGTCCCCTCCTTCTCCTCCATTATCACCCTTCACTTAAAAATAAAAAATAAAAAAAATCATCCATCATGTGTTGATGAAAAACTTAACAATTGTGATGAAGGGCACAAATAAGATTGTAGAAGTCGAAAATCGGTAATCGGGCGCTTCTTGGCTGCCTAGAGCCTAGGAGGCGTCCGCCTATTTTTTTTTTAAAATATAAAAATATAAAATTTTGGCCGCCAAGACCTGAAAACGCCTAAAATTTCCGATTTTGCAGAAATCGAGTCGGCAAGTGACCTCCTAGCTCCTAGGTCGATTTCTGCATCACTGATTACAAATTTAAATCCAATATTTGAATTGAGTTTTTTTCTAATGTGAATATTATGAATGGAAAAAGATATTGCAAATAATAATGAGAAAATAAGATAAAAGTTACCTGCGGTTAGGAGTAAAGCCACAATAATTAGAGCAGTGAATATTGGGTTTTTGGTCTCCATCTCTAATTGAATTGTTTTTTTTTTTAATAGAATGAAATGAATGTTGAGTACTCCTCCTATTCGTGTCTATTTATAATGTTTTTTCTTGTCGACCAAACATATAATACAGGAAATATTTTATTTTATATGGGAACGCATTGAATGATAAAATCTGATAATTGATTCCATATAAGAAATTAAAATTTAATGCTATAATTACTACTTCTAATCCAAAATTTAAAAAAAAAAACTTTAGATTAATTTTTTTTAATAAAAAAGGTATGTTTTTATATGAAAATGGTTTATGATAAATTTATCATGTAAAGAGTTTAAAGTATTAAATTATTTAATGTTGGACAAAATCTTGTATATGACAATTTTTTTTTATATATATGACAGGTTTCATAAGTTAGACGTGATCTTATTTACTATTTTTTATAAGTTCTAGATATAATCTTTAGAAAAATAAAAATTCTGGATATATAATGACTAAATAAGTAGGAGTATTAAAAATAATTTGTAAATTACTAAAAATTGAGACAAACCAAAAATAAATGATGACTATCTTTATGAGAGGGAGAGTATACTCATGCTTATGAAACTCCAACAGAGTCATATTTTAAAATTAAATTTGATTAAAATATACGGAGGTTCTATAATATATAAGGACATCTTACATAAGTTTTACTCACTATTTTATTAATTTCTTCTTAAATCTATTAGGCAGTGTTTGTTTTGGTCTAATAGTGAATGAGCACATTCAGATGAAAACAAAAATTAATGGGCAAATCCTGTGAATAGTAAAATTTTGTTTGGTTTAAATTGAATTTGATAGGCTGTAGGGGTGGATGAAACTTTAAGTCAAATCAATATTTTTTTAAGATAATGATGTATTATTTTATTATTGTTAGTTAGTGCAATTATGATTGAATGAATGTATATTAATTATACTTTTTAATACATAAATAATTTAAAAAAGAAATAATTTTAGATAAATTAAATTAATAATAAATAATATGAAAATTGTGTATATACAATAAATTTTTTCTATATATAATAAATAATATTAATATATATATATATATATTAGAATATTCTAATATATATAAAAAAATATATAATTAAAACTAATTCTTATTTTTATATTAGTTGATATCAATTAAATAAAAATGTATATGAAATATATGAAAAAGAGATAAATAAAATATATATTATATATGTGAAATAAGGTTGGTGTGATTGATATTGAATTATGTGAAATATATTTGTAGATGTATAATAGAGGGTGGATGTGTATGTTTGATGAGATCAAATGTGCAAATCCGAAAAATAGATGAAATGAGGAAAAATTCATCCACATCCGGATGGGCAGATGTGTCCATCCGACATCCGTAAACAAACACTCCCTTATTGAATCTCACTTTCTGGCAGAACTTACGTGTCATTTCTCAAACCTTCTATTCAAAAATTATTTTCTTATCAATTTATTTTCTTATTTTAATTTTAAGTCATAAAAAGTACAATTAAGAAATCAAGTACTTCATTCGTCCCAAAAGGCATTGCATATTTTCTATTTTGATCTATCTCACAAAAAGTTTGCATATTTAAAAATGGAAACTATTTATCAAACTCTACTCTCATAATACACATATAATATTCAAAAAGATGAATTATTTTATGAGTCTGACTCCTGTGCACCCTGGTGCATAGTATACACCCGGGTGCTTCACTATTGCCACGCCAAAGAAGAGGAGGAGGGCCGCCTTCATCGCAAGATCATATATATGACAGAGTTTTGTCTTCGGCCACGATCTTCTTCCTTTATTATAGGCCGATCCTTAAGGCTTATTTTTTGGCCTAATCAAACTAATTCAATTTATATTGTTTTACTCCCTAAAATCCTAAACTTTTGAGTTCGAATTTGAAACACTGAGAGAAAAAACATAATAAAATTACACATGTGAATTAAATATATTAACATCAATTCTTTGTTTTTTCTTCATGCAATCACTTTTTATAATTTGGCATATATATATAATACCCCAAGAGTAAAATATAATATCCCAATAACTACTAATAAATACCCCAACAACAAATTTCTTTCTTACCATATAAGTAAAATATAATACCCCAAGAATAAAATATAATACCCCAAGAGTAA
>JAPKLY010000528.1:39989-115484 GCA_026898435.1 Prunella vulgaris
TATATATATATATATATATATATATATATATATATATATAATAATGCATATATACACATATACTATTATTTTAATTGATTGCATGAATTTGCTTATGTGTCATTATCACGTTTGCAGTGGACATAAAAGTTTGTGTTTACCTGTGGACATGTGAACATTTTTTAGTTTTAAATTTTTAATAGAATTAAAAATAATTCATAATTTTAATGTCAAAAAATTAAAGACGCAATAATATATAAATATTAATGTCTCAAATTACACTATGCATAAATTATAATCAATCGTATATTATAATCTTATTTTGACAAGTGTAACTCACTCTGTTTCTTATACATAAATTATAAATAAGAAAAAAATTTAAAAGGAGAAATAATTAAAATTAAATATAAATTATAAATATGTAACGTCGGTCCCTTTTTTTTAAGTACCAAATTTCTTGGAAGTTCATCTCATGTTTAATATATTCTATTCTTTACTCTGCATTGTATATAATTAATTTAATATTAATTATAATCAAGGTTGTAGAATTCGGAAATCGGTAATCGGGCGTTTTCAGGCCGCCTAGAGGCCGTCTAGAACCGCCTAGTTTTTTTTTTAATTTTTTAAAATAAAAAAAATAAAAAATTAGAACCACCTAGAGGCCGCCTAGGCCCGAAAACATCTAGAATCACCGATTTTGCAAAAATCGGATCGGCATGCGGCCGCCTAGCCCGATTTCTGCATCACTGATTATAATGATATAAAATTAAATTGGATTGAGTGGACTACACATAGTCTGAGCCCATTAGGCCCATCAGACCATTTGGATCGGGCCAAAATGATCCAATTTTTTTAGATCTCAACATTTTAAGCTCAGTCCATATTTAACCTCGAGCAGACTAGGTTAGATTCAAATTATCGTCTCTACAGAAAATAAAGAATTATCATTGCTTTCAAATATCATGGTATTATCTATTTCATTCTTTGAGAATTTAATTTTTTATTTAATAGTTTTAGTATAATAATTTCAACACTTTAAATAATAATATAATATATTTCAACAATATAAATAATAATATAACAAATTTCAACAATAGTATTATTTTACAAAAATATTAAAAAATAATACTCCCTCCGTCTCACAAGAATTTGCAAACTTTTCTTTTTGAAACATTTCACAACAACTTGCAGACAAAAAAAAAAAAAAAGAATTTGTTTCATAAACTTCACCCTCACAATGTTTACATATTTACACAAAATTTCTTTTTTTTTTAACCTTTTGGGTCTACATTATACTCAATTTAACTAACTTTTTTACTTTATATATAAAGTTTTACCAAATTAACCCTCAAAATACTATTTTTTTTACTTTATTCTATTTTTTAATATGTATGCCCCCTCCTCCTTGCAAGGTCTTGTGGCACGGAGGGAGTATTATTTATTAAAAAATAATAAAGAAAAATAAAAAAATATATTAACTATAAAAAATAATATTACTTTTAAATAATATAAATCATAATATTATGCTTTTTAGCAATTAAATTATTTTTATATAATAAAAGCCAATATTATTATTTTATAATATAATAATTATTATTATTTTTAATAATTAAAATTATCGTATTGTCTTATTTAAAATAAAATAGTATCTTGTATAAATTATACATTTATATTATAAATAATAAAAATAATATAATTAGTAATGACACAAATGTATTAATAAGAAATTAAGAATACAAATTCTTCTATCAATAAAATATTACTAATAATGTACAAAATAACAATAATTATAATAATACTGTTATTAAATAAAAATAATTGTTTTAGCGATCAAATGTGTGTTTTAGCGATCAAATTAACAATAATTATAATAATACTTATTTGTTGTCACTACAAAAAAATGTGTGTTTTAGCGATCAAATTAGCGACCGTCACATGGTCGCTAAACTGAGTTAGCGATCGATTTGGTTGGATGCGAAAAATGTGACCGTAAAATATTAGTGACCGCTTTTTAATTAGCGATCGATTTGGTTGGATGCGAAAAATGTGACCGTAAAATATTAGTGACCGCTTTTTAATTAGCGACCGCCTAATCGATCACTAATCAGTCGTAAATATACCCGGATCTTGACCCATTTGGGTATTATTAACGACTGTCCGAGGCAATCATTAATAATAAACTAACGACAGTCGTAGGCGGTCGTAAAACTATTAATTAGAAAAATAAAATTTAATATAAATATTGCAACCGCCTCTGACGGTCGTTAAATTAATTTTTTTAAATCAAAATCTTAAATGTTTACGGTCGGAATTGACGGTCGTTAAATGTTTACGTAACCATAAAAAATTGCCAAGCTGGTTCAAACTCAGGTCCTTTCGAGGGCTGGGCAGGGCTCGAACCACTTGGCTAAGGACCCAACATTTTAGTTATATCATCACATTGTGTATATGAGCCTCAGTTGGCTCAGAATAAATATTGCATATTTCGTGCCCAGGGGGAGTCGAACACGCAACCTCTGTATGTCTCAGAGATGGCGTATTCCAATTGGGCGCTTGTCGCTATTGTTCATTTTTATGAAACTAATTGTATATAACTCCACATTGAGTCACATTTTTTTTAAAAATGCATCAAATTGATTCATTTTTGTTTTAATTTATTTATATTTATTTTTTTAATAAAAAAATTTTAATCTTTTAAATTGAATATTTACATTACTAAATTTGTCCATTTTTATAAAATTAATAGTATATAACTCTAAATTGAGTCACGTTTTCTTTTAAATTCATCAAATTAATTTCTTTTTTTAAATTTGTTTATATATATATATATATATATATATATAAAAAAATTAATGTTATAAATTGAATATTTTACATTACTAAATTTTTTTAATTTGTTCATTTTATCGAATTAATTGTATATAATACCAAATTGAGTCACATATTTTAAAGTTTATCAAATTAATTTATTTTTATTTCTAATTTGATTACATATATATTTATTTCAATAACTTTTTGTAATATTATAAATTTAATGTTTTACACTACAGTACTAAAAATTCATCAAATTAATATAATACATTACTACAAATTGATATCATAAAAAATAAAATTGATGTAAAACATAAAATTTAAAACATCCAAACAAAATTAATAGAAAGTTAAAATACTAAATACATATTCAACATAATGATAAATAAATTGTTCAACAAAAACTAAACTATGCATCATCTGAATCAAAATCTCTCTCCCTACCCTCACCCCCATTCTCACCTGCACCCACACCCGCGGCGGCGTTCGCATCCTCATCATCTAAGATAGTCAGAAGTGGAATACCAACCAAAGTGGAAACTTGATTTAACCAAGTCTGCATCTTGTCATTGTGTTCTGCTTGCTTTTGGACAACTATTGTGTCAGCTCAACAACTCTATTCTCCATATCGATGCTAGGGTGAGAGTCTACCGAATAGGATGATGAACTCATGAGCTGTGAATAACGGATAGTTTTATTTTGCCTGCCCAGTTCTACGATCTTTCCCTTTTTACTCCGACCACATTAAGATATGGCGGTCCTTGTCAATAGGGGTAGGGGTAGGGTTCTCGGGGGTAGGTGTTGCTTGTGTTATAGCCTCCTCGAGAGCTTCTTTCATCTTGTTCTGAAATTAAACAAAATAAAATATTAATTTAATATTAATTAATAGAATAATAAAAAAACTAATTAGAACTGAATTATAAAATACTTACGTGAATGTCGGTGGTGCGACCGTAGGTGAACGCCCCAGTCTCCGGATTCACTAGGTGAACAACGGAAAGAGACTCGAAGTGCTTAGGCTTTCGTCCATACTCCTTCTCCTATAAAAATACTAATTAAATTAACATAATTTAATTAAATATAATAATTAATACTTGAGTATTATAAAATGAAATACTTACAAAGGTGAACCTGTGCTCGTAAATGGTCCGGGAGACACCCTATGTATGGCGACGCCTTGCCCAGCAGGGTCGCTCAATCGATTTTGCTTGGCCTTCTGGGCCCTCTCCTGGAGTGCGGGATCCATCCAATACAAGACGAAGCCCTCCCAGATGTTCCGACTATCTGGATCCGTCCCCAAATCTATTGTCTCCCTTACTATTTATTTTTTCTTCATTTTGGAGACCATATCTTTCATCCGGTTCTGCGCTTTGTCGCATAATAGGTGCACCGCCGCATTATCGTGTGATGGATCTCAATCACACTTTTTATGCAATTAAATTCATAAAAATTAAAAATTAAATCCTACAATACTTAAAATATAAAAATATGTTTTTGTTATACCTTGAACTCTTCAAACATCGCATTTCTCGTCCCTTCAGGGACATGAGTCCACGATCCAGCTCACTCTGGTCATCAACCATTGGACAGGCTAGGATGAGATCATAACTAGCTTAACTCTTTTCTGGATCTTGCAGTGTCTTGGGTCTTGCCTTCTGTATTCAGGATCGTGTAGAATAAATTATCAATCACATTCATCTCTATATGCATCACATCTAAATTGTGTCTAATCAATAATTTGCTCCAATAAGTCAAGTCCCAGAAGATGACCCTCTTCTTTCAACCACTGGGATCCATTATTGTGCTCTATTGCACCCTCCTCGATCATTTTTATCAAGCCAATTACTGTAACCTCGTACACCAACGAATCACCTAAAATAAAGTGTGTATGTATGGTTAAACTAAATAGATAAAACTTTTATCATAAAGTAGTGATTCAAATATAAACAATGTATACTTGTTCGAACTCGTGGCCTTGGACGACCTACAACATGTTTACCCTTTAGAATATGGGTGGCAAATCGTGTAATCATGTCATTTATCGTGTCGACACGATAACAACACGACACGATATGGTGAAACAAGGACACGACACGATAAGATACAGGTAAACATAAAAAAAATTATGTCAACACTACATGATAATGACATGAAAGTTTATTTATCAATTTTAAAAAATAAATAAATAAATACTGGCACGACATGATACGATGAGGACATGATAAGGACATGAAATTTAATAAATTTTAGATTTTATTATCAATTTTAATAGTAATATATTTAATATTTTGTATTTAAAATTTATTAATGTGCTACTATCATATACATATTAGTAATGTATATCATATCACTAACAGATAAACAGGTTGCTAACAGGTCAATGTGTTATCTGTTGATTTTATCGTGTTTAACGTGTTGACACGACACAAATACGAACACGACATGAAATATTTGTATCCTTATCAGGTCGACACGATGAGAATACAAACACAATAAGCCTAAACACTAACCCGTAATTTTCATATCGTGTTATCATATCATATTCAAAATTATTACCCCTACTTTAGAAAATTCACTTTGTCCCTTCGGAAGGCATGATCATCACATAAAAACTTCCTATGGTTGTCGAACCATGATATCTTTCTACTCAGTGGAAGATAAAATGAATTAGACACATTCATGCAGTACGGGCATGCTTATTTTCCAGCTTTCAACCACCCAGACAATATAGAATATGCTGGAAAGTCATTGATGATCCATAAAATTACAGCCCATAACATGAAGTTCTCCTTTCTGTACACGTCATATGTTTCTACTCTCATATGCCACAAATATAATAACTCATTAATCAGTGACTGAAGATAGACATCCAGGTTATTCTTAGGGTTGTAAGGACCAGGCACCAAGACAGTGAGAAATATGTATTGAGGCTTCAAGCACAACCAAGGAAGTAGATTGTACAGAGTCAGTAACACAGGCCACAATGAATACTTCTTCATGTGCATACCGAATGGAGCAAATCCATTTATGCACAGACCCAATCTCACATTTCTCTTCTCACTCGCAAAATCTGGAAACTTTCTATCAAGATATCTCCACGCATTAGAGTCTGCAGGATGGCGCATCTTTCCAGAATTCTGACCAGAACACTCCTCAACATGTCATGTCATATTTTTTGCAGTGGCACTTGACTGATATAACCTCTCTAAACGAGAAGTGGTGGGAAGACAATGCATATACTTGAAAGTCGTCTTCTTCCTATGATCAGATGGTTTGAACCTAGGGTGGCTGCACATCTTACACTGATCAATGCTCTCATCTTCGCTCCAAAATAGCATGCAACTGTTTGTACAACAATCAATCTTCTCAAACAGTAAATCCATGTCCTTCAATTTCTAGCGCTGTGTTCTCTTATGGTAGGGCCCGTTTGAACAACTTTACAAATTGATTGTATACTTTCTAACTCACTTTGTCTTCAGTTTTGATGGACAACATTTGAGCATTGAATAACAACTGAGTCTCAGTATCACAACCAGGAAACAACTGATTAGGGTCATAATTGCATCATTTTGCTATCATTTCTACATGGTTTTGAGGAGTCTATGTTCCTATTTGACCCTATTATGCTATACATTATGCATTTGACCCTTGTTGGCTAGAAAGTTGTGTTTAAAGGTGAAAAAGAGGAAGAAACGAGCAAGTTTGATAAAAGTCCAAATTTCTAGAGTCAAGCCAATTGGTGAAAACGATATACCATTTCGAAGAGTTCGAAGAGAATGTCACAACGGAAAAATAATCGAGTCAATCGGAGCTCTAGAACTCAAGATATGAAGAAAATGAGAAGTCGAGGATCGACCAGCACGGAACCAGCCAGGTCGGCAGCCCAGCCCTTTTGGTCGACACCGGAACAGCCTTGCACGAGCGTCGATTCCCTGGCTCGCGCGATGAAGGCCTGCTCGAACAAAATTTCAAGCTAGGTCGACAAGCCAAGCCCTTTGGTCGACAGCCATTCTGATTTTTGGATTTTCAGGGGTAGTTTCGTCTTTTGCGCGTTTGAATGAAGGGTGTCTTGGTAAATGCATGGAGGGTACTATAAGTACTTCAAGATCAGATTTCCGAGGACATTCTCTCACTTTCCATTTCATTTTCTTAGATTAGAGAAGTTAATGGAAGTTACCAAATGGGTTTAATAGATTTTCCAACTTTCAATCTATGATTACTTTTGATCTGTCCGTTAGAATTTCGATCCATTTAATCCTGCATTCTCGTCTCGATTCAAGCTACGTTTCTATGGTTCAATTTTTTATTTCTCATTCCGGATTAAGAGTTAGCATTTGGAGGTTTGTAGCTAGTTTTTCAATTCCACTTCTATTGGTAAGTTTCTATTGATTTCTTTTGTAATAGTGATTAGATATGATGATTAGAATGTTAATTGTAGTGTTTCATTTCCAATTAGCCATGGGCCAATTTTCTTATGCATTGGTGTATGATTCCTATGAAGTAATATGGTGATTTTATTGATCTTATGATTGTTATGAGAAATTGGATAATTGATTCTCTTAATTGTTGATATGAATGAATGCTTGGTATGCTTAATTCAATGTTTGGGCCATTAGGGAATTAGCAAGACATGAGAATTGAGTTTTTCCTTTAAATGTTCTTGATTTAAGGCTATGCATGCTATGTGTTTGATGAAATTCCTTAGGACAATGAGAGTTGCCTTTGTGAATAGTCACCACAATTAGAGCTTTAAGTGTCATTAGGGAGACCTAGGCACATTAATGAGGAATTGCCTAATTGATTATCCAATTGATCTTGCATGACTAAGAGAGGTAAGCACCATATGAACCATAAGATGAGTACACTAATGCATGTCTTCACACTTGCTCACTTTTGCTAAAAAGGTGATAGGTAGTCTTTACTATTCTGACACAAGTTTAGTAGATACATACCCGTTCCCTTTTATTGCTTTCATAGATAAGTCCGTAAAATAACAATCTTACTTTGCATCTCCCGTTTTCCTTTGTTCTATATTAAACTTGGTTACCTTACTACTCCTACTACGACCACGTGCACTTGCGTGATACACAATTTAGGCAAACAAGTTTTTGGCACCGTTGCCGGGGAAACATCTAGTTGTTTAGTTTGTTTGTTATTTTTGTTTGGATTTGTTGGTTGATACTTTCTTTTTGTAGGTACATGCACACGAGGAGTCAAGGGGGAGACTTATTACCCTTTGATTCGGAACGTGAAACAAGCCTACGAAGGAGAAGAAGAGAAGCTAAAGTTATTCAAGCTAATATGGAGAACAACGAGAATGAAGTTAGAAATGAAGTTAGAGATAAAGAGCCAATGAGACAACAAGTGCATCATGGTGATGAGCACTTGGCTCAAAGGGAGGTTCCTCAACCTCAACCACAACATATACCACACCCTAATATACCATATCAACCATACCCACCACAAAACCAACCATTACATCACCACTATCAACCTCACTTTTCCAATTATCCTATTAACCAACCTTATTACCCACCACCACCTCATAACTATCCATACTATCCATATCCACCACCACCATAAAATCTTAGACCACAAATTGCTCATCAACTTCAAAACCATAACAATGAACCACTTCTTAGAGATTATTTTGAGCCAAGGATGAATGAATTCTATGATGGAATTGAGAGACCACCTATTGATGCCGAGAAGTTTGAGTTGAGTACCAATCTTTTGAAGACGTTGAAAGAGTCACCTTTTGAAGGATCAAGCGACAAAGAGGATCTGAATGCCCATCTTAACAATTTCATGGAAATTTATGATACTATCAAGTACAAGGGAATGTCGGACAATGAAAAGAAACTTTGTTTCTTTACCTTTACCTTGAAGGAGCGTGTTAAAACATGGATTCAATCTATGAACCCCAAGGTTGCGACGTGGGAGGAATTGAGTTCGCAATTCTTAAAGAAGTTCTACCCTCCGTCGAAGATGCTCAAGGCAAGGGAAGAAATCAAGAATTTTCGTCAAAAGGCAAGAGAGACGGTTTCTAGTGCTTGGGAAAGGTATCAAAGCTTACTTTTGGCATGTCCACAACATGGCTTAAGAGAGGAGGATATACTTTTGACATTCACGATAGGATTTAATGAAGTGGATAAGAATCATTTGAACTCATGTGTCGGAGGATCGGTTTGGACAAGAACAGTGCGCCAAGTCAATGAAATTATTGAAAACATTGCAGCAAACGATGCATTTCAAAGAGAATCGAACGTTGGAATGGGCGACCGAGTGTCTTTACTTGAGGAAAATGTGAAGAATATTATGCTTATGATGTATGGCAGACAAAGCCAGGCCCCTACTCCAATGCAAGTGAATGTGGTGGAAAATGTGCCATCTTCTATACCTTCAAGTCAAGAGGAGGTGAGTTATATGGGACAATCCCAATATAATAACTCATATCCCAACAATCTGAGGCCCTACATTGCTCCACCTTTCCGCCAACAAGGAGGCCCGTATCCTAACAATCAAGGCAATCCGCCTTACAACCCAAATCGGAGGCACGAGAACTTTTCCTATTCAAATCCTAAAGGAGCAACACAATTGCCACCGGGGGTTGATCCGGGGTCAAAGCCGTCGAACAATGAAGGAAGGGGGAGCACGGATGATACTTTGGCACTAATTTTGAAAAAGATTGAGGAAATGAGAGTGGATAATGAAAGAAGACATGAGGAGACCAATAGGAAATTTGATGATTTATACAAGTCTCAACAAGGTCAAATCAAAAGTTTTGAGTTTCAAATGGGACAAATTGCTACATCTTTGAGTCCACAAATAAATAAAGGTAAATTTCCTTCTACTACCGAAACGAACCCTCGTGAACATTGAAATTCTATTACGTGTATTGATGAGTCGATTGAAGTAATGAGGAATTGTTCTTTAGAAATTTTTTTATGATGAATTGGTGGAAGATGCAAAGTGTAGTGAGAAATGTGATAGACTTGTGTTTGGTGATAAGAGAAACATGGGGGTAGATGTGAAAGTTGAGAGGAAGGTTGAGAAAAAGAAAGGGGTAGTCAAGCTAGGGAGTGAGGAAAGAAAGGTTGAAGAAGGGATGGTGGAGAAGGAAAGGAAGGGTGAGGTTTCGAAGAATGTGAGGGATAAGCTCGATGAGTGTTTGAAGAAGTTTCTTGACTTGTTCAAGAAATTGTAGTGAGCTAATTCGTCGCCATCTTCCGAAAAAGCTCAAAGATCCGGGTAGCTTTACCTTGGATTGTCAAATTGAGGGAAGTGATAAGTTCAAGGCCTTGTGTTATCTTGGAGCAAGTGTAAATGTGATGCCCTATTGGTTAGCTAAGAGGTTGGGATTGAAAGGGATGAAAGCCACGTCCATAAATCTTCAATTGGTAGACAAGTCTAAAGTGCAAGCAAAATGATTTTTGGAAGACGAGGTGGTTCGTATTGGTAAGTTTCTTTACCCCGTTGATTTTGTGATTTTAGAGGTAGATGAAGATGATGATACACCACTTATACTTGGGAGACCCTTCCTAGCAACTTCGGATGCTTTGATTAATATCCAAAAGGGAGAGGTTACTTTGAGAATGAATCATGATAGAGTTACTTTCTCTATTTATGGTTCTTCCACAAGTTCCCCAAGTAAAGAGGTGAAGAATGAGATAAAAGTTGTACAAGATGATTGGGATGGAAAGGAAAAAGTTAAAATGCGTGCTCTTGATCTAAAGAGTGACGTTATTGAGATTGTTCCTTTTGAGAAGAAAAAGAAAGTGAAAAAAAGAAGAAAAAAATGGGTGAAGAAAGTGTTGAAAGTAGGAAACTTTTGGAGGAGAAAGTTGAGTGAGGTAAATCACTCAACTCTTGTTGATATTGATTTTACTTGAGCTTCATTGTGTCCGGCTATGGGACGTTAAATCCAAGAGCTAGATGTGAGGCAACACATCAGTTATATCCTTTTTTTAGTATCCTTTATTGAGGTTGTGTAGTTAGATTTTTGTTTTGTTTTCATGATTTTGGATTTGGAAGTAAGTGTGCCAATTTTAGCCTTACAGTCTTGTGAAATAATTGCTCTTTGATTGTGGGTTTAATTTGAACAAGAATAGCTTTGAGGAGTGCATTCTTGGATAGGTATTAATTGATACTTGGTTTATGAGTAGATATTGAGAGATCCATTGGTTTATTGAGTTAGCAAATCTTGATTAATCACTCTTTCCAAACTTTATTAGGACTCTTGATCCGAAAAAAGTTTGAGGGTGTGATTCGTGCTTAATTTTCGATTTTCATGATTAATTCGTTAATGCTTGATGATTATTGATGATGTATTGGGAGTTTTAAGTTTTGTTGTGTAGGAAAAATGCAAGAAAAGGGTGAAAAATTGGAGTTGGAAAACAAAGGGGTCTGGTTGACACCGTAACCTTCTTGCTCGGCAACCGAACCAGCTTAGTCACGCAGCGGATCACTGGCTCGCGCGGATGTGTGTCGCTCGAGCAAATTGTCGAGCAAGCTCGACAGCCGAAGCCTCTTGGTCGCGCGCCCTTGAAGAAGTTCGGATTTTGATCATTTTGGTCCAATTTTGACCACTCTTCCCAAGGTTGACCCACTATCTTCCTACACCTTTAAATACTCTTTTTCACACACACTCACACACTTAAGATTTTTGCAATTCACTCTCTTAAAACCAAGAGGAAGAAGAGGGAGAAAATTCTTATATCTCAACCTCTACATCTTCTTTCATTAATTCTTTCCATATGTATGTTTCTTTTACTCTCTTCTTTCTATTTCTTGTATTTTTGTAGAGATTGTATGGCTTAATTTTCTAGAATTAGAAATTCCACTTTTAGGGTTCATATGCATGATTTGGGGATTTTTTTTTTATTCAATAATTGATTTTGTGCAATTAGTGAAGAATTTGAGCTACATTGTTGATGGGTAATCCATTTGGAGCCCAATTGCATGTCAATTTTGCGTATTAGGGAATTAATTGAAGTTTGAATTTTGGGGGTAGGCATAGTGACGGATTTTGGAATGTTTTTTGCAAAGGTTGAATTTTTATCATGATTTTGTGCTTAATGCTAGTAATTTTGAGCTATATTGAGAATAGGTTGGATTGACTTGGTGAATTCACTTATTGATTTTGCTTATTTGAGAATTTATTGTGAATAGCATTGGCATGAATAGTATCTTGCATGACTATTTCCTTAATTTTTGGACTAAGACCCCATTTTTCATTCTTAGCTTGTTTATATGCTAGATTGATATATTTGAGTCACTACTCTTTCTTGTTCATTTTTAGGAGATGTCGAACAAAGAGAAAAGACAAGTTTCAAGCTCAAAGATCAAGAAAGAAGAAGGAGAGGAATATGAGGGACGAAGCTCACAAGGAGTAAGGTGTAGGAGCTTTAATGCTTGGGGCCAAGAGATCACATCTCTTAGGACCGATGTTGTGGCTCTTTGGAAGGATTTTACCATGCTTCGTACCGATGTGGCGTCCATCCATACTGATTTGGCGTCCATGCATGCCGACGTAACGGAGTTACTAGAGATTCAACGAGCGATAATGACTTGGCACGTCAATGAGGGGCACTTTAATCATATGGACTACCCTCCTTCGTGAAGTGAAAACTTCGGTCTAACTTCATAAGGATGGGTAATAGTTCCTATCTTTTATCTTCTTTTCCATAGTCTTATTTCTAGTTATTCATTTTAGATGGTATCGGTATTGTAGTGTTATTGTTGGGATTACTTGTAGTTTGGTTTCTTTAGTTTAGTTTGCTTAGATTGCCTAGTTTGTTATGAATTGCCTTGGATTTCTTAATGATGCTTTGAGTAGTTTGCTTTTATTTGGTGCATTGCATGATCTTTACTCCACTTTTGCCAAACTTTTTAAACCTATGATATGAGTCATGATCACCCTATACCTGTGAGTTTTGAGCTTTTGATGTTCGTTTCAATCTTGAATGGATGATATTCTTTGATGTGAGTTCCACACATGTCCATGTTACTCTAGAATTTGGCTTGGGTCTTATTTGAGACTACATTAGATGAAGAGTTTGCATGATATGATTTGAGACATTTCTTTGATCTATATTGAGTCACTTTGCCATATGAGCCTACCATTGATATTATGATCCATTGCTTACCATTTTGTGCCTATAGATCTTTCCTTTGGCTAACCACACTTTAAGCCATTTTACTTCCTTTTTGGAACTCTCTTGTCCCTATGATTAGTAGAGTGAAAAGAATGAAGGAAGATTGGTGATTTGATGAAGAACATGGTGGCCTAAGTGAAATATATGCAAGAAATTCTATGCATGGGTTGATGTGGAAAGAAAGGCAAGTGCTAGCAAAGTATAAGAAAAAGGTTGACTTTTGTTGAATTTGTGGTCAAGTTGACTTTTGTTGTGAGTATGGCCAAAGAGTTGAAAAAAAAAAAGGGAAGAATGATTCTTGAAAGTGTGATTTAGAACATGCATGAAGAATGTGTGCACAAGTGCATGAAGATGTGAATGATTATTACATGATTCCTTCTATGCTTTACTAATCATACTTAATCACTTTTATCCATATTTTCCTTCCTTACCAAAGAGTCAACACTACAACCTTATAAAGTCCTCTTTGATGTGTGAATGATTTGTCATTTCAAGTGGTGGAGAACTTAGACTCAAGTCAAGCTTATGGTGGTAGATGTACAATTGTGTGATGATTGAGAGAACCTCAAACACTTGAGAGTTGAGCTATACACTTCCATTTGAGGATCTTGATATTGTGTTAATTGATTTGATCTTGATGGTTGATTAGATGAGATTGTATCTTAGATTTACTTGATATTGAGTGATGATTCTATGACATTTGATGTGTGCTTGATGCTTCATTGATACAATTATTCCCCTATCTTATCGCTTCGTTGCTCAAGGTCGTGCAACAATCTAGTTTAGGCGTGTGATTAGGGTCATAATTGCATCATTTTACTATCATTTCTACATGGTTTTGAGGAGTCTATGTTCATATTTGACCATATTATGCTATACATTGTGCATTTGACCCTTGTTGGCTAGAAAGTTATGTTTATAGGTTAAAACAAGCAAAACGAGAAAGAAATGAGCAAGTTCGATAAAAGTCTAGATTTCTAGAGTCAAGCCAATTGGTTCAAATGATATACCATGTCGAAGAGAGGGTCGCAACGGAAAAAGAATCGAGTCAATCGGAACTCTAAAACTCAAGATATGAAGAAAACGAGAAGTCGAGGATCGACCGGCACAGAACCAGCCAGGTCGGCAGCCCAGTCCTTTTGGCCGACACCGGAACAGCCTTGCTTGAGCGCCGATTCTCTAGATCGTGCGATGAAGGCCCGCTCGAGAAAAATGTCGAGCTAGGTCGACAGGCCAAGCCCTCTGGTCGACAGTCATTCTGATTTTCGAATTTTCAGTGGTAGTTTCGTCTTTTGCGCGTTTAAATGAAGGGTATCTTGGTAAATGCATGGAGGGTACTATAAGTACTTCAAGCTCAGATTTTCAAGGACATTCTCTCACTTTCCATTTCATTTTCTTAGATTCTCTTAGATTAGAGAAGTTAATGGAAGTTAACAAATGGGTTTAATAGATTTTCCAACTTTCAATCTATGATTACTTTTGATCCGTCCGTTAGAATTTCGATCTGTTTGTTCCTGCATTCTCATCTCGATTCAAGCTACGTTTCTATGGTTCAATTTTGTATTTCGCATTCCGGATTAAGAGTTAGCATTTGGAAGTTTGTGGCTAGTTTTCCAATTCCACTTCTATTGGTAAGTTTCTATTGATTTCTTTTGTAATATTGATTAGATATGAAGTTTAGAATGTTAATTGTAGTGTTTCATTTCTAATTAGCCGTGGGCCAATTTCCTTATGCATTGGTGTATGATTCCTATGAAGTAATATGGTGATTTTATTGATCTTATGATTGTTATGAGAAATTGGATAATTGATTCTCTTAATTGTTGATATGAATGAATGATTGGTATGCTTAATTGAATGTTTGGGTCATTAGGGAATTAGCAAGACATGAGAATTGAGCTTTTCCTTTAAATGTTCTTGATTTAAGGCTATGCATGCTAGGTGTTTGATGAAATTCCTTAGGACAATGAGAGTTGCCTTTGTGAATAGTCACCACAATTAGAGCTTTAAGTGTCATTAGGGAGACCTAGGCACATTAATAAGGAATTGCCTAATTGATTATCCAATTGATCTTGCATGACTAAGAGAGGTAAGCACCATATGAACCATAGGATGAGTACACTAATGCATGTCTTCACACTTGCTCACTTTTGCTAAAAAGGTGATAGGTAGTCTTTACCATTCTTGCACAAGTTTAGTAGATACATACTCATTCCCTTTTATTGCTTTCATAGATAAGTCCATAAAACAATAATCTTACTTTGCATCTCCCGTTTCTCTGTGTTCGATATTAAATTTGGTTACCTTACTACTCCTACTACGACCACGTGCACTTGTGTGATACACAATTTAGGCAAACAACCACTTCTGATCGATAGATTTGAGCATCTAAAAAAATTTCTTCGAACGAGGATTTGGTTCCTCCTCCATGACTATGTGGTGACCACCCAAACCAGACTCACCAATCATCATATGATACCTTTAGAATTCATATACCTCATCAAGTGGTGTCCAAAGCATGGAGTAGGCGGATCATGGCTCGAACCACCAATCTCAAATCTCCCACCTCCACCACTACTCCACTTATCATAGAAGGCAGCCACTGTTTCGATATTATAATTCCACTGGTCTTTGCCATGTCTGGTCCATTTGTAGTAAAATGGAGCAAATTAAACCTCACAAGATGAGTTTTAAAATCATCTAGTCAAGAATCTCTTGTTACCACACTTTTTTCTTGTACAAGGACATCTAATTCAGCCACAATTATCCATGCAATATGGATTACGAGAGGCAAACTCAATAAACTCATCAATCTTAAATTCAAAGTTGATAATTCCTTGTATCATACAAGACATTTGATACATCTAACGACGAACAGGGATTTCCATCTTATTTACATTAAGAATATATCACATTTGAATTATAAAAAAAATCAGCAGCCTTTCGACTGTAAACAAGCATATCCAATTTTTTAAAATAAAAAATCTACTATACGGAATAAGGTGATTATAAAAATAAAAGAAACATTTTAAACCCACATGCTGGGTTACAGGAAGAAATACATAGGTGAGATGGGCCTCATTAAAAACCTCGCCATAAACCACACTTGTGGACAAACCGGGCGGAGGAAAAAAAGAGTGACACCATCTACACCTAACTTCCTAGAAAAAAAAGGTCGGAATACAAGGTCATAAACAAAAGTCCTGAAATAACGAAACACACCATACAAATGATGAAAGCAAAAAAGTTAAGTCCTGAAATATTCAGAGTGGAGATCATAAAAAAGAGGATGAATCAAGAAAGCCGAAGGCTTGCAAACCCAGATACATTCCTCACGCGTTGCAGCCACAAGATGTGCAGCTTTGTTGCCTTCCATGAAAATATGGGAATAGATAATCACCATGTCCGTAGCCGCGCACATAGCCTTTTCCCAAAGACCCAAAACTCTCCAAGGGATTAACCGTGTGGACCGTCTGAGGGTACTAATCGCCATCAGTGAATCCGATTCCACCCAGAGGCACCACCCCTTCTCATGTGCATAAAGGATAGCATGTGCCCATGAAGAACCCCCGGCTGTTGCGATAAACTGCTCGCAAGAACCCGACGGATGACACCAAAGTCGCATCTGTATTCACTTTCGTCCAAGAAGGAAGCTAGACCTGCCAACTTATGGAATAGACCACCCGTGTCCGCGTGGGATTAAACTTAATCTGCAGGCCTCGTGCAAGCAAGAGGTTTGACACAGAACCACTTGATGTCGAGTAATAAGAGACGCATATGAGACAATATCCGAACTAATCCAAACAATACAGCCTCTTACTGAGGGTTGGACATTGTCGAACACCTACAAGTTCCTCACCTTCCAGATGCTCCAAATAGAAGTGATGAAAATCAACGACTGCAAATCCATCATCTGCGCACTTAGATGAAAAGTCACCACCTACGCAATCAAATCTAAGAAACAGTCATCAAACATATATGTAATTCACAAGCAAATTCTAATTAATACACAACAAATAATGTTAAACTTATCATAAATCAATACAAAAAAAATATTTCATTTTATCAAACAACTAAACTATATTCAACAAGAGAATTGAACGGTAAAATTGTAAAAACGTACGATGAAATTAAAGCATACGAGCACAATGTGATAATAGACCCGCACGATTGCAACCAACACATCGAAACAATACTCGTTTGAATTTGAGAGATTTTTTAATGAAGAAAGGTGTTTTTTCCCCGAAACAAATTGAAGAAAATGAGCAGAATCTGTTGTATGTTCATAAATTTGTGACCACCTAAATTTTCAGAATCGGACAATTATTGCTCACCTACCCACATCAAATTTCATATTTAGCGACCAAAAAGGCGGTCGCTAATATAATATTTAAGTTAACGACCGCCTAAAGGCGGTCGCTAAATCACGAAATTGAATCGGGTCATTACTTTCCAACTACTCACTTAGGATTCCATATTTTGCGACTGCCTCTGAAGGTCGCTAATGGGTCAATGAAATGTGTAGCGACCTATTACTGGCAGTCGCTAATCGGTTGTTATTCATCTAAAGTTGACCAATAGTCAAAAGCGGTCGCTAATATCATAAGTAGCGATCGATTACAAGGCGGTCGCTAAAACGCATGTTTTTATAGTGTATTGTCTATAAATTCTTGATATATGTATCATTACTTATTGAATGCAAAAATAATAATAACAAATATAAGTTGGGCTATTTCAAATAATTTTATAAAGGAAAAAAAATTTCGGGTCATTTTGGCATTGTTAAATACAATTTTAGTCGTCTTGATCACAAATAAATTAACTACTTACAAAATATCTTTTATTTACACTGTTACTATATTCTTAATACACCAGTAAATAATACATCAACTTTCTTTTCATAAAATTAAAATGATCATTATATCCTCCACTTTACATCTTTTAATACTAATAAATAACTTTCTCATTAAAACTCATGTCATCTAGATTTTCATATAAATATCGGTATCCAATAAATATATAAGTATACAATTCAGTATTTTCATAACCCGACCGGTGACCAAACCGGACAAGGCACCGGTTCACGGTTCAACCGGTCCAACTGGTTGGATCGGCGGTTCAACCGTTAAAATAATTTATACCTATTTTTTAATATTTTATATATTAAATAAAATAAATATCCATTTATAAAATTAAATATATTCAATAGAGTCATAACATAACAACACAAAATACAAAAGAGACAAAATAACTCAATCAAAGTAGGTTTTCTTTAATTTTTTCTAAGTTTTTCAGCAGTTAAGTCTTTGTTTTTTTTTTGGAAAATAAGTTTTTGGATTTTGGTTTGATTAGGATTAAGAAGACAAATAAAAATAAGTCAAAAAATAAATATTAATATTTTTTTAAATAAATAGCTGATTTAACCGGTTCTGACTGGTTTTGAGCAGGTTTTGACCGGTTCAACCGTAAAAACGATTTTTTGGGTGTAACCGGATCGGTTCCGTGACCGGTTGAACCGGCCGATTCGGTTCGGTTCTAAAAACAATGATACAATTACAACGTCCACCAACTTCATTTTTAAATTCAAATTTAACTACAAGTGATATTTTATAATGGAACTTTATTTTATTTATCATATGTTTGGTCAAAAATAATAATGTGCCCTGCAAAAATCCATTGAATTACTAATCTTGCTCACAACTTGTTCCCATTTGGTTGCCGTGTGCATGTCTTGAAAAGCACCTAGCTTATATATGATCTTTTAAATAGGAATTGTACTTAAAAGATTTATGTGGCTAATTCGGACGTTGTGATACTATAATGTTCATCCAGCATCCATAACAAAACGTGGATTGGAGGCTAAGAAAAGGAAAAGAAAAAACAATATTATCATATAGCTAGTAATTAAAATAAAAAATTAAATGAACCCCTGATGATTTTTTTTTTTTTTCCATGCAGCTTCATTTCTACCATAATTAATTGTACATAAGAAAAAATTAAAGAGGCCATATTAATTAAGGAGTGACTGAGAAGAAAAGAAAGCAGATGATATGGTGGGTGTGTAGGAAAATTAATGGACAAGATTGATTTGGTGGCAGATGCCAACATTCTTGTTGGCATAAATGATTTATATATATTTTTCTCTTTCTTCATAGTTCATCTTGGTGCAACTGTGTGTGAGAGAGCACACATATTTCAGTAATTTTCAGGCATATATATATATACAAGAGGCTCGGAGCGATGGAGATATTGATGAAAATTATGTTAGATTTTTATGTTATATTAGATAATTATATTTAGGATTCGATTTGATTTTGTTATTTTAGATAGGTTGTATATTGTTATTAGAGGGTATAAAAATTTTGAAATTTATCTGAAATGTCTTTTTTATTGTATTCGTTCGTGAATCAATGAATCTGCATTCGTGGGAAGTGATGAGTACAAGAAAAAGAGTGTTTTCAGTTATTATAATTCATCTGTTCATACAATTTTTTCTTGTATTTTTCTCTAAAAAATCACTAGCGGTTTCAATTTCTTTAAACTACACGAAGTACAAACCAGTTAGCAGCCTGAGATTAGCAAGGATACAGAGACATTTGGACAAGATTAACAAAACTCCTGTTTTCACCATTGAGGTATGTATATTTATTTATTGGTTTAATGAAATAGTAAATATAAATGGATTAGTCTTGTAAGCACCAGTTACACGGTACAACTCAAGTTCATTTTTTAAAAGTTACACAAAATACTACTGAAAAGTGTATCTTTTATAGTGTAACTTTTCAGCAATAATTTGTGCAACTTTTCAGTAATAAATTGTGTAGCTTTTTAAAAATGAACTTGAGTTTCATCGTGTAACTGGTGCACAGGAGACTTACTCAATATAAATATACTTTTATATTCACACACACGTGTGTATGTATATGCATGTATGTTTTTTTATTTTCGATATGCTATTAACTAATTACGTGTTCTGGTAAACAAAAATGGGCAGAGCCCAGATGGAGATGTGATAGATTGTGTTCATAAAAGAAGACAACCAGCTTTAGATCATCCTCTTCTCAAACACCACAAAATCCAGGTACAAATATTATATTTTATTTACTTGACTATTTTTTAATATTAAATTAATATAATAGACATCACGTTTAATTATATATTTCAAAATTTTCGTTTTACACACCATTAAATATTTGATGGAGAATTTATTTATCCAAAATTGACAAGAAATGTAATATTTTTATAATACATACAAATAATAGTTGAAATAAGTGATGAAACATAATTTTCGATATATATAGAAATTAATGTCTAATTTTTGTGTTTGTTTTGCAATTTAAGTGTGAGGAGCAAGTAAATGTTTTAGAATGTAGAATTTTAAATAACAATTATATGTGTTTGTCTTGGAATTTGAGTAGGGAGGGTATGACTAATCAATATAGGTATTTGTAGGATAGGTTTTCTAGCTATTTATAGATGTGAGTTGAATATAGAATTTAAAAATTAAATTCTAAATGTTAAACTCGTATGGAACGAAGAGCACAAAGTTCTAAATTCGTATAAGCTCCAAAATAAATACTGCGGCTAAGCGCACATATATATATATCACATATACAATTATATTTCTTATTAAAAAATTTATGATTAATTAAGAAGCTGCAATATAATGTGGTGCAGAGAGTTCCACCAAAAATGCCAAAGGCCAAGCAAATGGATAAAACAAACAGCAGTAGAAGTGTGGATGGGGTGTGGCAAATGTGGCATCAAAAGGGGCAGTTATGTCCAAAGGGCACGATTCCCATCAGGCGTAGCACGGTGGATGATGTGCTCAGAGCTAAATCCTTATATGATTTTGGCAAGAAATCCAAATTGTTTCTGCCCGAACGCGCCGCCACGCCTGATGTTTCAGATGGCAGCGGACACGAGGTAAATATGTTTAGGCCTCATTTGGTTCCTTAGATAAGTTAAGATAAATAACCAGGGGAGCTAGCTCACCTGGCCACCGGGCTCCTCACTTAAGTGAGTGACCTGGGTTCGAGACTTGGTGAACTAACTTCTAACTACTAACAACTAACATTGTCCGATCAAAAAAAAAGAAGATAAGTTAAGATAAATTAAATTATCTTTATCTAATTTGATGTTTGGTTTAATGGACAAAAGTTTAAGATTAATAAAAAGCCTAAACTAAAATTCAGTTATCTTATGAATGAAAGATAATATTATCTTAGGGAAGATGTATGATAATAATTCATTGTGTTTATCTTTACTAAAATACTCCTCTTATATTCGAAAGGAGAACAATAATTCACTTTATTTTTGTTTATGATATAGAGGGCAAAATAGTAAATTGTATATGTTTTAATTATTAATTTTACAATCCAAACATTCAAAATAAAATTATCTTATATTACTAATTATCTTAATTCATCAATCCAAATATATTATTTAATTCACAAACAACAATCTCTAGATTCTAATCTTGTCTAATCTATTTTGAATTATTTATCTTGTCCATTGAACCAAATGAGTCATCTAAGTAGGTTTTGCATAAGTTGAACGCATATCGTATTAACTTGGTGTTAACTTTTGCAAGTGTGTAAATTATTTGACTGGTATCATACAAGTTTTTATTATATTTGGTCAATTTTATATTTGACACTATTATATTTATAAATAAATTTTAACTTGAGACATTAAATGATAATATCTCATGCATATACCAAAATACCATTCAAGTACTAATTCACTTGTAAATAAATAAATATATATATATATATATATATATATATTGATCAATAAAAATTAAAGTGGCTTTTAATTTTCATTGGGAAGCACGCGATAGCGTACACAACGTCGTCGGATGAAGTTTTCGGGGCAAAAGCGACAATTAACGTGTGGAATCCATCAGTACAAGAGTTAAACGAGTTCAGCCTATCTCAAATTTGGGTTCTATCGGGCTCCTTTGATGGCCCCGACCTCAACAGCATTGAGGCTGGTTGGCAGGTACACTTCTTTCTCTCCAGAATGAGAAAATATTAGAAATAGTTATGTAACTTTGACTGGGTCAACATGTAATCTTTTATCTTTTTAATTTTTTAATTATGATCCTTTAACTATAAAAAAATAGGTTTTTTCAAATTTCTTACAAGTAAAGAATCATAATTGAAAAATTAAAAAGATAAAAGACTAAATATTGACTAAGACAAAATTACAAGAACATTTCTAATATTTTCTCCCTTATTTCTCCATATATACATGCATACACATGAATATGAGTGAATATATATATATATAAACATACCTAAAATATACATGTATAATTTGCAATCAACTTTACAAGAAGGAACTATTAATATGACCTTTTTTTTTTAATATTTGAAGTTGAATTTTTTAAAAGATTTTATGGTTATACATGCTAGGTTAGTCCGGAGTTGTATGGAGACAGTCGGCCAAGATTGTTCACTTACTGGACGGTCAGTCTTCTCAATCTTAATTAATCACTTTTTTAATAGATTTTGTGCGATTTTTTCCATATCATATACACATGTTTGTGTCTTTTTATAAATCTAAATTAGAAATATTTAACCTCAGAAACTAGTGGAAATTAAAAAAAAAAAAAAAAGTGCTCAATTCTTTTTCTCCTTTTGGGGAATGAAAATGCAGAGGGATTCTTATCAAGCTACGGGATGCTACAATCTGTTATGCTCGGGATTTGTGCAAACAAATAGTCGAATAGCCATTGGAGCTGCCATTTCTCCGGTTTCATCCATAGCTGGAAATCAATACGATGTTACTATTCTAATTTGGAAGGTAATTAAATATTTGAATTATTACTCTTTTTGACGTGCATTAATATGTCAATCATTCACTAGCATCAACCTCGTTTTATTTTATTAAAAATAAAAAATTATTTAGAATCTGTTTGATTGGGGTTATAAAGATGGCAAATGGGATGAATGTAGAGTCATTCTCATGATAGTATTTGTTATTATATATTTATATATGAAAATAAAAATAAGGGAACCCCAAATACTAATATTAAACGATAGTACTATTGTAAAACTTATTCATAATATAAAATCTATATCACAAGATGTAACAGACTAGTGACTAGCGTTTTTTAGAATACTAATAGTATCAGCAATTATATCTTGTGGTATAAATTGTAAAAAAAAAAAATTGTGAATCTGAATTATAATTAACTATTTAACGGTAGTTATTACTATCCTCATTTTAAATTCATACCAAGTACCTCACGTTTCAACTACACAAGAAATTAATTTTCCTTGTTTGATTTTTTTTTTTTTTTAAGTCTTGCCATTACCTTGTATATAATGTGAAATTATGAATAATATAGGATCCTAGATTAGGAAATTGGTGGTTGAGCTTTGGCGAGAGCACATTGGTGGGCTACTGGCCCGCAGAGCTATTCACACACTTAGCAGATCGGGCCACGATGGTCGAATGGGGCGGTGAGGTTATAAACTCTCGGGCCCATAACGAACACACATCGACTCAAATGGGCTCGGGCCACTTTGCAGAAGATGGGTTTGGAAAAGCAAGCTATTTTAGGAACCTGGAAATCGTGGATTCGGACAACACTCTTTTGTCTGCCCAAGACATAACAACCTTAGCTGAAAATACTAATTGTTACGACATACAAAGTTCATACAATACTCAATGGGGCACTCATTTTTACTACGGAGGTCCTGGTAAAAATCCACTCTGTTTATAATCCCAAAAAACTGATAAAAGAATTGTGTAGTTTATTATTAATTTCTTTTTCAAAAACGTAGAATTTTGTTGTCCAACCATTACGAGGAAATGAATGTGTATAATTATTTGTAGCACATAATGTATGTTATTATAGGTTATGTGATATCATTAGATGCATTTACGGGTAACATTACATTTATAAATTAAAATTACAGTATATAATGTTATTGTATTAATGAATATATATAACTATATCAGTTTTATATTATAAAGAGGTTTTTATGGAGAAATCATATTATAAATAAGTTCAATAGAAGAATAATTTAAGGGTGATTTACATATAGGTTCAAACAAAGTCACGATTACAAATAGGTTCATAATATTTGGGGAAAATACACATTTTTGTCCTATAAGTTTCGTTAACTTTGGTTTTCATCCTCTTAAGTTTTGAATTTTTGTTTTCGTCCTTTAACTTACCAAAAGTTATGATTTTCGTCCTCTTAAGTTTTGAATTTTTGTTTTTACCCTTTAACTTACCAAAAATTATGGTTTTCGTCCTCCAACCACCTATAACCAGTCATACAATCGGTAATACACATGTGGATTCATTTTTTCTTTCGTTTTTTAAACAAAATACTAACGTGGGGTATTTGGAGGGAATTAGGTCTTGACAAAATACACTTTTAACCGTAAATTCCCTCCCAAATACCGTCCAATACTTACATCCATAGAATCTTCTGTCCAAATTCATTTTTGAATATGATGTACAAACCGTGCAACGAAACCACAATGACACTTAATATTGCGCTCGAAACTCATTGATTCATACGAATTTCTTGAAGACATTCATCTTCCTTTCCGTACAGTGAGTATGCGCTCAAAAGAATTTAGATTTTTGGATGTTTTGATTTGGGGATCTTTGTTCCTTTTTTTCCTAATTCTCTCAAGCCCCCATACTTAGATTGATCGACTAGGGTTTTGATTTGGGAGAGAATTTACGGTTAATCATGTATTTTATCTATCAAGACCTAATCCCCTCTAAATACCCCCATGTCAGTATTTCTCTTAAAAAAAGAGAAAATTTGATCTATGTGTGTATTACCGGTTGTGTGACTGGTTATGGGTGGTTGGAGGACGAAAACCATAATTTTTGGTAAGTTAAAGGACGAAAACAAAAATTCAAAACTTAAGAGGACGAAAATCAAAGTCAACGATACTTATAGGACAAAAATATATATTTTTCCTAATATTTGCACAGAAATATATTTTTTCTGTACAAAAGAACATTTTTTTTCTACACAGAATATATTTGTAAATATAGTAATTTTTTGAATCTATATGTAAATTACTCATAATTTAAATATTTGAGTTAGTACTGCCAAAAAAGTACATATGTAAGATGGGACAAAATTTTTATATATGAATCATACTTTTCTTTTAAACTGGCTTGAATCAGTCTACAATTACTTCTTGTTCGTTGTAAATCATGGTGTGTGGCAATGTAATCATCCTTTTTTTAGTAGGGTCATATAAACATTAACACTTAATCTTTAATGAATCATATATATTGTAAAATTTAAATATGTATTATTCCCTCGGTCTTAAATCTTTCTTCCTTTTTTATTATTTTCTGTGAGAAAGACATTGAAAAAAATTAATAAGAAGAAAGAGTTGGAATGGAGGTAATAAAATTATATTTGTAATTATTAAAAAATATTGAGCATCACAAAAATACAAAATTATTTTTTAATAATAATAACTATTTAAAAACATATTTTACTTGAGCGGTGCACAATAGATTTAAAAAAGAAAAAGAAAGTTGAAATGTGATTGAAAAGGAGGAATAAAATTGTATCTCAAATAAACTCCAAATAAAATGTCTCGAGACACTTTATAAAGAAAAGCACTAAATCAGAATAAAATTATATCTCAAAATAATTGGACCGTATGCGTCTATAAAATTAAACCAACTCCAACAATTATTCATTCACACTCCAAACTCCTTCTACCCGACCCGACATGGCTGACCCGCTGAGCTGCACGGCCACAGAGCTCCTCCCACTCCTCGGCAGTGGCCCGAACGCCACCGCCGCCGCCGCCTTCATATGCAGCCGTTTCGAGGCAGTTTCATCAAAGCTGTCGGACGCCACACACGCCGTGGACAACACGTACCTTCTCTTCTCCGCCTACTTGGTGTTCGCCATGCAGCTCGGCTTTGCCATGCTCTGCGCCGGCTCTGTCCGGGCCAAGAACACCATGAACATCATGTTAACCAACGTTCTCGACGCCGCCGCCGGTGGCCTCAGCTACTACCTCTTCGGCTACGCCTTTGCTTTTGGTGGGCCCTCTAATGGCTTCATTGGAAAACACTTTTTTGGCCTCACAGAGTTCCCTACACCCTCTGCAGATTACAGCTTCTTTCTCTACCAATGGGCTTTCGCCATTGCTGCAGCGGGTATGTATATATATATATATATATATATATATATATATGTATGGAAAAATTATATAAATTTGTTCGTAAAATTGGCACTAATTAAAATTAAATTGATTGAGTTAAAAAATACTCCCTCCATCCCAAAAGACATTACATACTTTCTATTTTGAGTTGTCCCACAAAAAGTTTGCATAGCTAAAAAATGAAACTATTTATTAAACTCCACTCTCACAATACACATATAATATTCATAAAAATGTACTTTTTATACCTTTTTCTTAGACTATGTGCCCAAAAGACACCGCAATGTCTTTTGGGACGGAGGGAGTAAATAAATATGATTTTGTGTAGAAAAGAATTATATTTTTTTTCAAATATTGTGAATCAATTTGTAGATATAGTAAATATTTTGAATTAATATGCAAATACTAATTCAAGAAAAAAATTATTATGATTAAAATATTAACTTTTTTACTTTATTTTTCTATATAATCCCTATAACTATTTATTTTCAAAGGCAATTAGTAGTGGTAAGATAGTAATCCTTCCGTCCCAGATCAATTTGCACACTTTCCATTTTGGTTTGTCTCAAACCAATTTGCACACTACTTAAAAAGAAAATATCGATTTGCGTGCACACTCACAAAATTTTCCACACATTTACCCATACACCACTACTTTATTTAAAAAATATATTTTTCTTAAACCATGTGTCATCCCAAGGGTGCAAATTTCCCTGGGACGGAGGGAGTATTAGTTAGAAATGAAGATGAAAATGCAAATGCAAATATGATGATATTTTAAATAGAATTAGTCTTGTATGCACCAGTTACACGGTGCAACTCAAATTCATTTTTAAAAAGTTAAACAGTTTATAACTGAAAAGTTAAACAGTTTATTACTAAAAAGTTAAACTATGAAAGATACACTTTTCAGTAATAAACTGTTTAACTTTTCAGTTATAAACTGTTTAACTTTTTAAAAATAAATTAGAGTTGCACCGTGTAACTGGTGCACAGGAGACTTACTCTTTTAAATATAGTAAGAATTTTATTTTTGTTGGACATATAAAAATTAAAAGTAAGCTGATTTTTATGGGACCAAAGCAGTATAAATTAATTACAAAATCTTTTAACAAATTTGTTTTATTTAATTGACAATTTGCCTCTCTTTGAAACGGGATGTTAATTATAGAAAGGAATTACACATATATATATCGAGATATATTATTCAAAATATATAATGAAATACTGT
Source organism: Prunella vulgaris (assembly GCA_026898435.1). Lineage (NCBI taxonomy): Eukaryota > Viridiplantae > Streptophyta > Magnoliopsida > Lamiales > Lamiaceae > Prunella > Prunella vulgaris. Next base: position 67,344 of record JAPKLY010000528.1, read on the forward strand.
TTGCAAATTGACTAGTGCGTATGTGCTCCAGTAGAATCTTTGAAGAGTGGACTGAATTAAACTAGTAGTAACTAATGTAGCACCTAAGAACAATATTAAATGAAGTGTAGAAATGTCAACGTTTAATGGTTGCCTACGTCCAAGGGTGACAAAATAACAATTGATGAAGAAAACTAGAAATGGAGGCGTGACACATAAAATTAATCGAATTCGTATTTATTTTATTTTATTAATGAAAAAAATGAAACAGGTTAAAATAAAGGGTACAATATTTTTTAAAAATTTTTGATATGCGACTGTATATATTTTTTAAAAATAAAACACAAACATGGAGTATAGTAGTTTGTTGTAATTACATTTTGTGATGTGCAGGTATTACTAGTGGCTCCATTGCAGAAAGGACACAATTTGTAGCATACTTGATTTATTCCTCATTCCTAACCGGTTTTGTCTACCCGGTTGTTTCTCACTGGTTTTGGTCAGGAGACGGTTGGGCAGGCGCGGCCAAGACCGGCACCAACCTTCTCTTCGGCTCGGGCGCGATCGATTTTGCCGGTTCAGGTGTGGTTCACATGGTTGGTGGAATTGCCGGTCTATGGGGAGCTCTCATAGAGGGTCCAAGAATCGGACGGTTCGATAGAACCGGCAGGTCCGTAGCTTTACGTGGCCACAGTGCCTCATTAGTGGTGTTGGGTAGCTTCTTGTTATGGTTCGGGTGGTATGGGTTCAACCCCGGTTCATTTTTAACCATATTAAAGTCGTATGGCACGAGGGAGGCCTACTATGGGCAGTGGAGTGGGGTCGGGCGGACAGCTGTCACGACAACATTGGCCGGGAGCACGGCAGCCCTTACTACCCTGTTTGGGAAGAGGATCTTGGCAGGGCATTGGAATGTGATTGATGTGTGCAATGGCTTGTTGGGTGGGTTTGCTGCAATCACATCCGGGTGCGCCGTGGTCGAGCCGTGGGCCGCAATCATATGCGGGTTCGTCGCGGCATGGGTCCTGATCGGGTTCAACAAATTGGCCGAAAAATTCAAGTACGATGACCCGCTTGAGGCGGCTCAGTTGCACGGTGGGTGTGGTGCATGGGGCGTACTATTCACGGGACTATTTGCAAAGAAGGCCTACGTGAACGAGGTTTATCCGGGTCGACCCAATAGGCCGTATGGGCTGTTCATGGGTGGAGGTGTGAAGCTCTTGGGTGCCCAAATTGTCCAAATATTGGTGATCATTGGATGGGTCACAGCTACAATGGGACCACTTTTCTTGATTCTACACAAGTTGAAGTTGCTTAGGGTTTCAAGAGATGATGAGATGGCCGGAATGGATATGACTAGGCATGGAGGGATGGCTTATATATACCATGATGAAGATGAGAGCTCCCATTTGCAACAAGTCAAGTTGAATAGGATTGGACCCGGGAATATTCCTACACCCGAATACCTCTCGCAATCGACTAATGTTTAAGTTCGGATCCACTCAAATGCTCAAGTGTAAATAAATATTCTATAACCAGGACTCATCTGAACTTGAGTTTACATAAACTCGTGTCACTGTTATATATAATTATTAATCACTATTATTTATATATACTATTATTGTTATAAAAAATATATATACTTAATTTTTACATTAATAGTATACTTATAATAGTGAATATACATAACAATAATAATGTATCATAATTGGTAAATCTAAATTCATTACGAACTCAAATTCATACAAATTTTTATCATATTCCGCCATAGATCACAACTTTAATATGCACCTAAACCTAATACCTTCACTTGTGCTTAATCATATTCTATTTCATGTTTTTAGTCTAATTCGTACGTTTTATTGATGCTGATTTAAACATTTCACTTATGTACTCATTTATACAGTAACTCTATCATCCTATAAGATTTGTAATTTGTAACCTTCTAATAAAGAATATGTTTAATTAGCCCATTTTATATTAATGTATACGTGCAAATTAACACCATAATAGTACTAATGAAATAACATTCAACTTTTTTTTTTAAAAAGTGAAAAAATTACTGTGCTTACAAAATCTTGGTGTGCATGATTTGTCTGATTATGTTACACTTATCATGTGTCTATTACGAACTTGGATCTCTCTTTTTTTTCCTTTTTTTTTTTATTTCTTATAAATTTAGGAAAGAGTTAAACATTATAATATTTCCGCTCATTATCATAAAATCTATAAATTTATATTTTTATTAATTATTTTAATTATACGTCTATCTTTCTTCAAAATTTACAATAAATTTATTTTAAAAAAAATGAATGGATTCCATAGCCGCACTCTTAGAAAGAGAATAGCAGCCGTTGAAGTAAACACGTGATTTTGGAAAATGAGCACCCTTGAATAAAACGAACTTTTCCTTATTCTAGAACTCAAGCTGGGGACCAATTTTGATGGATGAGAATGGGACATGTCTCGACTTGTTGACTCCCATCTATTTATTAATCTAAAAAAAAATGGCCTTTTGTCCAAATGTTGATTCATTCTTTGCCATTCCTTTTCATTTTATGGCACCCTTATATTCACATATAATAGTTTTGCAACTTGCCAATAATGAAATTTTGGACTTGTGCAGCAGATATGGGATATTGGAGATTTAATTGAAGACTGCAATTGGTGTCTGAATTTGTTCCACGAATATATGTGTATGGACTTTTTGTGTAATTGATATTGATATTTCATTTTCAAGAATCATGTGATCTACATCCAAAGATATAATCGATCCAAGGGAACGAAGCAAAGTACCTCATGTGCTTAGAGCTGCACCATCTATGTTGTGAGGTTATGAGTTCGATTCATCATTGACCTTTCAAAAAACGGCACCGAGACAAAAATCACCAGTAATCCCCACATGAACAGGCCCCATTTCTGAAAAGATGGAATCTACTGGAATCCCTCACAGTAATTTCCCTCTTAACAATTTTGGAGATCACCTTTATAGCAGCATGGCAATCTACGCAAGCTCTCAAGTTCTTCATCACCAATATAGGTGATCCCTCTGCAGTACTTATCAATGCAAATGCAATTGCCAATCTTTCGCTGTGATACTTAAGTGATTCAGCTTTTAATCCATCACTCACATTTTGAAGAACACAACTAATGTCAGGCTTATACCCTTCATCCTCCATCCGCTCACCCAAATCATCAATCTTTCTTCTAATTTCTTCGTTAAGTGGGTGAGTCCGATCATTAGCAGTAAAGGAATGAACTTTTCGACCAATTTCAACCCAGCTGTAAGCGGGCACTTTCCGTACTCCACGTTCTCTCATGGCCTTTTTTACCTTAGCCATATGTTCCCAGTCCCCTGCCTCTGCGTAGATATTAGACATTGTAACATATGCAGAACCATCTCTAAGAGATTCGAGCTTAAAAAGTTGATCAGCAGCTTTCTTTGCAAAATCTTGATTCTTATGAATCCTGCATGAATTCAAAATGATTGTCCACATGATCTCGTCTGGCTCAAATGGCATCTGAGTGATCAACACCTCTGCTTCATTGAATCGTCCCCTTCTACAGAGAACGTCAACCAAAGATGCATAGTGGTCTTTCCTCGGTGTAAGTTTATATACACGAGACATGGAATTGAAATACTCTAATGCTTCATCAACACGCCCAGAGTGGCTGCAGGAAGTCAAAACACTGAGAAAGCTAACATGATCGGGCTGAAGGCCCGATTCAACCATCTCCTCGAAGGACCTCAGGGTGGCAATCCCTTCCCCATTCTGAGCATATGCTGATATCATGGCATTCCATGAAATCGTGTTCCTCTCAGGCATTTCTTTGAAAATTGCAATTGAGTCCTTCAAGGATCCACATTTAGCATACATGTCCAGGAGTGCACTGCCACAAAACACATTTGATAAGAATCCAGTCGTAATTATGCACGAGTGTAGTTGCTTCCCAAGTGAAAGCAAGGCCAGATTTGCTGCAGCTCTAACAGTACTAGCAAAAGTAGCTTGATCCCCACAAACATATTCCCTACGCATCTCATTGAACAGATTAAGTGCTTCGTCATTGAGGCCCCGTTGAACATAGGCAGAAATCATGGCGGTCCAAGGAACGAAGCTTTTGATGGCTAACTTGTCAAATATAACATTTGCTTCATTAAATCTGCCACACTTGGCGTACATGTCCACAAGGGCATTCCCGACCTGAATATCTAACTCAGCTGTTGTCAAAATTGCCTGAGTGTGGATCTGTCTTCCCATCTCCATATCTTGCATATTCGCTGATATACTCAATAAGGTAGCAAAGGGAAAGTTTCTTCTGCTGAAATTGCTCAACTGTAACTCTTTGAAGAGTTCAAGAGATTCTTGAACATGTCCATCCCATGCATAACTTGTTATGACAATATTATATGAAACACCATCCAACTCTGGCATTTCATCAAAGAATTTTCTCATGTCATCCACATGATCATGCTTGGAGTAAAGATCAAGAAGCGCATTCCCAACAAAAACATCCTTAACAAAATTAGCCTTGACTATCTGGCCGTGGACTTGCTGTCCTAGGCTAGTGCCACCAAACCCAACGCAGGCTCGTAGAAGTGCTGCAAAAGTGAAATCCGAAGGCCTAAATCCATAATGTTGCATTTTGGAGTAGAGCTTTACTGCTTGTTCGTCGGACCCTTCTTTCGAAAACCCTGTTATTAACGTATTAAAAGTAATGGTATCTGTAATTGTCATTTCCTTAAATAGCTGAAAACCTAAATCAAGACTTCGAGATTTGCTGTAAGAATCCAATAAGCTGTTACAAACAGCAAGGTCAAAGTCCAATCCCAACTTAGTTATATGAGCATGGACTTGATGTACATCTTTTCTTGTAATTCTTTCATCACAACTGGATAAAAGAGTTGCAATTGTAACGTGATCCGGGTGCATCCCTGTCCTCAACATTTCAACATAAAGATTAAAAGCTTCCATAGGTTGATTACTCTGCGCATAGCCCCCTAAAATAATCGTCCAAGACACCACTGTTCGGTCACTCATATCATCAAACAACTCCCGGGCATAAGAAAGATTTCCATGCTTGAGATAGCAGGAAATCATAATGTTCACAGAGCATGTATTTTTCCAGGGCATTTGATCGAACATTTGGCGGGCCTGGGAAAGCTCGCCCCGTCTAAGAAAATTCTTCAACTGGAAATTATTCTGACTGGTCTCTAAGTCAAATCCCGTTTTAACACTGCGAGCATCCACCAACTTCGCAACATGTTTGCTGCATTTTTCGACCAAGTTCACATTTTCAAATTGAAGCAGATAATTATAAAAATAAAAACAAACACACACACACACACAGAGAGGGGGGGAGAGAGAACAGCAATAAATATACCTATTGGCATGGTAGAATCGTTTTAAAACCACCATGGGTGTATTCCATGGTTTCATGTCATCTGCAGAGTACGGGCACAAGAAGCACAGATGTTAAGAATAGTTCCTTGAGCTTATATACATATACATACAGTGAATAGTTCGTCGATGGCATCGGCAACCGGAAAATTGGAGATAAGGCGGCTTTTGCTACCCTTTGCAGTTGGCTGCCGCGCGAATTTTGGGCGAGTAATTCCCAGATTGTCAACCTTCAGGCTTTTTTTCTTCGCTTCGCTGGGCTCAATAGTGCCCAACTTTTAGGCCGTTTCCCTTTGCTGCCTTATTTTGTTTGAGTTCAACTATATACCCCTCCAATATTATAAAACACAACTATTTTGCTAATCTTTTTATAAAAAAATTATTTTAATATATTTCTTTCAACTCATAACTCCACTATCTTCTCTTCCTCCATTTTACAACTGCACAATAATTTTTCTAAATTTTACGGATCAATCTCTAAGTCACTGCAATAATTTTATAGTCTCTATCAATTTTTTTTTATTTTATAATATTGAATAATGAATTGATGGAAGGCGGTGGCGGCAAATAAAAAAAATATGTATTTAACAATATTTTTTTATAGATATATTAAAATTAATGTATGTTTAATTTAAATTTTATTTTATAAAAATTGGTAAATTAGATATTTGATATATTAATTAATTTTTTTATAAAAATAGGTAAAATAGATATTTAATACTCCCTCTGTCCATAAATCTTTTTTCCATTTCTTTGTGGGCACAAGATTTAATAAAAAATAGTATTATATTGAAACGATAGATAAAATAAAGAAAAAGTAAGAGTATTATGAGGCCCAAAATTTTATTGTGAGTGTAGGTTGTTTCCAAATAAGAAAATGGAAAAAAAAATTGTGAACAAACAAAATAAAAAAGTGAGAAATAATTTGGTGAAATGATAGAGTAACATATGTAAATGTATCTCATAAAATTGGAGGGGTATATAGTGGGGCCCTTTTGGTTGTTGTAGGTCTTGGGCCGGTTTGATTAAACCCACGTTGTTTTCCAAAAAAAAAAAAAAAAAAGCCATGAGTACAAATATTTTCCCACCTTAATTTAGTTGTTCATCGATCCAAACTCTTACTAAAATGTTTTACTGAACAAATATATTTTGTTCGACAAAGAAAATTAAGACTTTGTTCAGTTTTTATAGTAATTTATGGATAATAAACTGAGCAAAAGACGGTGAATTGAAAGGGGGTTGAACTACTGAAAAAATAGGGACCAAATGCCCTTGCAAAACAAGAGAATAAGGCTCATGTTATTGATACTAGTCATTTTAGGAAATACACTACCTTTAATATGCTCTACATTTTTTTTTTCGAAATTTTTACAAATTTTTGGCAAAAAATTTTGAACAAATTTCATTTTTACACTGTGTTCGAGAAAAATGCTGAAAAAAAAAAAAAGAAATTCTAAAGAAATTACCAAAAAAGGGTAGTGTATTTCCGAAAAAGATAGTGTATTAATCTGGCTAGTGTATTTACCAAAAAGGTAAGTGCGAATAACCTGGGCCAGAGAATAAATGGGCCTATGAAAATTGAGGCCCGTAAATCATTATGAATTTAAAAGCCCATTAAAGTTAATTTGGCTGAGCTTAAAAGCCCATTTAAAGCTAATTTGACTGAGAACAAGGAATACAAGCACAAAATACTCTCTCTCTCTCTCTCTCTAATTCTCTCTGACCTTCCTCTCATTTCTTCTGCTCTCTCCGTCGTCTAGAAATTTGCACCCTATGGGCCAGCACATTTTTTAAAGAAAATGTATTTTATATATAGAATAGTAGCATATGGATAAATATGTGTATAAGTTTGTGAGTGTGCACATAAATCAATGTTTCCTTTTTTAGTAGTGTGCAAATTTATGTGGGGCGTCCAGGAAAATATGCAAATTCCTATGGGACAGAGGGAGTACGACTTATTTAAATTTACAAATTATGTATTACAGCAATTTTTCGGTAAACTCTTTGGTCTAGTTTGCTTTAATAATAAAATGAATAAATAAGTATCCAGTTTTCATGGAATGATTAATTTAATTCTTTTTCATATAAATATTAAATGATGAGTCGATGTCACATGAATTAAATATAAATAAATAGTATTCAAATAGCAATCCCTCCTATTCTAAACATTTTATATAGGATATTTTAACAGCTTTTCTTAAAAACAATTTGATTGCTAAATTGATTTCAAGTCCCGCGTATCATCTTTCTTAAGTCGAATGTTTTATTTTTATGTATCACCTATGTTTGAAGTATTCGGTTCTATTACTCCAAATTTTTCTATATTTGAACTAAAACCCTGAATTATTTGTAAACTATATTTAACTATACTTTCAATTATATTAAGGGGTGCGCTTGATTTGAAAATTCTTCAATGAAAATGGAAGTAAGGTACACAACATTTATTTTCGTCTTAAATAAGGTAATCATCGTCCTTATTTAATTATCCTCATATCATCATATAACCATCCTCCTCAATCAATCTCTTGTACCACAATTAACAATTTTCTTTTTTTGTCAACATATTTTAAAATTAAAGCACAACACTAATGATGTAAACACTATAAACACAAACTCTCATTTAACATATACAATGGTAAAAAAGAAAATGAAATTTCATTCCCATTAAAATTGAAAATTTTGAAACAAACACCCACTAAAAATATTAAAATTTGACCTTTAAAAAATTGAAAGCAAACACTAAAATATTCAAGATGCACGAAAATAGGAGAACCCCAATACCTACAACGAAAGTTTAACGACAAAGATCTCTCGTACAAAAATGTATTATAAGTCCTTTTTTCCTCCTAAAGAGCAAGTCTCATTTGCACTATATAATTCAAATACTTTTTTTTTTTAATGACACTCTTAATATAAATGAAACACTACCCCATTAGAATTAAACAATCACTTTTAATATAATACAAAAAGCAACTTTTCAATAATAATAGACATAATTTTGCACAAAAACACTCAATTTACACAGTGCATCAAAAGCATATATGACTAAATCACTCCAAAAAAATTTCACTAATAACATGACAACCCTCAAAAATAGCAAGTGTATAACTTATCAAAATCACCCAAATTACACAATACAAAAGGTGCATTAAAGACAAAATCACTCCAAAAATAAAACACAACCTCGAAAACACATGCAATTCTTACTATTAGCAGACCAAATGATAAACCTTGAGAGAGATACTAACACAACTTATTGCAAGTAAATAACACATCAAAACCTACTGGCAACTAAAATGTATAGTCCTAACATAGCAAAATTGAATGCAGTCTAAACTACATACACATCTCAATACAGACACTTAGCCAACTGTTGGGTTGGCAAAATAAAAAACCACCACAATGACACAAACTGGCCATTTATGATCAAATTTGTTCCTATACTTTCCCCATTACTACAACTCTTCCCAACAAACCGATGGAGCCCCATTGTAAGATCCTGATAACAAGTCGTATTAATACACAAATGTACATCGAATCAGAATCTATACAGAATACGGTACTGGTTTCACCAGGTCGAACCTACCGAGGCTTCAATCAGAGTAAAAAATCCCACTCATCTAGCTTCAAAAAATTTGGCCACTATCCATGAGATCCTGATTTATCACTTTAATCGATCAGTTTTTCAAGAAAAAAAGACGAACCCGTCTCCGCAGCCTCAGCAGTTTGAGCTGCTTCTGCTATTCTGAGAGCCATCATCGCTTTGTAAGTAGCTAAGTCCGCATTTTCCATGAGCATTTGGGCCCTTTGACGCTTCAGCATAGCCAGTCCTTCATATCTGTCCACAGCAGCTTTAGCTTCTTGCAATTTGTGCACGTTGTTTTGTTGTTCCAAGGCATCTCTTTCGGCAGCTATTGCTGTAAATGAAACCACAATGGTATCAGCTTTTTTACTACCACAACAATTATGAGAAACTTCAACTGATATATTTTTGACTCATTAAGGCCAAGTATGATACGAGAACTATAAGAAGCTAAACCAGAATCAGCTGATTGCAGACTAACAACAATGATTCCAGCTAAAGTAAACACAACAAACTAGTTCCTAAGGTATTCAATTTTTGCTACAAGTGGCATTAATTCATCCCTGCAGTGAATTGAGTTTGTTTTAGAAAAGATTACTGTGCGTTCACAGCATCAATAAAACCAATGATGGACACACAGAAATCTTACTCTCAAAGTTATTGAGGACAAGTACCTTGCAACAAAGGTCGATGTTTGCCTCTCCCTGCCTGACTTGCTTGTCGTTTGAATGATCGTTTCTTTCGATAAACAGACTTTGGGATCACTTGACTTCTTCTAGGCTGGTAAAGCTGCCAATAATACATTGCTTTGTAACTTCAGGAAAAGGTATAGCATGACCAAGTACAAAAAATGAAAGAACTGTTACGAAAACACGATAAGAAATGGTATTAGAACAGGGAACTATAATAGACAAAAAATGTTATATCCATTTAACAAATATTAGGGATATGGTAGCAAGTTAATAAAAAATGATATCCATTATCTATTGTGAACCATAATAAAAAGCAGTTCTGAATGCAAGGATATCCTTTGATCAGCGGATGATATAATCAAGCATCTATAACATATGTATTCTTCTATTTGGTGTTACCCATTTGTTCCAGACAAAATAAAACACATCATTTGTGTTGACATAATCATGTAAAACATAACAACTAAGAACTTAGCTTTGTTGCTTGGTTCGCATAATAAGAAATAGTCAATTACCAACGTTTGAACCTAGCAACATATCATATTCTATACAGAGGGCCAAGAGACATGATGGTATTGAAACAATCAACATTATTATGAAGGAGAGACCAATGGATCCATGAGAAACTCAATTTTTATATAACCAAACACTACATATTTCAGAAGACGAATAAAAAGCACGAATATCCAGCTATAACCAAGTCAACAAACACATTTGCTACATGTTCAAGAGAGGATGGCTTACCTGGAAAATCCTTACCAATGCTGAGCGTTTATGTTTTCTCTTTTTAATCCAATACTTATGAATAGCCTCAACAACTTCCCTTCTTTCAAGGTTTGTACAGAACTCGTGGACTGCTTGTTCATCCAAATGCTCTTCTGGATTGTAATGAAAACCTTTCTCAAAAGCATCAATTACCAACTCAAAACTCTCAGGTGTGATAATTTCTTGCAGCTCTCTTCCTGCATACAACTCCTCATTTAGTTTCTTAAGCCATTCCTCATCATCAGAGTCCATATCATAGTTGGCACTCGTCTTCACCAAAGCCCTGCTTAGCTCATCATCTTTCACAGTAATGTATGAATCAGGCCTCACGTATGGGATAAATTGTGTATCAGCGGGGATGACTACTTCTTGCACCCTAGGAACAGGAATAACACTAACTGAAGGAGACTGCAAGTTTCGATCAGAGCATTCTTTGTAAAGTTCCTTGAAAAATAACCAATCTTGTTTATTAACAAACTCGAGCTTCCAACCACCATCACCGGCCCATACTACAGCATGCGTAAAACGGTTAGAACAAGGTGGTCTCATGACCTGCTGTGCCATCAAACTCCAGCGCTTTGCGCCACCCTTTGAAACAATGATAAACCATTGTTTTGAAGCTGATAATTCTAAAGAGATAGTGGCCCCCTCCACCCGATAACACTTGTCCGCTTCGGTAATTAACATATTAGCAGAACATCTGCCAGAACTTACATTTTTAGATGCCAGCGTCGATCTTAGCTCTTTAATATTTGTAGTTGTTCGCCTCTTATCTGAACTCCTCGGTAAGCGAGTAGGTGCAGCAGCAGAGAATTGGACACTATCATGCCTAATTCTTAGAAAGTCTGAAGCTAGAGCTCCACCAGCTTTCTGTGCTCGAAAAGAAGATGGCGGCCTACCTCTCTTACGCCTAAGAGAACTCCTCCTTTTCTGGATATTACGACTGTTCCGTAATTGCAAAGTTCGGAGGGCAGATTTAGGTATTCCAATAGTTGGATGTGAAAGTGGTGTCCTCTCCAAATTTACATTTTCTGGTGCTGCTATGTCACTGTAATATATGTCATTTCCATGTGATTTTTGTGATGCTTCAGAAACACAATCTTGATCTCTCCATGAAGAAATTTGACAAGAGATCTCCTCAGCATCATCATCAGCCACATAAATCACATTCTCATCCTCCTTACAATCTCGCAAAAGCAAGCAATTCAATCGTGCAGATCTAAGAGATACACTTGTTTGCATGTGCACAAAGAAAGATGGAATTGCAGATATATCAACAGAAAATAATGGCATCAATGATCTGGATCCAGAAATTATGCAAAACCCAGGGTTCTTGGCAGTATTAGGAACCTGAAACAATAATAATTATAAATAACCATCATAATAAAATTATATTAAATGTCTATGTTTTCAGTGGCACCTTAAACCATCAACAATCAACTAGCGCATTTCTCATTGCAGTAAAGTTTCCACAAATTTCATATTTAAGTAGCTTTTCAGTTCAAATCAAATAAAGGGAGGGGAAAAAATTTAAACACATAATATATCATTTAAAAGATTTAACCATAGTAAGCACATGCATTTACAATCCAACAAGTACCTAACTTTGTTCAGATAATAATTTACCTGGTAAAAAAGCAGCCCATGAGAGGAATAAGCTTCAAATATAGGGCTTGAGAGCAAAAACGCAGACAATCGTTTCATTCCAATCCTGACCCTCGTCATGTACCTGAGCAGAGAAGTTAAGAAGCAAGCAACCCAATAACCGCAGTCATAGGAAGACCCATTAATAACAATGGCAAGTCCCCTAGACCTGCTGACATGGTCCCAGAAATCTCCACGAAATTCAAATAATTCAGAAGCTCTACGCATTGCCCGCCATTGTTTCCTTGCAAACTTCTTCCCATACCGCTCATCTTCTGTCAACTTTGCCCGCTTTCTCTTTCTCCTGTACACAATTCCACACATTTTGTCCACATTCTCAACCTTCACCGCACCATCTGGCACACGCTCTTCGGTTTTATGTGCTGCAATCATGCCCACTGAATTACTATTTTCATTCCCCTGCCAAGTATCTTTCTGGTAACCATCAGCATCACCTCCTCCATCTGTAGAATTATCTAGAAGCTCAGGGAATTTATTCTCCCCATGAACTCCTCTGACAGATTCATTGAGTCCTGTCCACAGCCTCCTCCCCGAGCGCAGAACTCGTGCCCCAAACACCCTTGTGCTCCTTCTCATTCCCACTGAAGGCATCAGCTTCGGCTTGTTCCTGTGAAGCGAAGCCCCAGGACTGGTTTTCTTATTCACTATTGTATATGAACTGACCAAAACTTAGTCTGATGCAGAATGACAAGCTCTGGTAATGATGAACGATGCAACCTTATCTTCCTTTCACTTTCAGAATCATCCACAGATTAATTCTGCAATATTAAGAGAAAAAGGGTTCCAACCGACTCAACTATTGAACAACTCGGACTCGGTAGCTTAGTGCGACTCTTCCTCAACAAGAGGTAATACTCATAAAGTTCTGGTTTAACTACAACGTCGGATCGGCACATCATACACAACGTCAGATCGGCACATCATATATGAAGAACAAACGGACTCTTTCTAAACCCCCAACACAGACAACATGATGCCCCGAGCCGAACTCGGTCCCAACTCGGTTCTCGCTGCAGTCTTGACTCAGCGGCAATTCGGTTCCTTCCAAGTATTAAAGCAAAAATCTCCTTGCTTCAGGACACTCCTGACCAAGAAACGGTCCCAACTCAGTAAACTCGGATAAACTCGTCACAACTCGGACCCACAGCCCACCGATTCATTTTTAATTAACTAAATTTTCCCGCACCACACAAGAAAGAAAACCATAAAACGAGATTTACGAAAAAAAAAAATGAAAGTCACCCCATCAATTAAATCCCAAACGCATCTCATAAAAATCCCATCTTTTCTCCCTCAAACACAAGATCTCATCGAACAGAAGCAAGAATTAGAAGAAACAACATATATATACCTGTCATGAAACGGTTTAAGCATCCCAACAAGCAAAAATCCCTTTGATTTTTAAAACTGGGCTATTTTTTTTGATAAAATATTATTAAAGTTGTCTGTGATTTTAGGCGGTCGTGTTCAAAAGGATGGCTGCGTTGTCTAGATTGCAGATTCTAGGGTTTATGAGAAGGGAGCGAAAGAAGAGGGTGACTAATAACTGCTGATGCTACTAGCAAGACTATTAGGAGCCGTTGGATGAAAATGATGGACCGTTCAGATTTCAGGGATTTGATGACTTTGGGGAATAGTTCGAGGAGGTGGGGGCCCCATGACTTTTTCTATGTGAGAGAGAAAGAGAGGGAAAGGACGTGAACGAGATCTTTTTTCTTTTTTATTTGCACTTTGCTCCCTATATTAATTCCATATCACATTTTGTGACTTTTCCCAAACGAATTACTTTTGCGATGTATTTTGATTTGCACATGGAAAATTTTAGTAAGATAATTAATTAAGCTTATAGATGGGAAGTATTTTATTATAAGTATAATATATTTTCAAAATCATCCCAAAATTTATAACATACATATGGAAATAACATACTAAATAGTAATATAAGTTTACTATTTATTGGTGTGAATTTAAATAAATTCAACTTCTAAAAATAATTAAATAATTGATAATTTGTTCTATCAAAATTGATTATGACTAAATAAGGATTTGGAGGTTCTATAAACCATATTAGACTCCACAAATCAAGTCGATCACAATTCGAAATTTTGAAGAGTAAGACTCACGGGAACTTGGTGCACAGTGCACTCGCTCAACAGTTAAAATTGTTTACTGAAAAATAGAGGTTGATTGATTACAATGAAAAATTTACACATAAAATAGATAACAATGTAAATTTTTCAACGTAATTGATATTTATTTTTTAGTATAATTAATTCTTATTTTTCAGTATAAACAACATTTAACTATCATGTGAGTGCATCATGCACAAGTTGTCATATAACTTTGAATAATAACAAATCAGAATGTGGAAGCCCAATACATTAAACCATATGAGTAATTAAAAGTAAGATTAAATCATTTTTCACACCAAAAAATATGACTTCATTTAGTTCTTTTAAGATTGTTAGAAAATAGATAATACATTGAATTTAAATTTATGAAGATAAAACTCAATGGTTCAAAGGTTATTCAAATTCTTAAAGTGTTGAATTCATTCAATCAATATTGAGTTACTCTGGTGTGAGTTACTCTGGTGCAATATCATCGACACCAATATAAAATGTATTATTTAGTAATTAAAACATTATCACTTTTAAAAATAATAAAAAATTAATAAAAATTTTAATATTTTTATTAAAAGTCATTATAACTTTTTTTTAAGATATTATTACATTTTACTTTAAACTCTTCACCGAATCTTTTAGAAAGTAATTATATTTTTATTAAAAGTGATTATCGCTTTTTTAAGATATTATTGTAGGCAAATAAAATTTATTGCCGAATAAAATAACACAGGAAAAATTATGTGTTAAAATGTCGAACAAATTTATTATTGGAATTTAGATTAATTTGATTCTTAAAATAATAAACTAAATTGAACCTCTAAAGTCCAATAAATTAAATTGAGTCTTTAAAGTCCAATAAATTAAATCAGACCTCTAAAGTTTGATAAATCAAATTGGGCTTTTAAAGTTCAATAAATTAAATTGGACCTCTAAAGTTCGATAAATCTAGTTGGACCTCTAAAGTCCAATAAATTAAATTTGGTCTCTAAAGCACAATAAGTTAAATTGGACCTCTAAAGCCCGATAAATCAAGTGGAATCTCTAAAGTCAAATAAATTAAATTGGATCTTTAAAGTTCAATAAGTTAAATTCGACCTCTAAAGTTCAATAAATTAAATCGGACTTCTAAAGTCAGATAAATCAAATTGGATACCTAAAAGTGCAATAAATTAAATTGGGTCTCTAAAGTTAAATAAATTAATTTGGGCATCTAAAGCCCAATAAATTAAATCGGACATCTAAAGTTCGATAAATCAAGTTGGACTTCTAAAGTCCAATAAATTAAATTGAGCCTCAAAAGGTCTTACAAATTAAATTGCCCCTTATAAGCCCAACAATTTAAATTAAGCCCAGTATAATAAATCAAATCTTAGAAGCCCAACAAATCTTTTAAAATATCCTTGAGATTTATCAAATCTGACATATTTTGGGTATATTCCCCAAATCAAATCTACCGGTCCATCAAATCTGACCTGCAAATCTAGAATTCTACACATATAAATAGGGGTCTCATACTCTCATTCTAGTCATTTGACACACACACACACACAAAATAAAATCAGAGAGCAAGTTTGAGAACAAAGTCCGATAAGTCCACAAATCAAAGATCTTTTAAGTTCAAAGTCCCGAGAAGTCTCTAAAAATAACGTTTGATCCGAAATAAGGCTCGACGCTCTCGAATTAACGTTATAAGTTCAAAAATCGAAGTTCTTTCAAGATCAAAGTCCAAAAAATCCGCGA
Source organism: Prunella vulgaris (assembly GCA_026898435.1). Taxonomy (NCBI): domain Eukaryota; kingdom Viridiplantae; phylum Streptophyta; class Magnoliopsida; order Lamiales; family Lamiaceae; genus Prunella; species Prunella vulgaris. The sequence goes on from JAPKLY010000528.1 coordinate 83,293, forward strand.
AGCAGCTCCGAGTCAAGATGTTAGAGAAGAATCAGAAGAGAAATTAGAGATTATAGAATCCCAAAATTTCGGTAGATCCGAAATAAATCAAGTTTTAATTGATTTTCGTGTTATTAATAATATATTTTAATTTCATGAATATTTATTGTTACAATTATCACATTTTATTATAATTATATCACTATTTTATTTTAAATGGTCTCATGTCGTGAAATGGTCTCACACAATTTTTTTTTATCAATATTTATCAAACTCAAACTTAAAAATCAGATTAAAGAAAATGAAATTCCAAAATCAATTTTGTGAGAAGAAATTTAATTTTTTCAATAAGTTTGAAAAGATAATCAAAATAATAATTGTTGACAAGGCGAACTACCCAGAGATGATTATGAAATTATCCCAAGGCTAAGGAGGTCGCCCACTCGTGCAAGAGCCAAATCGCCAGCCCTGACCAAGGCCAACGCGAAGGAGCTCACCGAGGTGGAAGGCTAGAGGTGCTGGGGAAGGAGGTACGGGCGAGCTACCCCTCTCGAGGGGAGCTCGCCTCTGTAAAAAAAGGGACCTCGCCGAGGTCTAACGTCGCATAACCCCCAGAAATAGCATAAGGCCCAGGAGCTCGCCTAAGGAACTCGCTCAGGACCAGTGTACCTTCGGGATATGTACAAATAGGATAGAATATGAATGTAGTAGGACAAGGAGTTTTAAGGGGAGCAGTGTGGGGGACCAAGACGAAGGTTACGGACCTTCGTCAACACCGGAAGCCAAATAGGCTCGTAAGGTGCCACCTCACACTCGCACACCTATAAGTAAGACCTCTCATGTAACTATTACACAATTCCAATCATAATACACAAATACTTTCTCTCTCTAAACCCTCTACTTTCTCTTTCCATATAGTTCTCTCAAGAACATAAACACGAAATTTTAGATTATTGTTTGGTAGAATTAACACGTTATAAAAGCCACATAAAAACACGATTAGTAAATTCTATCAACAATTTGGCGCTAGAAGGAGGGCCGCGAATAGAACCAAAAATTTGAGAGAAAAATTAGGGTTTCTTTGAAGATTTGAAGATTTGAAGGTGTTCTTGACAAAGTTCAAGAACACTTGAAGATACACATACATTTTCATTCCTTCGGACGAAAACCCAGATTTCCGGGCAAAAACCCAGATTTTCGGATCCATAAAATTCTGCCCAAAAGAGGTTCCCAAACGCACCCGTGTACACGAATAAATTGGATTCTGGATAATTCGTCGCACGCGAGGCTAGACGAGAACCCGAACAAATTCACCCAAGCTGGAAGATCACCACCTCGGCGACCTTCGGCGAGCTACCCCCTCCAAAACCCAAAAATGCCTAAGGAATAGACCTCGGCGGACATCCGGAGGGGGAAGGGCGCCGGCCAGGACCAGGCTGAGGGAGAGACCTCTCGCCAAGTTCCCCCGAAAAATGTAGCTCCGCGACCTCCGCTAGTTGTAGTGGCACAAGAGGATTTGAGCCCCGCCCTAAGGGACCTGGCCAACAACCCCGACGAGCTCCAACGTACCATCACAACCTTGCAGAGGTTGCAGCAGAGGCAGCTCGACGAGCTCGCCCTAGTACCTCGGCGAGCTCCGGCCACTGAGGCCAGGGAGCAAACCAGGCCGACCCAGGGCACCCAGACCAGAGGTCACTATAGTGACCTCCCATCTGAGCAGGAGGCGAGCTCCGCTCAAGCTCGCCAACACAGGGAGTGCGCCGGGAAAACTAAGGTGGTGGAGGAGCCGGCTACGCATGCTGGGCGAGCTTCGGCTTACACTGAGGCATCCGCCACCCACCAATCACTAAGGAGGGAGGTCCTCCAAGGCAGACTAGGGCCGAGGTGTGAGGAAATCGAACGGACGGCAGCCCCGGCTACGTCCCAGAGGGGAGAGTTGGACCTACAGCCTCGTAGGTCCACCCACGACCGACTAAGGAGGCCCGCCACCGACAGACTGGGCCCACATGACGGACGTCAGTTCCGACCTGCCACGGAGGGATCACCCCAGAGTGAGGCACCTCGTGGGCGTGCATCCACGAGGTGCACGACCTTCGAGCAACCTCCGCCGGAGGTGACCCACGATGACGAGCTGGCCTCACTAAAAAAGGTCGTCGAAATGCTACATGCACAAGTAGCAGCCAAGTCCAGCGGACCTGACACCACCACTCACCCCACATCTCCATTGGCACCTGCCATACTTAGAGCACCGGTCCAGAAAAAGGTCCAATTCCCGGTGATGTCCGCATACGAGGGCGAATCTGACCCGAAAGTCCACCTGGCCAAGTATGCAGACTTCATGATTTCGGTGGGTGCCACCGACTCTACCTAGTGCAGGAACTTCCCGCTGACTCTCGGGGACCGAGCTCACCGCTGGTTCTCATCACTCGCCCCGGGGTCAATCCACTCATTTGGCCAACTCTCGCGGGAGTTCTTGGCCCACTTCTTTGGGTTTGGATCCTACCTTACCCAGAAGCACCACCTTGCCAACATCCACCAAGGCGAGAACGAGACCGACCAGCAGTACCTGGAGAGGTTCGACAAAATATTGTTGGAAGGCGAACCGGTGAGCGAGGACACCAAAGTCATAGCGGTGATGGCCGGACTTCGAAAGGGCACCGACCTCTGGAAGGAGATGCACCTCGCATGTCCGAACACTTACACCGAATTCCGTCACAAGGCGGGGGTGTTCGTGGCTATGCATGAGGCACTACTGAAAGAAGTTGGTGCCCCAGAGGAGAAAAAACCCTACTGGAAGAAGTCCGGGAGCACATACAAGGCTCCTCAGAACTTAAAGGCTTTTGGCGACGGGGACGAGTTCAAGGAGAAGCTCAACCAAGTCCTCACGGTCTCCGTCGACCACATCTTTACGGCTGTCAAGGACAAGGCTTTGTTGGAAGAACCGAGGAGAATTCACCAAGATCGCACGAAGCTCAACCCCAACAAGTACTGTGCCTACCACCAATCAATCGGCCACTTCACCAGCGAATGCCGAGACCTCCTCAAACAACTGTGGAAATTCTACGAGATGGGAAGCTGGCCGAGTTCGTGAAGAAGGCCCCAGCTAAGAGGCCCAGGTTCGAGAGGAGGGGAACCTCCGATGATGAAGAGAGGGACGCGGGCCAACGCGGACCTCAGAACAGATAAATGGGACCTCTCCAACCTCAACAAAACATGGAGAGCAGCTCACTGATGAGCTGACATTCTCCTCAGCGGAGAAGAAGAAATCAGAGCTGACGGAGGTCTCTAGGACGGGGGACCCTCCATGTCTAAGAGAAAGAGGAAGGCCGAAATCCGGGCCGTGAACCAGGTCCAGAAAGGTAGCTCCGGCCCCAGGTCCATCGCGCAGCTCACTGATGAGCTAACATTCTCCTCAGCGGACCTGGAGGGGTACTGACGCCCCACAACGACTCGTTGGTGATAACCGCCAACATCATGAACATCCGAGTTCACAGGCTACTTGTGGACACCGGCGCATTCACCAACATTCTCTTCAAATCCACCTTAGATGCCTTAGGTGATTTTGAGTCGTATTTAGAACCTAGCAATGCTAGGATAGTGGGGTTCGGAGAGGCTGTAACTGTCCCCCTAGGTAGCATTAGGTTGAGCGTCCAACTTGTATCGGCTGAAGACCCCGAAAGGAGACTGACTAGGTTAGTAGATTTCCTAGTTGTCGACCAGCAGTCCTCCTACAACGGGTTCCTTGGCCATCCTTTTATCAATGAATTCAAAGTGGCGTGTTCGACCTACTACTACTGTTTGAAATTCCCAACCCCGAAAGGTGCCGGAACTATAAAAGGAGACCAGAAAAGGCCAGAGAATGTTTGCTCCAAATCAAAGATGGCCGGGTCAAAAACTCTGTAACGCAGGTCCACATCTTTGAAGAGGACGTACAGATTCCCACAGACGAGCCAAACATCCTAGACATCATCTCAACAGAAACTGAGATGGTGGAGGTAGGCGACCTGCAGGAAACCGACCAAGTCCCAGGACCTGCGCAGGAGGCATAGCTAGCACCAATGGAGGGAATAAAAGGGGTCCAAAATAACCAAGTGCTGAGACCAGTGCAAGAACAACAACCTACGCCCATGGAGGTGGACCAAGAAGCCCAAGGTGGAGAACCTGCGGGGGGTCAAGAACCGATATGAATGGATGTTGATCCAGCTCCCCAGGTCATAGAGCCACCCCAAGTTGGCGAACCACCGGAGGTGATGGCGGTTGTGGAACCGGTCCGAGTCGAAGGGCAAGCTGATGACCTCGAACCGCGCTTGGGTAATGAACCTGCGCAGATATCACAAGAGGAGTGGGACGAGTTCATCAACGACCCCAGGTGGAAAAATCAGAAAAGAAAGGCCACCCCCGTGGAAGAATTGACGGCACTCCCGGTGGACCCGGAAAGAGACTTTGAGCTTTTCATAGGTTCTGAGTTACATGAACCGTACCGGTCGAGGATGGAACTATTTTTTATGTCCAACTTGGACGTGTTTTCTTGGTCACATGAAGACATGACGGGGATCCCGTTGGAACATGCATGTCACTGACTCAACATAGATCCGACGAGGAGGCCCGTACGTCAAAAACGAAGGAAATACAGACCAGACAAATACGCAGCTCTAACCATCGAAGTTGGGAAGTTGTTGGACAACAAGCTGATCAAGGAAGCCTTATGTCCACAGTGGGTCACAAATCCCGTCCTAGTGAAGAAACACAACGGGACATGGAGGCTCTGCATCGACTTCACGGACCTGAACAAAGCATGTCCAAAGGACAACTTCCCACTGCCCCACATAGATCAGCTTGTAGATAGCACCGCAGGCCATGAGATGATGACATTCATGGATGCTTTTGTGGGCTACCACCAGATAGCACTGCACCCAGATGACCAGGAACATACGGCGTTCTACACCAACAAAAACATGTACTGCTGGGAAAGGATGCCGTTCGGACTCATCAACGCCGGAGCAACCTACCAAAGGTTGGTGAATAAAATGTTCGACCAACACATTGGCGAGTCTATGGAGGTGTACATGGACGACATAGTAGTCAAGAGTCTGAGAAAGGAGGATCACCTTGACCACCTAAAACAGACCTTCGACATACTATGCCACTACAACATGAAGTTGAACCCCAAGAAAACCAGCTTCGCCGTACATTCAGGAAAGTTCCTGGGGCACCTGGTGAGCCAGCGAGGAATCGAGGTCAACCCCACGCAGGTCCAATGCATAATCGAGATGGGCATACCCGATTCCGTGCAGAAAATCCAGAGGTTAACCGAGTGTATGGCAGCCTTGAACAGATTCATCTCCAGGTCCGGTGATCAAAACCTTCCATTTTTTTAGGCGATCAAGGCAAACACACGAAGGTATAAAGAGGCGGCCAAAGCCAACAAGCTCCACCTCAAAAACCACTTCGTGTGGACAAGCGAATGCCAACGAGCCTTTGAAGACATTAAAGCATACCTGGCAGATACGCAGGTCCTATCGAAGCCAATACCTGGGGAGAAGTTGTACCTCCACCTTGCTGAGTCGGAGGTTGCCATTAGCTCCGTTCTGGTCCGAGAAGAGGCAAAAACACACCTACCAGTGTACTACGTAAGCCAAGTCTTGTACGAAGCTGAGTTGCGGTATACCCCGACAGAGAAGCTAACTTATGCACTAGTGATGAGTGTTAGAAAATTGAGGCCCTACTTCTTCGACCATCCAGTGGAGGTTTTGACAACATTCCCACTGAGGTAAATACTACAACGGTCGGACACCGCCGGACGTCTGCTGAAATGGTCACTAGAAGTTATTAGCCAATACAGAATAACCTACGCACCCCGAACAGCGATCAAGGGGCAAGCGCTCGCCGACTTTATTATCGAGCTAACTTTTCCACAAGATCCGACGAGGGGGCGTATAGCTCTGTGGCACCTCTACGTTGACGAATCATCAACTAGCACAGCAGCAGGCGCTGGCGTAGTCCTAATCAGCCCGGACAGACAAGTCTTCACCTCCGCAATCCGGTTCGACTTCCGAGCAACCAACAACGAAGCGGAGTACGAAGCTTTGATAGCCGGACTTAGGTTATCATTAGCTGTGGGGGCAACCAATCTTCAAGTTTTTGGAGATTCCCAGCTAATAATATCCCAAGTCCGGGGGGAGTATGAAGCAAAGGACCAGCAGATGATGACCTACCAGAAGATAGCCGCGCATCTGATCTCGATGTTTATGCAGGTTTACATCAATCAGATACCGCGATTAGAAAACACACAAGCAGATGCCCTAGCCCGACTAGCTACCAGTAACGGCGAAGCCAAAGTCACGGAGGTTGTGGTCACCAAACTAAAGAACCCCTCGACATTCGATTACAAAGTAAATCAAACCTCGAGTGGGGGGCAGGAAGATAGCGAAGACTGGTGCACTCCAATCCAAAAATATTTAATAGACGGGACAACCCCCGAGGACACGTGGGAAGCTAGCCGACTAGTAAAGCAAGCAGCCAGATACACGCTGGTGGAAGGTTAACTCTACAAACGTGGATTCTCTCTACCCCTACTCAAATGCCTAACTAAGAAACAGGGGTCCGAGGTGTTAGAAGAAATTCACGAAGGAATTTTTGGAAGTCACGCTGGGGGGCAAGCCTTGGCATACAAGACGATCAGACAAGGGTACTATTGGCCCACTCTTCGCAAGGATGTCATTAGCTTCGCCCGAAAGTGCCGAAAGTGTCAACTCTTAGCACCTACCATCCACTCCTCGGCCAACCAACTGAAATCGGTCTTCAGCCCGTGACCTTTTGCAAAATGGGGTATCGACTTGATCGGCCCATTTCCACCTGGCAGAGGCGGTGTAAAGTTTGCCGTTGTAGCAGTAAACTATTACACTAAGTGGGCTGAAGCCGAAGCACTTACAATGATAACACAAGAGAGGATGATCAGCTTCATCTGGAAGAATCTGATCTACCGATTTGGTCTCCCGCAGTCGATCATCACGGATAATGGAAGGCAATTTGATGGCCAAAAGCTGAGAGACTTCTGTAGTTCGTGGAACATCAAGAAGCACTACTCGACGCCTTACCATCCACAGTCAAACGGCCAGGTCGAGGCGGTTAACAAAATTCTAAAACACATACTGAAGCTCCGCCTCGAAGATAAGAAAGGTAGCTGGGCAGACGAACTCCCGGAGGTCCTATAGTCTTACAGAACATCATACCGAGCCAGCACCGGAGAGACACCATTTGCCCTAGCCTTCGGAACTGAAGCAGTAGTACCCGTCGAAGTCCAGAACAAGACTTGAAAGGTGGTAGGGTTTGATGAAGAAAAGAATGACGAAGTCTTGGCAGTAGAGAAAGACCTGATCTTCGTCAGAAATGAAAAATGTCACCTACAAGTGTAGAGCCGAGAAGTACTACAATTTCCAGGTCCGGGACCGAAGGTTCAAAGTTGGGGACGTGGTGCTGAAGAAGAAATTGATGGCCCCACCGGGAGTATTCGGGTCAAACTGGGAAGGACCATTCCGGGTCACCGCAGCCTGGCAAAACAGTACTTATGACCTCGAAGACGCAGAAGACAACGCCTCGTCATACACCTGGAGTGCGGCGCATCTAAAAAAGTTTTATCAATAAATCGAGATCTTATAATAGAAGTTGGGAAAATTTATCAAGTCAGAAAAATGTTGATCGCAACCAATGTAAATTACGCTGCTATAAGAAGTTGGGAAAATTTATCAAGTCAGAAAAGTTTCCAAGTCATGTGAGCTGGGCGAGCTCATACAGCTCGCCAGCTAGGCGAGCTCATGCAGCTCGCCCACTGTTCGAAGGTCAGTGATCCACCTAGTGTTCGAAGCCTCGTAATGCACAAGTACCAAGGTCCCAAACGTTATAATCAAAATACTCGAAGGCAAAGGCCAAAGTGCTCAAGGTCGCGAAGGTGCCCTTCCCAAAGGGTCACTAAGCACCTACTGCCAAAAGTTAGAAAAATTCACGAAAAAGACGATTAAAACGTCTAAGGCAAGGTTCGTGAAACCCAACTGCCCAACGTGAATTAAACAAAGTACAACTCGCTACCCTAAGTGGTTTAAGATGAGCAATTCGCGGCTGTAAGTGGTGTAAGATGAAGAATACGTACTATTAAAACAGAGGTACAATTCGTAGTCCCAAGTGACGTAAAACGAACGATTCGCTTCTCAAAAGTAGAGTAAGACGAACAGTTGAGTACCCGAAAAATGTATACAAACGAGCCAATTAAAATTATAACGTAAAGCGCAAAATCGTAGGCAGATAGAATTGGAACAAAAGATCAAGTTTCATTCAAAAATACTTATGAAATTTTCAAGTAAAAAATACTTGAAAAATTCCTAAGTATACGAAGTGGTGCTGGCCTCAAAGGTCGACCAGCTGACCATGTATGAAGTGCAAAAGAGCTCCTCTGGGCGAGCTACATGTGCCCGGCGAGCTCGAGTTACTTACAAAAATTGGAAGCTCCTTCTGGGCGAGCTATGCAGCCCGACGAGCTACTTAGACTTGCAAAAAAAATAAAGAAAGCAAGAGACTAATCTAGGAACCCGGAGCAGTGGGGTCGGCGGGGACGTCGGCAGGGTTTGGGGCGTCCTGGCCGGTCGGAAGGGCGAGCTCGGCCTCAGAAGTGATGTTGCCCGTGAGCACGCTGGTGTCGGCTCGCCGAGGTTCAACATGGCATCTCCACAAGCATCCTGAAGCTGCTCCATGGTGGGTGGGGTCCGTTCCTCCTCGTTGGCGACCTCCAATTCCAGCACTGGGACGGTGTTGGCGATTTTGAACCGTGCCGGAACAAAATCCAAAGGAATCCCAAGTTCTGGGAGGTCGCCAATGTCCAGCTCGGCGTCGTCAGGGAAGGGGACCTTGTCCAAGCATTCCTTGAACTCGCCCACCACGGCTTTGACCTCGTCATCGTTATGAGCTCGCGCCCACCAGAGGGCCCTAAGGACCTCAGCATAGCACTGCACGAAACCCCGATCCGAGGCCTCAGCTTTCGCGACCACCAAATCAGTCGAGGAAGAGGTGTTATTTCGGAGCTCGGTGATCTCATTGACCTTCACCGAGAGCTCGGCCCTCAACCTCGCGCACTCCTCGTCAGCGCTCCGAGTCAAACCTCGCTGCAGTTGCAGCTCTTCCTTCGTCACCCCATGCTCACCGACCTCCTTGGCGAGCTTCTCGGTGAGCTCTTCCTCCTTAGCTTTAAGTCGGGCATCGGTGTTTTGTTGGAAGGAGGTGAACTACTTCTGGAGCTGGGTGAAGTTATCGAGAGCCCGGGCCTCGGAGGCCAGAGCCACAGCAGCCTTCTCTTCGGCGAGCTTTGCCGACTTTTTGGCCTTGTCGGTGGCCTCCGCCAAGGCGATCATTCTCTTGTTCCTCTCCTGGCGACCTGCCTCCAGCTCGGCCACCTGCTCCAGTGCCTTTTGGTTTGCGAGCAGTAGCCCGCTCGCTTAGTGAGGCAAGAGGAGGAGGTTCTCGGTCAGGTTTTAGCCGTTAACAGTCGTCACCTGGGGAGTGGACCAAAACCTCGGCATCTCACTCACTGTGTTCCGGACCAAGCCCAGAGGGAGGCTACGCATTGACATCAGAGAGCGAGATCGCTCGAAAACATGGAGAGCCTCGTGGCGGTTCGGGAAAGCGATGGGGACATAGCTGTGAAATCAAAACAGCTGGAGTTAGGAAAGAAAGATAAAACATGCGGAGAAGCTGAAATTGAAGTGGCGAGCTACTTACTGAACCCGCTCGGGATCCCAGCCCAAGAGCATGTCGTCATTAGCTTGAACCCCAAAGGGAGATGGGGAAGGTGGCGAGCTCTGGATGGGCGCGACGGATAAAGGGGCAGTGGAGTGGACAGATCCACCCTGCGCCGACCTAGTGTCAGCTCGCCCAGTATGCTCTGAGCCCTCATCATCACGCAGGCCCGTGCGAGCTCTCTTGCGAGCTAAGGCGTCCTCCTCCCCACTCGAGATCCATCCGCGCGGTGGAGGGTCCTCTTGGGTTGCTGGGGAGCTCGCTCAAGCGTGGATTCACCTCGCCCCCCTTTCTTGCCGCCTCGGGTGACCTCGGCAGCCTTAGTTTTCCCCAGAGCCTTAATTGGCCCCTTCTTGGTCCCAGAGCACTCGACCTCGCCCTTCTTGGCGGCGAGGTCCGCCTTCTTGTTCGCCTCTAGGGCGAGTGCCGAGGGTATGGCTAGTCTATTTGGGCGAGGAGGGCCCATCTCAATCCGGTGAACTACCGTGTGGTAAGCTTTCGGGACCTCGGCAATGGGGAACGTGACCCAGCTACCACCTGTAAAAATCAGAGCAGCAAAGTCAGCATTTGCACGAGTTATGCACCATAGAGGGCGAGCTCCTATAAGATGTGGACCTGGAAGTTTGGGACCTGGAAGGGCGAGGTGATGCGGCAAGGTGTGAAGGCCGGCAAGTCGAAGGCAATGGTACTTGCACAAATGAGCGATATCCCGGTCCTTCTTGCTCCTCAGACAACAGATAGCTCGCACCAGATCGAACTCAATCGACACCTTAGGTCCCCCCGGGCTGGACTTGTTATGCTTCGGAACTGCAAAAAGAAAGGAAATTAGATTAGTAAATCTAATCTAACCCACGCACACCGAAAGGGGCGACCTACTGCTAGCCTCCCCGTATCCCTCGGGGGTGAGTATGCGGCCGCCTCGCCCACAGTAAGTGTCGGAAGCTATCCAGTCCCCGCCAATGAAGAAGAATTGCTCCTTCCAGTCACAGACTTTATTCGGGAGCACCCCTAAAAACTTCTCCTCAGGACGAGCTTTGAGATAGTAATATCCCTTGTCGTCCTTCACTTGTCGGGTTATAACAAAGAGCTCGCCCAGGTCCGCCGAAGTTAGCTGGTTCTCGTAACCCTCCAGCCCGAAGACAGATAGAGCGACCAGGAGGTTGCTCCAAGCATTTGGTGTGAGCTGGGTGATAGCGAGGTTACTGTCGAGGAGGAACTGGTCAATGATCGGGTGTAGAGGCAATGTGAGCCCGGCCGCGAGAGTGTGAACGTTGATAACAGTCAACCCTTCAGGAGGCGCATCAACTCGCTCGTTCTTCTCTGGGGCATACATAAAAATATTGAGCGGAATGCGATACTTCTTGCGTATGCTAGGAAGAGAATACTCATTGATGATACTCACGACCTCACCGGCTTTGTATTCGGACGCGGCGACCGTCTCTAGGTCGGTGGGGAGTATTCGGTCCGGGCAAGGGAAGCTCGCCGCATGCTCGGCGACGTACTCCTCCCAGTCGAAGGGGTGGATAATCTCGGCGGCGACCTGATGCTCAACCAATTGAGGCTCGGGAAAATCAATCAATCGAAACCATTCTAGCGTAACTTCATCGAGGTCGCCCTGTTGATCGCCCACCTCGGCGACAACTTCGCCAACATTAGCGACCTCCTCTGGGACCTCGGCAGCTCTTTCGTCCTCATCCAGGGCCTCATTGGGGGCCGATCCATATTCCTCCCAGAGCTGGCGGAGGTAGGACTCCTCACCCTGGCCGGAGCTAGCCGCCCTCTCTCCCGGATAGGGTCGAACCTCGTCTGGGAGCTCGCCATGACTTGGGCGAGCATCGAGTGAGCCTCAGACCCCGATTCGATAATGATCGGAATCATTCGCGAGATCGGCCCACTATCAGTCACAGGTCGCTTCTCAGGATTTCGGTTCGAAGGGGTTCTACTCGAGGATCGTGTCGACATCGTTCCAGTGAAGTTCAAAAGGCTAAAAAATAGTCCAAGAATTCCGATAGCTGGAGTTACGGTACGGAGATGGTCGGAATGGTGAAAAGTAACCGAAAACGTTCAAAATTTCCAAAGACGTGGCAAATGTGAAAGAGAAACAAGAAACAATCTGCAAAGAAAGAAGAAAGGAGAAGAAGATTCGAATTCTACCTTGAAGAGCCTTCGAAAATCCGTAGGTTGCAATAAAAATGCTCGCCGGAAGAAAGCTCAGAGAATTCGGGTTTGTGAAAGTGGGAAATGGACCTGGGTACCTTCTATTTATAGGTAGGGGGCGAGCTCGAATTTTTCGGAAGACCAGGGACCGACGTGCAAAAATTTGAAAATGTTGTCATGATTGGCGCGGGAAACAACGCCTAAAAAGGCGTCCACTACGCTTGGGATCCCGCGCCACATCGGCCTTCGAACCATCACGAAAGGGAGCTCGCCCTCGTAGCTCGGCACATGTCCAAGACAGTTCGCCAATACTCGGGTTCTCACCCAAGAAGTAAGCCAGCTTGCCCACTCATTAGATAAATCATGATGAGAGCGAGCTGGGGGGCAAGTGTTGACAAGGCGAACTACCCAGAGATGATTATGAAATTATCCCAAGGCTAAGGAGGTCGCCCATTCGTGCAAGAGCCAAATCGCCAGCCCTGACCAAGGCCAACGCGAAGGAGCTCGCCGAGGTGGAAGGCCAGAGGTGCCGGGGAGGAGGTACGGGTGAGTACCCCTCTCGAGGGGGAGCTCGTCCCTGTCAAAAAGGGGACCTCGCCGAGGTCTGACGTCGCATAACCCCCAGAAATAGCATAAGTCCCAGGAGCTCGCCTAAGGAGCTCGCTCAGGACCAGTATACCTTCGAGATATGTACAAATAGGATATAATATGAATGTAGTAGGACGAGGCGTTTTAAGGGGAGCAGTGTGGGGGACCAAGACGAAGGTTACGGAATTTCGTCAACACCGGAAGCCAAATAGGCTCGTAAGGTGCCACCTCGCACACCTATAAATAAGACCTCTCATGTAACTATTACACAATTCCAATCATAATACACAAATATTTTCTCTCTCTAAACCCTCTACTTTCTCTTTCCATATAGTTCTCTCAAGAACATAAACACGAAATCTTAGATTATTGTTTGGTAGAATTAACACGTTATAAAAGCCACATAAAAACACGATTAGTAAATTCTATCAACAATAATATTGATTGCACTCAAAATACATATTTGGATGCATACAAACTATATATATTCATAATTAATTTTGTATTTATAATTTTATTCATTTTAAATATGAAATTTATGGTTACAATCTCAATTTACACATAAATTTTTTGTTCCAATTTATTTAGAAATTAAGAGAGAAGTATGTTATCCTTTCAATTATGTCAAATGACTTATTTTCTTAAATAAAACACATTATTGTAATTCGAGGAAGAGCAACAATTGTGTAAAATTTTCTACCGTAGAAATATCCATTTTTTAAAAAAATTCACGGGTTTAAATCGGATCGGGTCGGGTCGGGTCGAATTTGGACATTTTTTTCAAATTCGAGCAACTTGTAATTTTAGTTATTTTCGCTCACAGGTATGTTACAATTTGGGCAAATGTGTGTTACTATTAGGTAAAATCTGTGTTACTAATTCTTTAAAAAAATAATCTTTTGTACTTTTCAAGTAACTATAAGGAAAATATGTATGTTTGCAAGAATAAATATGTGTTACTAAATTTATTTTTTATTCTCTTTGTTGATTTATGTTAATAGTATGTTGTTCATGTACTAATACATCTTTTAATATCTTAAATATGTTATATAAAGTACAATATATATCTTTATAAGGACAAATAAATATTTATGTATATAGTAACACACATTTGATCTTGCAGTAACACACATTTACTCTAATTGTAACACACATTTGCTCTACTTGTAACACACATTTATTCTAATTGTAACACACAATTTACTCTAAATGTAACACACATTTGCTCTAATTTTAGCACTCATTTGTAGTAACACACATTTAACCTAATTGTAGCACATATTTGCTCCTCAAATTGTGTTATTATATGAGCAAACATGTGTTACTATAGGATAAAATGTATTTTTGTTAAGAACAAATATGTGTTACACATACAATGTAACACATACATGTATTACATTGTATAAAAATAAATGAATATGTGTAAAAAAAAAATTAATCTAGTTGTAACAAACATTTGCCTTAAAATGACATGCATTTGCCCAAATTGTAACATATATGTGAGCGAAAAAAACTGAAAATTCAAATTGCACGAATTTTAAAAAAATACCCAAATTCGACCCGACCCGGTTTAGACCCGCGATTTTTTTTAAAAATGGATATTTGTATGGTAGAAATTTGTATATAAGTTTTTGACTTCGAGGAAAGTACTTAAATAGTACTACTATCATTCAGAATAACAAATAGTAACAATTATCTCAATCAAAGCTAAATATGCATGCTATCTCCTTATTTTGTTATTGCAATCCCTTCATATCACTGGAAAAAAAGAATCTGGTGATTCTCAATGTTTGGTAGCCATAAAACCATTTAACGTTCGGCCTGTAGAAAAGTTAGTCCTGTGGAATTATTAACGTGAAATCACTGTAGCTCTTTAGAAGCCAGATCGCACCCCAACCCCTCTGATACATTTTCATGTTTTATCTGGCCAATTCATTTCCCTTTTCACTATTCTCTCTCAACCGTCCTCCTCGTCACATCGAAGACCACAACAGATAACCGGGTTTGTTCGACATCTTTCGATTTCTTCAACAATTGATTCATTTGGCACTTGACCTTCGTCTCCAAATGTGTTGCAGGAATGTTGATGTAGTCGTTATAGCTGTGATCCTAAGCGCTGTACAAGAAAGTGTGTGGGTCTCTCCAAATCGGCCGATCAGTAGAGATGATAAATCCTCGACAAAAGGTTAATTTTTTCGAATACTCATTTCCAAGTGTCGATTAGGTTTGGGCATGGCAATTCCCTGCTATGTATATGGGCACATTTTTTGAAAATTAGGGTTTGCAGATTCTTTACATTCCGTTAATATGTTACCGAAACTGGGATGCAACAAATTTTTTAAAATCGTGTAGCATATAGATTTGGATATACGGATAGGGTTCACAATTTATGGCTAAGTTTTTTCTGGCCAGATTTTAATGAACTTGTTGAAGGTGTCTTTGTGTTCTTATTTGCTCTGAGTATTTTTTTTCAAATGATTAAGGTTCCAATTTAAATTTAGCAATTTGCTATCCATGTTATCAAGATATCTATCACATATATTACGTTATCCTTTCAAATGTGCCTTGTTCTTGTTAGATATATTTGTTCACTGCTTAGTTGTCTGTTTCACCAATGGAGCCTGGGAATCCACTAGAGAGGCATCATGAATTAATAGAGATGGTCACCTCTCCGGAAACTGATTTTCTCCATTTATTCAACCAGGATCAGTTGCAGGTAAGCTCATCCTCGATGTTTCACCACTAAATTTCTTCTCGAGTTGTTCCACTCCATAGATAAATAGTCTATGGGGGCTACTTTGTGGTAATCTTTGACCTGCATCTCTTGTTTAATTCTCTGCATGCTGTTAGTACTTGAAAGTTGTAAAAATATATACTGAGACACTCTTTTTTGAGAGAGTTAAAACTGATCAAGTAGTCGATAAGGAAAATGTGAAGTGGGTGAAATCATCTTAATTTAGATTCGCCCCACATAGTGCCGGTGAGATGGAGTGTATTGTTTTGAAATTTAATTTAAATTTATCTAGATTTAATTAGGTCCTTCAATTGAATTAATGAAATTGCCAAAATCAAGCAGATTATTACTGAGTTTCTTTGTTGAGCATGATACTATTAATTATCAATTATTTGTCATTTTTCTTGAGGCTCGTCTTGGCCCATATTCTCATCTTGGCTACCAAACGAGCCCTTAGTAAAAGAAAAATAAAAATAAAAGAAGGACGACATCATTAGATCACTTACTTATAATTAAAGACTAAACTATACATCTTATAATAATCAACTTTGCATCCATTTCTACACCACGTGTTCTAACTATATATATTACGTACATTGTGTACCTTAAAATGTCAGAATTTACTGCACAAATTACCTTCACTACATCAAAACCCCATAGGAAGCATCCCTTGTTGCATCCCTCATGATCCATAACATTTAGGTAGTGTTTGTTTACGTCTTGGGATGGATGGAGCACATCCGGATGGAGAAAAAAAGTGGATGAGGCAAATCCTGTGAATAGTAAATTTGTGTTTGGTTTGAATTGGATGTGGTAGTGGTGGATATAACTTTATGTCAAATCAATACTTTTTGGAGATGATGATGTATTATTTTATTATTGTTAGTTAGTTGAGTAATAATTGAATGATTGTATATTAATTATATGTTGTTGTAATACATAAATAATTTTTTTTTAAAAATAACCTTGATAATGAATAATTTTTTTAGATAAATTAAATTAATAATAAATAATATAAAAACAGTGTATATATAATAAATAAATAATAATTTTTTTACATATATATAGTTTATATATATTAATAATTAATTAATATATATATATATATATATATATAATAGGATATTATAATATGTAAAAAATATATAATTAAAATTAATTCTTATTTTATATTAATTGATATAAATTAAATAAAAATATATATGATATATGTGAAAAAGAGATAAATAAAATGTATTTGATATGTAAGATAAAATTGATGTGATTGGTATTAAATTATGTGAAATATGTTTGTAGATGTATAATAGGGAGTGGATGTATATTTTGGATGGGATGAGATGTGCAAGTCCGAAAAATGGGTGGGATGGGGGAAAATCCATCCCCCATCCGGATGAGTCAATCCGTAAACAAACACATCCTTTCAATTCAAATACATTACAGTATATATCTGAATATTTTATGTATCCAATATCATCTTACATTTTAAAATATACAAAAAAAAACTAGCTCCTACATATAAATCTCACACTACATTTTAAAATATTCCTTGGGGTTCTTTGACAATGCACATCTAATGATCGATGATATGACATGCATTTTTCTACTATAGATGGATTGATGCTTAAAAATGTGAAATAAGTGTTAAAAATAATGTAAAAATATATATAGTATATATATGCTTCTATTTTTTTTTCAAATATCTTAATTGGTCATATTTGTTTTTCTTGACCACATGTAAACAAGAATTCATATTGTATGTTTACACCAGAAAATTAGTGAGCAAGTGCAATGTTTTATGTTGCATATATGGATGCATATATTCCCCCTCCCCTCCCTACGTACAAAAAATATCTTTTAAAATTAATTCCTCACAAATTAAAACTCGCATTTGTTAAATTTCAAGGAATATGATGGAACAAGATTATCCACCATCACAACTGTTCCTACTACCATTATCGTCATCTCTTCCATGCTGACGAATTAAATGTATAAATTAAAATTTTGATCTTAAAAGGTAATTTTGTTTTTTAAAATTTATTTTTAGAATTAGAAATGAAATGGTGTGATACAACTGGGGGGATATTATTGTCCCACATAGTGGTGGAGGAAATATCGAAAATACCGGTATACCGCACTTATCGTATCGAAAAATATCGAATTTATCGAAATTTTCGGTACGGTATGGTATCGTATCGAAAATTTCGATACGGTAACGATATATAAATATAAAAAATTTCGGTATACCGCGATATACCGAAATATTTTCGGTATATTGAAATATTTCGGTATACGGAAAATATTTCGGTATATTGCGATATACCGAAAATTTCATATTGAAAATATTTCGGTATACCTAAAATATTTCGGTATATCGAAATTCGGTATACTGAAATTTTCGGTACGGTAACGGTATGGCGAAATTTTTTTCGGTATGCCGTACCGTCCCCTAGTCCCACATAGGGATGGCAAATGAAGCGGATCGGGGCGGATACCTTAATATCCATGCCTGCTCCGCGCTCTGCCCCGCTGATCCGCCCTGCTCCATGCTCCACTGCGGGGCGGATCTGATCTGCCCCGCTCCATCTATTAAATTCTCATAATTTTACAAAATAAATATATTAAATAACTAAATGCAAAATATTAAAAATTCACAATTTAATCAACAATAATCCATCCAAATCACCAAATCATATTCAAGATTTGATTATTTTAAAAAATATATATATATATAATTCTATATATTATATATATATAATTAATATTATATGGAGCGGGGCGGAGCGGGGCAAAAAATATGTTGATCCATGCCTGATCTGCTCCGCAAGCGGGGCGGGGCGGATCTGCTCCATTCTCAAAACGGGACAGATCGGGGCCGATCCAAACAGAGCGGGGCGAATTGGATCAACTGCAGGGCGGGTCGTTTTGTCATCCCTAGTCCCACATATATACATCATTGGGCTCATAATGTGCATGAGCAAGAAAAATGAACAATTTGCCCATTGTAGAGAATTTAGTAATTATGAGGGTATGTTTAACTTTAACAACTTATAAATTTTTTTACGATAGATATGGAATAATCTATAAATAAAATCGTAATTCATTGATCTATTCATATTTTATGATTGGAATAATTTTTTTTTTATCTGGAATCATAATTCCATAATGGATGATTATTTCAAAAAATAAAAATAAAAAATTAACATTTCTTTCAAACACCGATATTTCATTCTCTGAGGAATCAAATTATCATATAATAGTATTAATTTAATAATTTCAACATTGTACATAATAATATAATTTATTCAATGATTATATAAATTTCAACAATAATATTATTTTTCAAAAAATTTAAAATTAATATTACTAATTACAAAAAATAAAAGAGAACAATAAAAATACATAATAATATTATTTTTACACAATATAAATATTCTATTGTACTTTTTAAACAATATGAAAAGAAATTATTTGAGTTATGATTGTAGTAGACATTGTCTTTAGATAGTAGGATTTAAAAATATGTATCTTATAAAAAATTTAGAGTGAAAGTACGATATTTTAACTATATGTGATATTCTTAAAATAGTATCATATATAAAATTTTAGAATTTTTTTTGTTAAGGGTAGGTATAAATTTTTAATTTTTTTAAAAGGAACTTTTGAACCTATAGAGTATGTACAAGTGTAGTAAAAAGGAAATATTTTTAGAAAGAGGACTCAAAATATTTTGAAAATTTGACACTAGATTATTAACTTATTAATCTATGACATATAAAAAAATCAGATTTTTATGAACATTTTAAATATAAAATTTGAAAATTTTAAACTAAAATATTGTAATTTTTGAAATAGGAACAATGATATTAATTTAATAGTAAATATTAAAATAATTTCAGTAAACTTGAAAATTTTACTATAATTTTAAAATGTTGTAAATCATATCATATAAAAAAATCACTTAATTTGGAAATATAAAATATTTATTTTAATATTTGATTTTTTAATATAATTTATAAAAATATACTTAATTTGGAAGATATATTTTAAAAATATTTTGAGATATGGATTATCTAAAATTTTAATTAAAATTTATATTTTGGAATTAATGAATAAAATAAATAATTAACTAGAAATTTTGGGATATTACATAGTCTTTCGGTCATGTGAATTGTCTATTTTTTATCATCCCGACATTACATTCACACCTTACAAAAATCAAATCAAACTCACAATAAGTAAATAATACTCCCTCCGTCCACGAAAATACGCTAAAATATTTTTCGTGGAGAATATCTTTGGAAAGTCCGATACAACCACGTGCAGATATTCTCTTTATTCATATTGGACTTTACAATATCTCGTAATACCTTGCGACATATTGCATTAAATCACGTACAAATATTTAAGCGTATTTTTCGTGGACTGGGGTAGTATTATTATTTATTCAATTCATTCATATTAAATCTCCCCCTCTCTCTTTTTTCCAACGTGTGTAGTAGCACTTCACTTGTCAATGCGTGTAAATATATATATATATATATATACACTACTAATCACACTTTCACAATTAATATTCATTTAAAAAAATTTGCAATTAATTTATGAATATGAAGCTTACAAAATTAATTACAAGTAAAAATGAGAAATCCAACCGTGCAACCAAACCACTTTACCGCCACTCTATATTTTTGAATGGTGCAACGCCCCTTCATATTCTCTTCTCTATTTGTACCCACTGCAGCAGAAAACTCTGGGCTTTCACTGATGGTAATGGAGGCACCACCATCACAACAAAAAATGAAAAACCAACGACTAGATGATTTCTCCGCAGAAGAGGGTGAAGAAGACGGCCTTGATTACCTGGTGTGTAGTGCATTCTTTATATCACGATCACAGCTTCACTCATTTTCGATTATCTGCTCCCCAACTCAAGCTCTTCTTCACTCCTTTATGGGTTTCTAGAAATTGCTCTTCTTTTCGATTCATATCCCTATTGCAGCAGTTTATGGGTTTTCTTTTTTATATAAAGAAATGGGCGTTGATTTTGGCTCTGTTTTCACCTACTTCTTTCAAGGGCATTTCTCTCTTTTTACCTTATTTCATATGATTCTACAGTGCATGATTTTTGTTTCTCTCCCTCCCTTTATGGTCTCAGGAACCTTTCAGTGAGACAGAGCTAGAGGAGTTAATCTCCGAGCTTTTAGAAGTTGAGAGTAAGGTAAAACATCTAAAGAAAAATAAGGAAATATCAAAAGCAGAAATCTGTTTGCTACTTGGTTAGTTGTATACTTGTAGGCCGTAGAAGCTCAAGAGGCTTTAGAAGACGAATCATTATTTAAAGTAGATGCTGATGTGAGAAAAGAATTAGCTCACTCTCTCTCGGGCGAAGAAGTAATAATTCAACCCTTTCTTCTGCTAATGCCCTGCAACAACTTTCTATTTACATAATCTTTTTTATTGTGGATGGATAGTTGGAGAAGGCAGTTGCTGAAGAGATGTCAGCATACAAGGAAGAGTGGGGAGAGGTGCTCGATGAACTTGAGACTGAGACTGCTCATTTACTGGTATATAGTTATCGAGTTCTCCACATTACATGTTAACTAAGCAATGCTACAAGTATAATTGCTACGAGCACTTTAAGATCAACTGGCTTCTTTAGTTGCTTCTTTGTGTTTATCTATGCTTATTTCATTGCATTTAACTTGCTTATTATGCGTGTTTGTCTGAGAAGGAACAACTTGATGGTGCGGGGATTGAACTTTCCAGCCTCTATAAATGGATTGAAAGACAAGTTCCCACAGGTTCTTGCACAGAAACCTGGAAAAAGAGGACCCATTGGATTGGAGCCCAGATATGCGCTGATGCTGCAGAATCAGTTGCAAAGGCTGAGGATTATCTCAAGATCCACAGGCCCGTGAGAAGGTTCATGTTTTTACATTTAATTGAAATGATGTACTCATAAGGGTAATATATATGATCATGTTCTGATTTCATATTTTCATTTTCCTGTGGCAGAAAACATGGTAAAATCTTGGAGGAGGGTGCCAGTGGTTTCCTGGGAAAAACAATTGGAAAGTGTGATAGCACTGCAGCTGCAAATGATGATATTGGTATAGATTGGGATTCTTTCAACAAAATGTGCTCCGAAGGGTCATCCTTGAAAGATATCACATTTGGGAACAAGCAATGGGCTTCCGTTTATCTAGCCAACACTCCCCAGGAGGCTGCTGAAATGGGTCTAAAATTTGCAGGAGTTCATGAGGTAAACTTTACTTAAAGGCGGTCTGGTCATATATTGGCCTGGATTTGCTATCAGATTTGAAAAACTAATGGTGCTAAGTTTGTTTGGGGCATTCCTTGATTATATTGAACGTGAGGTGTTGTTTCATTCTATTATGTTGTTGCTGCACTCTTGGTAACTATTTCACAATGTTGTTCAGCTTTTCTCGTGTACTTCTTACTTGCTGCTTGTCGAAATCATAGTTTTGTTCTGCTTAGAATTTCAAGTATACGAAAAAGAAACTGAAAACACATAAAAAAATCATTCTAAAGTGCATCATTTTGATTTTGGAAAGAAAAGGAAATTGTGACCTTTTTTTGAGTCTTTGTATCTCACATAAAGTTTTTGTAGGTTGAGGAGATCGATGATGTTGATGGTACTACAAACAATCCTTTTGTATTGGCTGCAATCGAAAATGAAAGGGATTTGATTCTTACAGAAGAGCAAATGAGGAACTTTAGAAAGGTCAGAGGGCTGCTAAAATTATCATTCAGTTAATGGAGTTATTTTGAATTGATAGGAAAAAGGAAACGTTTAGTCGTTTACTCTTCCTCCCCTATATGTTTAAATAAAGAAATTTGTTTCTAAATTTCCTGGGAAGAAATATAAAACTAAAAATGAATGAATGAGTTAGAAAAAAATCGAAATAAGCTTTCATAACGAAGTTTCAAATTAAGAAACTACTCCCTCCGTCTTAGAATTATTTTTATATGTGAAGCACAAATTATAAAAATGAGATTTAGTGTAAGAGAGTTGAATAAGAAACATATTTATTGACTTTTGTGGGAATAAGTTATTTTCTTTTTTGGGGTGTGAATAATTTTGGGACAACGAAAAAAAGGTGTGAAAGTAATTTTGGGACTGAGGGAATATTAGATTTGAATTCCATATTTCATGCTAACTATTGGATTAATAAATTGTTTATTCTTAACAGTTTTGGGAATTCGGATGCTAATATATAGACATATGCAAGACCTCGCATTAAAAGTCCATATGATAAAGTTTGAATAGTATATCATGGCAATCAACGTTTGTAGAATAAAGTTTTTTGAAGATTGTGCTGTGTATATATTTTTTTTTACTTTGTAATTGATGCTCAGATGACTGTTAGATGCACAAATTCTTTCCTTGTTAGGCTGATGAGATTATTTTTGACTTTGATTTGTGTCTGCATTTTGATAGATCAAAGAGGAAGATGATGCAATTGAAGATCTCAAGCTTCGTAATCGTATGAAAAGGAGACATAAAAAGCAAAATGAAGAGGTTTTCCTGAGAGCTTTAAGTTGATAAGACCTTCTCATTGGTTTAGCATGCACTCACGAACTTACATGATTCTCTACATTTTATATATGCGGTAGCTATTACTAGTCATATGTTTATTTATCTTCGAAAAATAAACTATTTATCAGTTGGAACTTGTGAAGTAATTGAAGTAAAATATCCTGCTACATCTTGTGCATATAAGTACACGCTGTCAATTATAGCATGAAATTGTTGATGGAAATTTCAAAATTTTCAAAATTTTCTTCATATGAGTTAGTTTTTTTTCCCCAACCAGGGTCAATGTATGTATCTGGCTTTATTCCTTGTTTTTGTATGGTTGAAACACTTATTTAAATGTGTTAAATCATATGCTGGAGTTGTTCAGAAAAGCAGCTAATGTAGCACGAGATCCTGCACACTCATGTAAACAATGCAATTGTATCTATATTCGCCTCACAATTTATAGTGGATTTAACTAGTCTCTGCTAACTGTTGCTGTTGTTTTATTCTTGATCATGAACCCGTTCAGGTAGGACTTTTTGCAACAGATGAGCTTAAGGAGAATCAGCAAGATGTTTCCATTACTATTGAAGATGACACTATCAAGGGTGATAAACAACAGATCTATGAGATATCTTCTGACTCTGATGAGGACAGGAAATGCTGCATAGTTGATATTGATTGTGAAAAGGAAGCTGCAATTGGCAGCAGTAAATCTTTCAATAATGGGAAGCCATCATCTACTGAAGTTGTTATGGTTTCAAGTTCTGATTCTGGTTCAAATGATTCAGATGCTAACACAAATCCTTGTGCCAGGTAGGTTGATTGCAAGCTTATAACTCTTCTTTTTCTTATTCAATGATCTTCTTTAAAACTTTACTGAAATATTGAACTCCTTCTTCTAGAATGTCTTTCACATTTTATGTTTGTATCAGAAAGAGAGGAAGGAAAAAGAAAATCCGGAGAATCCTTGATGATACTGAACTTGGGGAGGAGACCAAGGCGAAAATTGCAATCGAGAAGGTGAAATTTGATTTCTCTATTGTACATTAAGTGCATGTTTTTCATCTTGTCAAGTTCTTTGTAGGAACGTCAAGAGCGGCTTAAATCTTTGGAGGGATGGTATTCTACTTCGTCCAAATCGATAGAGGTCAGCAATAGCCTTTCATATGATGGCACCGGAGATGAAAAGCTGGCGGGCAATTGTTCAGGCTGCATAATCAACTTGCTGAGAGAGGAAGGTGAAGAAGCTGTTTGGATTCCTCTAAGCATCTCCAAGAAACTAAAACCCCATCAGGTTCATGAGAGAAGGCGCTGCAGATGAATGTTATATATATTTGATGAATGAATTCGTTTTTGCTTCCTTGTGGTGGTTTTGATGAATGCATGTTGTGCTTAACCCCTTTAGTTGGTGTCATTCGTTCTATGTATGAAGTAAGATAACATGTTTCTTGTAAAGGATCATTATCTTATTGCTTTTTGCCTTTGTCTTTTCTTTTTTAATTGTGTGTGTGGAAGTTGTTGACATTGATACATTTATCATGTAAGTGGTTCCTGTTAATTTAAGTAACTTGTTTCGTAAATACAGATTTCTGGGATTCGATTTATGTGGGAAAATATTATTCAATCAGTGAAGAAAGTGAGATCTGGTGATAAAGGTCTTGGTTGCATACTAGCTCATATGATGGGGCTTGGTAAAACTTTTCAGGTATCATTTCTATGCTATATTGAGCGTTATTTTTTAACGACATTTCAACTATTTGAAGCTTAGATTATCTAAAGAGTTTAACCAATGAACAATATAGCAATCTGACTATTTCGTTTGTGCATACAGGTAGTTGCTTTTCTGTACACAGTAATGAGAAGCGTGGATCTAGGACTAAAAACGGCACTTATCGTGACACCTGTGAGCGTTCAACATAATTGGCGCCAGGAGTTTAATAAATGGAGACCATCTGAACTTCAGCCTCTTCAAATCTTTATGCTTGAAGATGTTCCAAGGTTTGTCCATAATTTCATTTAGTATACTACACATATCCTGTAACCTCGGATCCCTCAAACTCTTAGAAGCTAAGTTTTGTGCGGAGAATAAAATGGAACTCTTCAACAAAATTTCAACATAGATAATCTTCCTAGCATATCTGTTCAGGGAGAAAAGGCTTGAGTTGTTGATGAACTGGAGAACAAAAGGTGGGGTGTTATTAATTGGCTATACGTTGTTCCGGAATTTGTCCGTTGGAAAGTATGTGAAGGATCTTGATTTGGCTAAGGAAATCAGTCATGCACTTCAGGTCATTTATCGTTTTTGTAACTGAATCTTCTGATCCTTTTTTTGATACATATCCTCTGTCCTTTTGGTTCATGCACTGCAGTTTGAATACAGACATTATTATCCATGGTTTATTACTTTCCTTTAAAGGAAACTTTGTATTCATTGCCAGGTTGGTCCTGATATCCTTGTTTGTGATGAGGCCCACATCATCAAGAATAGAAGGTCTGATATAACTCAGGCTCTGAAACAAGTAAAATGCCAGAGAAGGATTGCATTGACTGGATCACCTCTTCAGAATAATTTGATGGAATATCACTGTGTATGTTTTTCAAGTCATCGATATTAGACCTTCTAAGTGAGTATTGTCAGTCTCGTGCCTAACCAATTGAATTTTTACCCGGAACAGATGGTTGATTTTGTTAGACAAGGATATCTTGGTAGCTGCCACGAGTTTAGGAATCGGCAAGACTCTTAAACTCAAACCTTTTATATTGTACTCTCCCTAGAGCACAGTTGCCCATACCTATTAATTTTTGTGGTGTTCTGCAGTTTCCAGAATCCAATAGAAAATGGGCAGCTTTCTAACTCTACTGCAGAAGATGTGAAGATAATGAACCAGAGATCTCATATTTTGCACAAACAATTAAAAGGATTTGTTCAGAGGATAGACTCCCGCGTGGTTGTAAACGATTTACCCCCTAAAACTGTATATGTTATCACAGTAAAGTTGTCTTCATTGCAGAGGAAACTGTACAAAAAGTTTCTTGATGTTCATGGGTTTAGGAAGGACAAGGCAACCTGTGAAAATACAATTAAAAAATCTTTTTTTGCAGGGTACCAGGCCTTAGCTCAGGTATACGAACTTTTGTTATGTTTAAGTTGCAACATGATTTCTAATCTTTTTTCTGCTATGTATATTATGGATTCATTTAGTTCCAATGAATTACGTGTTTCTTATAGATTTGGAATCATCCTGGGATTTTGCAACTGATGAAAGAAAACAAAGACCCTGGTAAATATGACAACACAGAAAACTATCTTGCAGATGACAGCTCAAGTGATGAGAATGCTAATTCTAATCTGATTTCTGGAGGTACTTTTCTTTGTTCACACTTTCCTATTCTAAATGTTGAGCTAGATTTTAATGGTTGGTTAGTTTGCTAATCACTTTATCAATGCAACTCAAAACATTAATTTACCTCCATCTGTTTCCATCCTTTATGTTATCTTTCACTTGTATATGATTAAAATGTTGTTATCTTTTACCTGTATATGCTTGCAGAGAAGCAGCATAATCCTCACAACAAAGCCAATAAAGCTTTTGCAAATGAGGTCTGAACTTCCTTCGCTGCTGTCCTTGTCGTTTATGAAACCTATACTGTCGCCATTCTTCTTCTTCTAATTGTTACAACTGCTAGCAGGATTGGTGGAGAGATCTCTTTCCAGATAACAATTACGAGGTTGATTTAAGTGGGAAATGGTTTTACTGCTTGATATTCTAAGAATGTGCTCAGATTTTGGTGATAAGGCACTGGTATTTAGCCAGAGCTTGCTAACTTTGGACCTGATTGAGTCGTATCTTTCAAAATTACCCCGTCTTATGAACAGTGGAAAATGTTGGAAAAAAGGGCGGGACTGGTACAGGTGGGTTCGGATTTATATTTATGCAGTCCAACTTAACCTTTGCCATCATATATGTTTGCCAAGATCATAATATTCTTGTCATTTAGTCAACATTCAAATGCTAAGTTCGATCTGATTCTTTGCATACGTATAGTTTCCACTGCCTTGAAAAGGTGAATAAGCTGTTCCTGTGCTGCTGTATAACAGATTAGATGGAAGAACGGAAAGCTCTGAGAGGCAGAAACTGGTTCAGAGGTTCAACGACCCTTCGAATACAAGGGTCAAATGCAGTTTGATATCCACAAGGGCTGGATCTCTGGGTATCAATCTTTACTCAGCAAATCGAGTAATCATAGTTGATGGCTCTTGGAACCCAACATATGATCTTCAAGCTATATACAGGGCTTGGAGGTAGTTACACCATTCTTTCATGCTCATCAAAACTTATTGAAGTTTGATTGTTTTAAGGAATATGTACTTGTGTAGGTATGGCCAAACAAAGCCCGTCTTTGCATACCGATTGCTTGCACATGCCACAATGGAGGAAAAAATCTATAAAAGACAGGTAAAGGCTGCTCAAGATGTTAGTGTGTAAGCAATTAGCTCGTACGAAATTCTAAAGAGCATAAATCTAACAGGTCAGTAAGGAAGGCCTTGCAGCTAGAGTAGTCGATAAACAGCAGGTGCACAGAACAATATCTAAAGAAGAAATGCTAGATTTATTCGACTTTGCAGGCGATGAATCGGGACAAGACAAAGTTATAGACAAATCAAGTATTGCAAGTCAAGTTGGAAGTATTTTGAAACAGGGACAGCCACCAACCTCTGGAGCTCCTGTAGACATGGTGATTCAGAGTTTGATTAAAGGACATCACTCTAGGTAATGCATTTAGCCTTCTTTGTGATATAAAAATCACTGTTTTCAGATTGATGGAGAATTTGTCTAATTTTTCTTTCAGTTGGATTTCAAGCTATCACAGTCATGAGACACTCTTGCAAGAAAATGAAGATGAGAAACTGTCGAAAGAAGAGCAGGACTTAGCTTGGGAATTATATAGAAGAGGCCTCAACATGGAGGCCTCCCATCGAGTTTCTCCAAATGAAGGGAATTCTGATGATCCTAAGATCCCTTTCAATCCATCCCCATTAAGGCATCATAAAAGCTTCACCAATGAATCTGCACTTCAGCTTAAGCCTCTACATTCCAGTGCAAAGGCTCCAGAGAGCAATGTATTAGCACAAGCCGCACCACTCAAGTGCACAGAACTTTCGCACCTATTAACACTGAGAAGTCAAGGCACAAAGATGGGTTGCAGCACTGTGTGCGGACAATGTGCCCAAGAAATACGGTTTGAGGATCTCGATCAATAACATCCTAGTGAAGTAGTATAGTTATGCCCGTTTTTGGTGGGATGATTTTGGGTTAAACAATGTTCAGTTTAAGGTGTTAACAATCTGTCATCTTTTAGTTGCTAGAACTTATATATTTTGTCACAGGAGGGGATTTGGCCCATGTACTACTGAGGTGCCATTTTTGTAGTTATAATTATATCCCATTCTGAAAAAAGGTTTCAGCTCTTTTAAATGAAACTGATGTACTAGGTTTTAACATTTAAACACCAATTATTGTTTCATTTGAATCATAATACATGTATTAATTTAATAATATATTACAAGATGAGTAGATGACATAAATAGGAGAACTCACTCTACACTACATTGGATATATCAAACCATGCTTACTTCATCCAGAGACATTGCAAATAGTACACAATCGAAGAAATTAAGGTAAAGTTCTGCTAATACCTTTCGTCCCCCAACCAGTTGTCCTTCTCCTTTGGCCCCGTTGGCCCCTCCTCACCATAAAGTTGAGTAGGAAACAATTCAACCAGAGTCTCCACCGAAAACTTGACAAAAAATGGTAGGTGGTTCAGTATCTTCTCCAGCTCCGAAGTTGAATCATAAACAACAGTGGGACCCCATTCTCTCATATACTGCAACCAATTTGGCTCTGCAACAAATTCTTCTCCAAGATACTCTGCAGCAACAATTTGATACCTAGAACTAGAGTCCACGAAGTATTTGCTTTTAGCACAATCATTCTTTGCTCCAATTCCCAGTTTACTCGAGCCTTGAATGTAGCAACCCTCATGAGGGTAACTAGCATGCCCATATTTTGATGCGTATACAATGGGTTTACTCCCTTTGATGAACTCCAACTCGGAGGCATCCAACCATTCACCACCACTGTGTTCTGAAAAATACACGCTCCTTAGCTCTCCGTTGAAGTTGCTCAACCGGAGAGTAAAATGTTCCCAATCACCAACATGTTGACCTATTCTGTTGAAAGTATAGCTCCAAAGGCCTGCTTTTATTGTAGCTGGACCATTGAACGGGCAAAAGATCCACATTGCAATGTCTGTAAAAGTGCCACCCAAAGCTGGTTTTACATGGACGTATAGCTCAGCACTCTGTATATTGCCGCGTTTCACATTGCCCTGATCATCATCTTCTGGTAAATCAAGCCAGAATTCTCCATCGTTTTCCCCACCACAAGGCAGATTCGAGCCTTCAGAATCGATTGATAAACCCTTATCACTCCCCTGCTTGCACAGAAGAACTCCATTTTCAAAGAACCAAGAAACAGAAGATGGCAAGTAAGCTTCATCTGGATGGAAGTATAGAGTAGGGCCATAGTGCTTAATAAGAGCATGTATCTGCTCTAGATTCGGCATTCCACTTAACGAAGAATCAAGATTCCTCAAACAAGCAATACTTAATTCATTTTCACAATTCTTGTCTCTACTACAGAAAAACGTACCGGTCGGGACACTTCCACAGAGCATTCCCCTCATGCTTGGCCTAGTATTCCAAACATATAATTGATTCACATCAAAAATAGCCTCACTAACTTCACAACTATCAGTTAGATCAGCTCGAACGCATCTTATTTCTTCAATATTGGGTTCATCAGACTCGAGTGTAACAACAAACCCCATCGGTTTATAACCTACTGGTGGATTTGGTACCCAAATATAACCACAACCATCACGATGAGAATCTGAACTCCAAACTAAACTGTAGTTAAGAGGCTCAGCAAGCGCTGGAGAGTCGGACATCAAGCCACCTTTGGCGACAAGAAGACAGCCTCTCAGTTGCTTGTCACTTGGCTGACAATAGTAACCAAGGCTGAAGAATCCATCTGGAATTCCAGTAGGTTTATAGAAAGTCACCCCTTTCGCCTTTCCACGTGGTGGATTGCAACTCCATATTTTATCGAATTTCGTGATTTGGACAACTTCTATTTCTCCTAAACATATCTTCCCAGTTCCAAAATCTTTACCTGTATGAAGCATGACCAAAAACTTTGCTTTTTTAATATTTCAAATGTCTTATATTTGCTTGTAGATTGCAAATTCATAATTTCAAACTTGTTTATATTTCTAGTATCTATAAATTGTCCAAATTAGGAAATTTCTCCAGATATAATTATCCCACATAGTTTGATCAGTTCTTCATTTGCAACATCCAGTGTGACACCATTGTTTTACACGTGTCAAGGATATGAAGTAAAAATTTTTTGACAGCGGGGTAAGAGCAATACAGGGATGGATGATCATAGTTACTGCTACAATTAACATATTATGAACAATAAACAGCAACATATGATGCACTACCAATCAAGAAATTAACATGGACAGACAAAATCT
Source organism: Prunella vulgaris (assembly GCA_026898435.1). Classification (NCBI taxonomy): domain Eukaryota; kingdom Viridiplantae; phylum Streptophyta; class Magnoliopsida; order Lamiales; family Lamiaceae; genus Prunella; species Prunella vulgaris. Next base: position 113,682 of record JAPKLY010000528.1, read on the forward strand.
TTCCTAAAATAAGCAAACTCAGAATGATTTATACGAATCCAAGAGTCAACTCCAGAAAAAACTAAAGAACATAAAAAAACAGGGGTGTCGTGAAATAGAATCATAATTTGATCAAAGAAAACAAAAATGCAGAAAATCAAGAAACATCTGGGGAAAAAAATGAGTCTTTACCAAAAGAATTTTCAAGAACACACCTTTAGGCCATTGAGGAAGGGGTGAAGGCAAAGAAAAAGTTGTAATCTCCTCTTGAAAGTCTTCATACACACTATCAGAGCATGAGTTGCAACAATCCCACCACCCAAACATTCTCTCTCTCTCTCTCTCTCTCTCTCTCTCTCTCACACACACACACACACACAGCCTTTCAAAATTTAAAGGAAATATTCCAAAACCTTCAAAGAAGGGTAAATTTTCTCAAAAAAGAGTCTGGGGTGAGCAAGAATTTGCAGCTCCAAGTGCAATCGATTATGAATATGATGCAGAATCTACAAAATAGTAGAGAACGGAGAAGGAACAAAGGAGTTTCCCTACTTTATTCATTTCCGTTGAGGCACACGAAAGAAGACCAGGTCTTAATAGAGCCGCCACCGCTTTATTAGGAGTATTGAAAGAAAAAGTACTCCCTCCTCCGTCCAAGAATATTTGCACTCCCGAAATGACACGTGCTTTAAGAAAAATATATTTTTTAAATAAAATAGTAGTGTATGAGTAAGTGTGTGTAAAGTTTTATGAGTGTGCACGCAAATCATGTTTCCCTTTTAGATAGTGTGCAAATTAATTTGGGACAACCCAAAATAAAAAATGTGCAAATTAGTACGGGACTGATGTAGTATTTTATACTTCAAGTTTGAGCAACAAGATTGCAACATGAGAGAAAGAGAGAGAAGTTGACAATGTTTTTTTTTTTTGAAAATTTACAACATAACTAAAAAAAATATTAATTACAAATTAATTGTGAAAATATATATTATATTTTCGTACAAAAAATTTATGCATCGGAACAAATATTTTGAAATAATTTTTTAATATAATCATTTTTAAAACCAATTGTTGGACTGACGAACTAGTACCATTCGTATATGAATAATCGCCAAGGTTTGGCAGGTCGTCAGGACCCACCCAGATCCTTAAAGGTGCGGAGCTCGCCCACATGGAGATGACTCACCTGCGTAGCTCGCCCAAGAGGGGTCATCTCTGTCATCCTAGAGCTCGCCTTGTATCCCCAGGAAGGCCTCGTCGAGTTCCATCATCGCATAACGTCCGTAAGCCACACAAGGCACTGGAGCTCGCCCATACCACTGTAGCCCATCTCCGAGCTCGCCGACGAGCTCGCCTATTAGTCAAATAGGACCCCGATGGTGCGCTCTTTTTCCCTCCGTCCGGTTTATCCACAAGGGTGGTTTACGGCGAGGTTTTTAATGAGGCCCATCCAGTCTAAGGCATAGTAGTAGGACGAGGCATGATAAAGGAAGCAGTGTGAGGGACCAAGACGAGGGTAAGGAACCCTCGTCAACACCGGAAGCCACATAGGCTCGCAAGGTGCCGTCTCACACTCACACACCTATAAATAAGACCTCTCTTATACTATTCACACAATTCTGAAAATCAATACAGTGCCTATTACAATATTTCTCTCTCTAAACTCTCTACTCTCCCTCCTCATATTATATCCAAGAACACAAATTCTTGGATTATTGTTTGATGGAATTAACATGTTATAACTAGCCACATAACAAGCACGATTAATAAATTCTATCAACAATTTGGCGCTAGAAGGAGGGTCGCGAATCTGAAAAAAAAAAA
>JAPKLY010000528.1:115494-158861 GCA_026898435.1 Prunella vulgaris
GTTATAACTAGCCACATAACAAGCACGATTAATAAATTCTATCAACACCAATATCTGAATGCTATTTTTTTAAAAATGTAATCAATTATAATAATTTAATAAAATAATTATTTCAAATAGTTTTTTGTGACCAAATTTATGATAATTTTATTTCGTCTTGCTATGCTCAAAATCACAATCACCATGAGAGGGAGATCATCTACAACTGCAACTTAGAACCATACTACAAGTAGAAGTTCTATCTTTACAAGAGAGAAACCACCGCTCATTTTGAACTCAAGACCTCAAAGTTTTAAGTAATCAATTCTAATCATTTGAACTATTCACACGACGTGATTTTGAAATTCCCAAAGTTTTACTTTGTTCAATAAAGAAAGGGAAAAGGGTCAAATATATAAAACCCTCAACTTATACGAAAGGATCACATAGACTCTTCAGCATATTTTTATACATCCACATTTAAACAAAAAAAGATTAAATAAACCACTCAACTTATTAGGAAAATAAACTCTTCAATTATATTTTTGCACTTGTACACTCTTTTTTCTTATCCCATCAGATCAAATAGATCATCAATCTTCAAAATAGAAAGTAAAATAGGGAAGCTATAACTTTATTGCTCAATTCTAAGTGAATGTTCTCAAATACCACAATTAATACCCAAGCTGTCTAATATTTGCGACTTCAGTGCAGAATTTTTCCGAGTTAAATTCAATTTGAGACAAACATATTGAAAGTTGGTGTGTTAATTAATTGCAGTTGACTAATTAATCCAAACGAGGTGTAATTACGAAAGCCATTTCTTATCATCTGTATATTTATAACAAATAATTAATAGAATATCAGAACACGACTATTAACACCTGAGATTAATTAAATGCACTTATTTTATAACTTTATTTGATGATATATGATGTTAAAATTAACTCACTTCATCTCAATTCTTTTTTTCAAAATGTTATATCTCTTTTTTACACTTTAAATTCACATTTTACAAAAATTAATAAAGTATATATGTTTTTTTTAATATCATTATTTTACTTTATATATATACTTTATTTTTTAAAAATTACATGACTGTCTTTCTATGAGAAAGAAAGAAAAATTTACTAACCCCTGTAATTTTTATTTATTTATTATTATTTTAAAAAAAAAAGAGCAAAGATAGCCACTATTGCTTGCTAGTGAACAATATTGATATTATTTTAATAAGTTAATCCACAAAACACTATCACCACTGGTTGATAGAGTTGGTGGGAGCTGGATTGGATTATAATTATCCTAAAAAATAAGTTGTACCAAATGTATTAAATTAGTTAATCCTAAATTAAGCCAATGATGAGTAATTATGGGTATCACTATTAACAAAAAGTGAATTGAAAGTGACACCGTTGGGGGCATATTCCTTTTGGGTACTGACATAAATTCCATTTGGAAATAAAGCCTAGAAAAGAAAGCAAAATATATAGTTGGTATTTTTTATTTCTAATTTTGGGTACAAAAATAGTTGTTTGTTCCTCATGAATATTGCGACTTTGGAAGTCATCCTCAATGAAGATTGATTTTCTACTTGGATTGAATTTTAGTTTGCAACCACTGAACTTCCAGTGTCATGCATACAATATTACTAACTACAAATTCTGGTATCCATAATTGTGTGCATAACATATATTTAAAATTTTATTTTTTTAAATATGCAATAAAATGTTGAATTATATAGATATATATATATATATACTACTTATTTTGTAGAATAATATTGATTACCTCTTAGTGCTGGTTTTGAAATTCTAAAAATTAATTTTTACAATAATTTTTTTTTAAAAAAAAACTGTGAGAGTTAGCTTTGAAAGAAAAAAACTATTTTAAAATCAGTTTTTAGTGTTTCAAAGCAGACAGTTAAGATATTACCGACTCAATTTATTTACAACCTTAACTAATACCTATTGGTAACCGGGGTTAATAGGACCAAAAAAAATAATTAAAATCAGAATTTGAAAGTTATCATGACGAAAATTAAAGATGTAAACTTACAAAATAAAAATTAAAAAATTTGCAGGAAGAAAAAAAGGGGAAAAGTTACAGGTAAAAAAAAAAGAAGAAGATAAATTACTTAGTAACATATATAGTATTAACCAATCCAGCACTAGCTAATTAAAAAGTAAAAAAATTTGAACAGTAACAAGAACACGCATCCAAAATTTTCTGGGAATTCAAACACCAAATTAGTAGCTATATATAGCATATTAATTGATGTGAATATATAAATTAGGAGTGGTCAATTAAGCTGAATTAACTTCACTAGGCGGGCCGGGCAGCTTTCTCCTTGTGCTAAGCTGAATTAGGAGTTTACTCGACCCATGCACACAACACACTACCGTAAACTTATGCACGAAAACAACCCCCCGTCCGAGCTTCTTTCCTTCGCCGCCTATATCCGAGCTTATCGCCGACCCTTAATTAATTCCTCATGCCGCTGATCCGATGGACCGCCACAGGTGAATCTTCTCCTTCAGTTTCTTGCTCTTGTGGGATGGTGTATTATTATTTTACTTTATATATATGTATACTTTTATTTTTAAAACTTAATTATATGCCAACCTTTCTATGAAAAAGAATTTGAGACAGAACAGAAAGAAAATCTTACTAACCCCTGTAACCTTTTTTTTTTTTTTTTAAAAGCAAAGGTAGCCACTATTTGTTTGCTAGGTGTGTGTTTGGTTGCTATAGAACAATGTTGATATTATTTTAATAAATTAATCCACGAAACAGTACCTTATGAGTTGATTGACAGAGTTGGTGGGAGCTAGATTATAATTATCCGAAAAAAATAAGTTGTATTAAATTAGTTAATCCTAAAGCCAACGATATGAGTACAGGTATCACTATTAACAAAAAGTGGATTGAAAGTGACACAGTTGGGGCATATTCCTTTTGGGTACTAACATTATTGCAATTGGAAATAAATTAAGCCTAGAAAAGGAAGGAAAATAGTTGCTATTTTTTATTTCTATTTTTCCGGGACAAAAATAGTTGGCACTTTGTTTGTTCCTCATGAATGCGACTTCGGAAGTCGTCGTCGACGAAGATTGATTTTCTATTTGGATTGAATTTTGCAATAGTTCAACTTCCAAAATCACGTGGGGCACTTGGTATAAAATTCTTCAATGGTAAATAAGGATATATATATATATATATATAGTAATTATAGTAGGTAATGCAATCAAAACATTGATTTTCCTCCTAAATAAGATAATCATTATCCCCATTTGATTACCCCATCTCATCTTATAATCATCCTCCTCAATCAATTCCCCCTACACCAATCAACAATTTTTTTTTTGTATACTTATTCCAAAATTGGAGCACAACATTAATAATGTAACCACTATGAACATAAACTCTTATTGAACATATGTAAAAATAAATAAGGAAAATAAAATTTCATTCCCAGTACCATTGAAGAATTTGAAACAAGCGCCCCCTTAGTATATATGTATTAGAGATAATCATTATAAGGACATTATATTTGTTCATTTTTAGTCATTAATATATTATTAATTAAATTAATAATATTCGACAATACACTTATAAAATAGTATGTTTAATTTTTGCATATATTCATATATTTGTTCTAATGAAATAATGTTGTCATTAAGATGTGAAACTCAAATGACTATGACATAGTTCTTAAAGTAGCTTCAATCAATGAGCATCGAGAATGGAATATCGATGATGCGATTGAGATCGGTGTGCGATCTGCATCATACCCTTAAAGGGTGTAGTGATTCTCACAACTGCGAGATACTAGGTATCTCATGATGGATGCACAAATACTTTGAAGAGTATTTGACATACCCAACTGAGAAACCATTTGATGTACCTTATTTACGTGTCTATGAGAGTATTGCTTTGCGGAGTAGTGTAATAGTCATCTGACTTGAGGTCAATATACACGACATGTATGGAGCGATGAGCTTTGACCATGACCGACGGTTGCACTCTGAACGGAGTAGATATATATGACATGTGTTGGACACATCATGAAGTACATGTGCGTGGTAATTGAGCCAAGATATGATTCATTCCTCAAATAGATTTGGAGAGAATACTCATCTTCTTATAACTAATTATATCGTTAGTCATTAGCCAATACATTTCACGTTTGAAATAGTGATCAAAAGTGATGATATGATCAATTAGTATAATGAGATAAACTTGATTAAGTTATTAGAATAGACACATTATCTTGTTTTAGACTTAATCGGAGTAATCGTGAATGAAAGGACCGAGTTACTGTGAGCTTTACATTACAGATTGTTGTATCATCACAACATACCTCATATGTTGAGATTGTCTAATTTATTATCTAGGGTTCAACTAAGACCATTAGTTTGACTAATCATTTAACATATGAGGGCCTATGAGTCACACAATAAGTAATCCATGTTTACGAATTAAGTTGGTCTGATTAAATATTTGATTTGATCATGAATATTAATTTATGGAGAATTATAATAATTCTATTAAATAGAATTATAATATTTAATTAAATTAGATGATATATTAGATATATCTTAATAATAATATTAAATATTATATATATATGGTAAAAATTCTTGTTGATATTGGAAATTTTGACAGAATCAATTCTAATAGTTATGCAAATACTTTCATATATATATGAGTTATGAGATTTATAAACATTAAGTCTAAAATCTATAATTTTCTCCATAGATTTCAAGTGTGAGTTCTTCCTAGCAAACTCCAATAGAAATACCATACTAGCGATTAGATAGCAAATTCATAGACGAGGATTACGTGGATACCATAGTAGAGGAATATGACATACGAACACTGTAAGGTTTTCTCAATTAGATTAGATGTAAATGATATCTATTTTCTGTATGCAATCAATTAGATCTGGTTTGTTGTTGGTGAACGATGTCTACCGCTGCTACAGACTTGAAGTTCGTATCACTAAAACCCAACATCTCATGCATACAATATTACTAACTACAAATTCTAGTTAGAGATGGCAAAATATTCTGCTCGATAGCTGCTACTTCCTTACCTGCTTCATTTGAGGCAGCTCTGTCCTGTCTTGTGCATGGGGCAGTAGGCAAACATGAGTTTTTAGATATCCATTCTGCTCTACCCCATTGGCATCCCTAATTTAGTATGCACAATGTGCATATCATGTATTGAAATTTTAAAATTACTTTAATTTATTTAAAATATAAGGTAACACGTTAAATTATATATATATATATATATATATATATATATATATTGACAATTAGAGTATTACAGATTATTTTCTAAATAATACTGATTACCTTATTTCCAATTCGATTTATTTGTAATCCTAGCAACGAGTTGTAACTAGGGTTAGTATAGGTTGTAAGATAAAAATAAAAATAAAAGGTATGTAATTAAGTTATAAGACTAAAAAGATGTAAAGTTACATAATTAAAATGAGTAGGTCTCCCGTGCAATATTGCACGGTGCAATATATGCCAAAAAAGGAAAATTTTGAAAATTCGCGGGTCAATAGGGTCAAAGTAACAAAATTCGCGGATCTTGAACGGGTCGGGTCGGATTTGGGTAATTTTCAAATTTCAGGATTTTCCATTACAAAAAATTTGCGATTTACCGACCGATTTACCGACCGAAAAATGGTCGCTAATTAGATATACCAACCGAAAACAGTGGTCGGTAAAACTGTGGTCGCTAATATTTAGTGACCGAATTTCAAATCGGTCGCTAAATTAGCGACCGCCTAAACGGTCGGTATTTCGTCGCTAAAAGATCCGGGTGTTGACCCGTTTTGGGATTTTACCGATCGTCTAATCGGTCGGTAAATATATAATTACCGACCGATATAACGGTCGCAAAATTTAATGTATATAATTTTTTTCTATTTGGCGACCGCCTAATCGGTCGGTAATTATATATTTACCGACCGATACTTCGGTCGCTAATTAATGCTTATATTTTTTTATTTTTTATATTTTTTATTTGGCGACCGTTGATTGGTCGGTAAATATATAATTACTTACCGACTGATAAATCGGTCGCTAATTAATGATTATATTTTTTTTATTTTTTTATTTTTATGTAGCGACCGATTTATCGGTCGGTAATTATATATTTACCGACCGATCAGACGACCGCTAAATTTTGTCGTGAAAAAAAATTTGGGGCCAAGGTGGTTCGAACCTAGGCCTCCAGCGTGGCTCAGCAGGGCTCGAACCACTTGGCCAAGACCCCAATATGTTAGCACATGCACCACATTCTTTATTTGAGCCATAGACGACTCAGATTTAATACCCCAAATTCGCGCCTGTGAGGGGTCGAACACGCGACCTCTGGGCGTCTCAGAGGTGGCGTGACCACTCGGGCACTTGTCGTTATTGTTCATTTTTATGCAATTAATTGTATATAACTCCAAATTGAGTCACATTTTTTTAAAATGCTTCTAATTAAATGAGTATTGTTTCTACTTTATTTATGTATATATATACTTCATTAAATATTATAATGTTAAAAATTTATTATTTAATATTACGAAAAATGATTAATTTGTTCATATTTTTGCAATTAATTGTATTTAACTCCAAATTGAGTCACATTTTTTTTAAATGCTTCTAATTAAACGAGTATTGTTTCTACTTTATTTATGTATATATATATTTCATTAAATATTATAATGTTACAAATTTATTATTTAATATTATGAAAATTTATTAATTTGTTCATTTTTTGCAATTAATTGTATTTAACTCCAAATTTTGGAGTTAAGTTTTTTTAAAAATGTTCACTTTCTTTTGGATTTTTTTTAATTACTTCATCAAAATAATTTCTTTTTTGTTTCTAATTTGTTTATTTTAATATTTTTCAATAAATATTTATAACCATTTGAAACTAGTTATTTTACACTACTAAAATTTAAACATTCAACATAAAATTACTCAACATTCGATATAAAAACATCCAAAATAAATAAAATTCATTATTCAACAAAAAAAAAAAAACTACTCTGAGGAGGAATTAAAGTTGTCGTCGTCACCAAGATCGACCGCCTCCTCATCCTCATCATCCTCAGGTTCTTCTAGTGGAAACTCAGGAAATTTTGGGACCGTCCAACCCATCGTTCTCGAGGCATTCTCAACCCAAGCCTTCATCATTTTTGTCAAGTCCTCCGTTTGCTTCATCTTATCCTTCATCCGCTTTTCCTTTGTCTGATATTTCTTCAATATCTTTCTCACATCGGAGAGTTGACTTTCTACATCGGAGGAGGGGTAAGAGTTGAGGGAATAGGAAGAGCTCCCCTTCTGGGATAGGCGGACAGTCTTACTGTGACTGCCCAATCCTATATACTTCCCCTTCTTCGGTTTGACCAAATTCAGAAAAATTTGGTTCTCGTCAACAGGGGCGGGGGAAGGATTCTCCGGGGTGGGTGCCGATGCCGTCTGAGCCTCTTCGAGGGCATGCCTCATTTGATTATGAAATTAAACAATAATCATAATTATAATTTAATATTAATTAGTATAATTCATAAATTATAATAAAATACATAAATTATAATAAAATACATACGTGAAGCTCGGTGGTTGCGCCATAAGTGGACTGTCCACTCTCCCCAACCGGGTGAGCAAAATGCATCTCCTCGAGAGCATGCTCGTAAATCATCCAGGAGCCTGCTCGATGTATGACTATGCCTTGCCAGGTGGGGTCGCTCATCCTATTTCTTTTGGCCGCCTCGGCCCTCGCAACATGCTTCGGATCTAGCCAATACTGGACTAGTCCCTCCCAGATATTACGGCCCTCTTCGTCCGTCCCCATATTATGACTGATCCCCTGATTCGTCCACTTGTCTTTCATCATGTGTACTAAGTCTTTCATGCGGTTCTGGGCTTTTTCGTAGAATAGACCACGCACTGCATTCTCGTGTCGCGGATCCCACACGCAGAGCTTCTGCAATAAAATTCATAACAAACATATAAATTAAATTCAATAATAATTTTTAAATTAAATAAAATTAATATTATTACCTTATACTCTTCAAAAAATGCTTTCTGCTTGGACTCTGGAACTTTAGACTACGATCCCACTCCATAAGGCCAGACAACACTTTTCAGTGCATTCGTGACCAAGGTGGAAGCTTTATTACTCGGAATCAAGCTGCATAAATAATTAGGTATTAATATTATAAATCAATTATGTATTAATATTATAAAAAAACTTACAGTCCGCCAGACGGCTTTATTGGTTGCCGAGTATCTACTAAAGGATGCTGTCGGGATGAAGAAGCTCCGGCAGCAGAAGACTGTCCCACTTCAAAGTTAGGACGGATCGGATCATAAAACTGCTCGATCGTAACGGGCGGTAAAGGCAGGACCACCCGTCTCCCTCTTCCTCTCCCCCCCCCCTCTTCCTCTTCCTCTTCCACTCTCTCCTCCCTCTCCTCCTTCTCCCCCCTCTCCCTGATTCATCTATTCAACAATAATACTAATCAACAATAATAATCAATAACAATAATACTAATATATACAATAATACTAATTGAAAATGAATATATACAATTTAAAATCAAACAATTTCAATAACAAATAATCAATAATCAATAATCAACCTAAACAATGAATCAACCTAAACAATTCATTTAAATATAAAAAACCTAAACAATTCATCTACCTAATCAACCTAAACAATTCATTTAAACAATCAACTAATCAACCTAAACAATTCATTTAAAAAATTCATCTACCTTATCAACCCAAAAGATGCTTCTCTTCTTCCAACCTCCACGGATCCCTTTATTGTGTTTCATCCAACCCTCCTCAGTCGTTTTCCACAAGCTAGTTACTGTAACCTCTCTCAACAACGAATCACCTGAAATAAAGTGTGTATGGTTAAACTAAATTGATAAAACTCTTTTCATAAGTAAGTAGTGATTAAAATATAAACAATATTTATATACCTGTTCTAACTCGTGGCCTTGGACGCTTTACATCATTCCCCTTTAGAAAGTGCACTTTGTCCTTCCAGAATTTATGATCATTACATAGAAACTTCCGATGGTTATCGAACCATGATACCTTTTTACTCAGTGGAAGATAAAATGCATCAGATCCATCCATGCAATACGGGCAAGCTTGTTTTCCAGCTGTCGACCACCCAGACAACATAGAATATGCTGGAAAGTCGCTGATGGTCCATAAAACAGCAGCCCGTAATGTGAAGTTCTCCTTCCTGTGCACGTCATATGTCTCTACTCCCGTATGCCACAAATATAACAACTCTTTAATCAGTGGCTGAAGGTAGACATCTAGGTTTTGTTTAGGATTCTGAGGACCAGGTACCAAGACAGTGAGAAATATGTGTTGAGGCTTCATGCACAACCAAGGAGGTAGATTGTACGGAGTCAGTAACACAGGCCACAACGAATACTTCTTCCCGTGCATACAGAATGGAGCAAATTCGTCTGTGCACAGGCCAAGCCTCACATTTCTTTTCTCACTCGCAAAATCTGGAAACTCTCTATCAAGATGTCTCCACGCATTAGAGTCTGCAGGATGACGCATCTTTCCAGAATTCTCATCAGAACACTCCTCAGCATGCCATCTCATGTCTTTTGCAGTGGCACTCGACTGATACAACCTCTCTAGACGAGGAGTGATGGGAAGATAATACATAGACTTGAAAGATGTCTTCTTCCTACGTTACTGAACATCGAATCGGGCAATAATTGCCCACCTACCCGCTTTCGGATTTTAATTTTAGCGACCGAAAAAGCAGTCGGTAAAATAAAAATAAACTACCCATCGCTTAATCGGTCGGTAATATTGTTAGTCAACAATTTATCGACCGATACGGTGGTCGGTAATTTATTTTTATATTACCGACCGCTTTTTCGGTCGGTATTCAGTCGGAAAGTTTAGGGTTTGACCATTAGTCAATGTCGGTCGCTAATTACATAATTAGCGACCGATTCTGAGCGATCGGTAAAAAATGGTCGGTAGAACTCGCTTTTTATGTAGTGTTCGCTTCTAGTTGATGATACTGTATGAGTAAATTTATGCTACTATAAGATCAAATGTGTACTACTATAAGAACAAATGTTGTTTTTTTTTACATATATTCATTTATTTTTGTAGAAAACAAATATGTTAATACAATGTAAGATCAATATGTGTATTATTACAAGAAAAAATATTCGTTTTTTATAAATATTTATTGATTTTTATAGAAATTATTATTTTTTAAGATGTAGTAGCACACATTTTGTCTTACAGTAGCACACATATGTTCATGTGGTATACATTCTGGGATTTCGATAAAATTAATTTTTTAAGATGTAGTAGCACAAATTTTGTCTCACAGTAGCACACATTTTGTCTTACAGTAGCACACATATGTTCATGTGGTATACATTCTGGGAGTGGCAAAATAGTAACACATGTAAGGTATTATTACATTAGCAACATATTATCAACATAAAACTAATAATAAAATGAAAAGAAACACATATTTGTTCTTGTAAAAATACATATTATTTTTATAGTTGCTTTAAAAGTACAAAAAAATAATTTTTTAAGATGTAGTAGCACACATTTTGTCTTACAGTAGCACAAATATGTTCATGTGGTATACATTCTGGAAGTGACGAGAATTTCCTTAAAAATTTTATTGGATCCGCGAATTTTCATTTGGGAATATTGCACGGGTCGGGTTTTGTGCAATATTGCATACGAGTTTTTGTGAATTAAAATTAAAATTTGAAAATTAGCAAAGGGCAAAGTTATACATTATAAAAAATAATTTTCCTTATAAGGTAAATTACTAGTAACATATCAATTAATCCAGCTATTAAACACTAAGGGCTCATTTGGTTCGTAAGATAAAAGTATCTATCCGTAAAAAACATGTATGTTTTTTACGGATAGATACTTTTATCTTACGAACCAAATGAGCCCTAAAGGGTATAAAAAAAACAGTAAAAGGTATAAGATTTTAAACACTAAGAACAACACGCATCCAAATTTTCTGGGAATTCAAACACCAAATTAGTAGCTATATATATATATATAGCACATAAATTAATGTGAATAAATTAGGAGAGGTCAATTAAATGAATGAATTAAGCTGAATTAACCTCACTAGGCAGCTTCTGCCTCCTCCTGCTACCTTTCTTCCTATTACTCGGCACCTTACTCGACCCACACACTACCGTAAACTCAATCCCATACGCGAAGCACGAAAACAATCCCCCGTCTGACTTTCTCCTCCCTGACCTCGTCGACACCATCGAAGACGAGCCGTCGTCGCTTCTCTCCTTCGCCACCACTGCGTACCCCCTAGCTTTCGCCTCCTCAATCGTCATCACCTCGATGATGGAGCTAGCCGCATCGTCGCACTCCCGCCGCCGTATCACTCCCTCCCCCGCCACCATCGACGCCGACGGCCCTATATCCGAGCATATCGCCGACCCGGCCTCCTCATGCGACGAGAACCGCTGATCGACGACATCCGAGGACCCGGTGCTCATGGACCGCCACAGGTGAATCTTCTCCTTCAGTTTCTTGCTCTCCACGTCTTCTTCCCCCGAATTATTCATATTGTTTATGGTCATGCTCCTCATGGCGCTGTCCAGTAGGGCCACCCCCATGTGTAGCTTCCCCTGTGGGGCCCCCGACGGCCGCCGCACCTGCACCGTCACGAAGTGCATGCTGCGCTCCGCCTGCAGCAGCGGCGCGATCAGCTCCGGCACCGGCACGCACGCGGTCCCCACCAGGACGTCGCGGAACCACGAGATCGTGTAGATCTCCGTCGTCAACGTGGCGTTCTCCAATTGGTCCTTGCCGAGGCGGAAAACGAACTTCTCGGTCCACTCCGGGTTTTTGTGCCCGTGCGGGTCGGATTGGGTCGAGCGCTTCCGGTTCGGGTCGATCCATGCGACCGCGTAGGCTTGCATTGATTTGGATACCGAGGGTAGGTCCTCCGCCGAAATCAGGCTGATCTCGAGTAGTTTGATATTGTGGTTTGTGGATTGTGATGATTCCGATGAGAGACATGATTCGGCTACGGTGGAAGAGGAGGTCGATGTAGCGATTGACGACTCCATCGACCGCCTCGATTAATGAAGGATTAATTGAGAAAGATGTCAAAGAGGGGGGAGAAAATACCTAAGTTATGTTATTTTACAGCTTATTAGGGAAATGATTTTTTGGACTATATTTTTAGGCCACTAATTTGTTGATGAAGCTGAAAATTTGGCTTCTTAAACAAGGGAATCCTTGTTTTTATGATGTACGCATATGTTCCTTTAGAAGCGGAAACTATTATTCAATATATTTTGATGGTTTATTTGACCAGCTTAATTAGCAAACCCCATATACGACATGTTGTCTTGTACTTTTTTCGTCTCACCAGCATTTGTAAGATCACATATATTAAATAAAAGGCTTAGTCTCATATGCACAATTTACATAGTGCGATTCAAGTTCATTTTTAAAAAGTTACATAAAATACTATTGAAAAGTTACACATGTTATTACTACTAAAAAATGTATTATTAATGGTGTAATTTTTCAGTAGTATGTTGTTTAACTTTTAAAAAATGAACTTGAGTTGCACGGTGTAATTGGTGCACAAGAGACTTACTCTTAAAAAAATATCAATAAAGTAATTATTTGAGAGACAATTTAGTAACATTTTATGTATAAATTTAAAAAGTTATTTGGATTAGTATAATATGGGCTCAAAAATAAAAAAAATAATGATATTTAAATATGTAAAAATTGTGAGCTGGCGCCTAGGGTGAAGTTTATGAAATGATTTTCTTTTTCAGATTTTTAACTTGTGGGATGTTTCAAAAAAAATTTGCAAATTCGTGTGACATAGATATACTCCCTCCGTCCCAAAACTACTTTCACACTTTCCTTATTTGGACGTTCCAACTCTTCTTTCACACACCAAAAAAAGAAACTTTTCTCTCTCACAAAAGTCAACAAAATACACTTTTTCTTATTTTATTATTTAACTTTACACTCACATATTTACTTTTCCTTGGTTCGCGTGCCCTGAACTACTATGAAAGTAGTTCCGGGACGGAGGTAGTATAATATATATTTGTAATTTAAGTATAATTTTAAAAGTCACCTTTATTATTATTGATTTTTTTTTCAAAATCACTCATGTTATTATTTAACAAGAAATAACTTGGGTGACTTACCAGTGGGGCCAATTATTTGATACAAAATTCACATAGAGCTACCTATTTGTTGATAAAAGGATCTAAACTTGAGATAAGCTTGAGGATTAGAAGTATAAAATGGCAAGAAGGTATAAGCTGCTCGCCTACGTGCTCGCCCGCCTGCTCGCCCACGTGCTCGCTCAAGATTAAAGGTGTCAAAGCAACGAGCCTACGCGGCCTTTCCCCAGTTGCTCGCACCAATGCTCGCCCATTTGCTCGCCCAGATGGTCGTCTTTAGCCTGAATATAACAAGGCAGCAAGTTTAGAGGATAAGTCCATGCTGCTCGCCCGGCTGCTCGCCCCATTGCTCGCTACATTGTCCGTCCTTCTTTCGAGGAGAAGAAGACGCAAGATGTCCAAAGGACCTGTATGAAAGGTCCGGATTGTTGAAGGCTAGAGTTAGTGGGGCAAAGCTTGGAGGGGATGACAAGTGGAGGACACTTGTCACCCCCACAAGCCATATGGCTTAAAAAGAGGCCACCTCATCCTTAGAGGGATATAAATAAGAGGAAAAACCTCATTTGTAAGGATGGAATTTTCCAAAATACAAGAAATACAATACACAATTCCTCTCTCTACTTTTCCAATTATAACTCCTATTACTAATCAAAATTACACCTTTTAGATTATTGATTGAGTGATTTTCTCCATATAAATTAGCCACATAAATCATTCGGTTATATAAATTACTCAACACTATTGTCGAAATATTTCAAGTAGAGGACAAAATAGTCTTTTCACCTACGTAGTTGCATTAATGAGGCTGATTTGACAATACATCCCATGAAAAAAATTTAAAAATAATGTGCGTCAGGGTATATGTGGAAAAGCTGTGTGTCTAGCTTCACTGAAGTGACCTTGATGTGACATGTTGATGGTTGGGTGTGTTGGGACGGGAGAGTGTATCAAGAGGTGTTGTGGTGTACCACGAATTATGTACCGGACCTATTTAAAGTGTACCGTCGTGATGAATTGTGTACCCCCCGACGTATTTTACATTTCATTGCATAATGGTTCAATTGGTTTTAGGTGCACTGGTCTGTGAGTGTCTATCAGAGTCCAAGATTTTAAAAAAAGAAGGTCCCTACTATTCAGCTACATGATTTTTGGAGTGATCAATTATAAACTAACTAGTTAGCGAAATTGTGTACAGGGATGATGGCTCCGAGTAAATAGAGTTCTACACCGGAAACCGGTAAATTATGGTTACAAGTGTTCAAGTGGAAGGACATGATTAACCATATAGCTTCAACGCTCAGCATTCGGCACTACGATTTACGATTCAGATGACATCAATGGAAAATTATGATGAAATAACAGCTACCAGAATACAACTATGAAGAAGACAGACGATGTGTCCGAGCAAAAGGGTCTTTCAAAATTTAAAATTCAAATTTTGATCAAGAGGTTATCATACACCATGCTTATAAAATTGAGAGTGATTATACTACCACTTCAAAAATAGAGCCTAACAAAATAGGAATGACACGTTGGATACATCACACCCAGTGGCGGCTTTAATCGGTAGATTGAAGATGTGAACGCGTCGGTGGCGACGTGAGTGGTGTCGCGGTTATTGCGACGGGCAGGGTGGACCGAAGCCATCGTCGCCATCCACAGACTTCACCGGATTTCTGTTAGAATCCAACTCAGTCGTTCTCCGTGTTCCGAAAACCGCCGTCTCACCGCCTGAAGTCGTCGCACACTCTCTGTTCCGAAACCCAGGTGGGAAATTCCGACGATCGACGGAAAGCTTTGCTTCTGGCCACGCGTAACCTCCAGCGCACACTCTCTGTTCCGAAACCCAGGTGGGAAAATTCCGGCGAACAGGATGGCATCTATTTTTTCAAAATTTCAAATTCTCAAATTCAAAATTTGATCAAAAGCTTATCATACACCATACCTATGCAAAATAGCAATTGATGATCACTGCTTCTGAAAATAGGGAGCCTACAAATAACAAATAGGAATGACACGTTGGATACAACTGTATACATTGAGAAAGTAGGATGGGACGTTTACAGAGAGATATTATGCAAAATTGTAATTAAATCGAATGGAGAGGGGCATACATTAGTTAATTTAGCCTCGGCTGTAATTTGCAAAAAACAGGGACCTTATATGTGTTTATATACGAAAATTGGTCTCTTATAGTAATAAACCCAAATAACTTTATAATAATATTAAGAAGGACAATATTTTAGTACTAACATAACAATTTTTTTTATAAAAGAAAATAACTTTAAAAAAATCGATTTACACAGTACGCATTAGGTGCATAAGAGAATTATTCCCTGAAGTCTGTGTCCGCACTCCGCACCAAAACTTCGATTCAGCAAGATACAAATATTTTATTTTTTGGTATGAATCGGAATGAATTTTCGGTTACAAATAAACCGGTTAAGATCAGTGTAAAACAAAGCAGAGAGACAAAATCTTTACCTTTTATTTTCTATTCTCTTTTTCATTTTAATCACATAATTTTAAAAAAAATTATGCATACTCACACTAATACAATACATCTTTTAACAACAATCAAACATATATCCATAATACTTAAACATAACATGTGAATTAATTTACTCCATCTATCCCAATATTATTTTCACACTTCTTTTGTTGTCCCAAAATAGTTTTACAAATATGAATTTAAATCTATGGTATTCAATACGATTCCATTTATTTACAACCCTAATACCGATTTGTAACTAGAGTTAATAGGTCGTAGGACCAAAATAAAAAAATATAAGTTACAGGATCAAAATCAAAAATTGAAAATCATCATGACAAAAATCTAAATGACATAAAATTACAGAACTAAAATTAAAATTTTAAAATTATCAGGACATTTTTCTTAAAAAAAGATAAAAAGGTACATGACAAAAAATAATATTTTTCTTTTATTTTATTCAACTCTCTCACACTAGCAATGTGAATAGAATTCTTTTATTTTTCTCTCACATTTTAATTTTATTTTATTTATTAATATGTGTGTCAGTTAATATATGAAAGTAACTTTAAGACTGAGAAAGTATTGCTTATTTTGTCTCTTAATAAGCTTCTAATTAAAAAATTCCACAGTATGAATATTAATATAAAATGAAGTGTAGCATGAATGATGTGATTATAGATAGAAAATTAAGTGAAGTATTAGGGGAATAAAGAGTAAATATCGGTGGCAGCAAAAAATCTATAACATATTAAAAAGTACTTGCAAGTGAGAAATTTTTTCAGACAACTTTGCCACTTTAAATTTAATTTTGTGCAATTTTATTCCATAATTATCTTACTTTAAAGATCCTTCTTTTTTCACCATCTTTCATATACATATTGGATCATCTTCATTTCATATGTTAAAATTATAGTATTGGTCTATAAATCATAAATTCATATATTCATTTGTAACTTTGAGCAATTTTATACCATGATCATCTTAATTAAATACTTCAGTCTATAAAAAAAATTCATAATAATACAACTTGAAATATATAATGATACCATTAGACTTGTAAATAAAAATGAAAATGTAAAATGCTTCTGGTGTCAGCGAATACATCTAATGATATATGTTTCACATTATTAACAAGTTTCACTGAAATCCAACTTTTAGTTAGACACCATATATTGATAGAAATTATTTCAAATTCTCAAGAAAGCTACCATACATTAAAAGCAAGTATATTCAATGTCATGCAAATTTTTTTTACGAATAACGTGCTTTGCACGTGTATTTGACTAGTTTAAGAAAAAAGAGTAGGGATGTTTTCTTATGTGGTGATGTAAGCAAGTCTAAAAATATGGTATTAGGATGTCCATAAGGAAAAGATAGAAAACTTATTGTGTGATTAAAGAAGTACAATTTTTGTTTCAAAAGTTTATAAATCATACTACGATATAGTTATACTGAAAGTAAATGTTGGATTTTGTGCTTCTCGAATAGAGCTTCGATTCGATATATTACTAGCCCAATTTCGATATTAGGTGAATGAAAAATTGAGATTTTAAATTTGTTGTAAGCCTTTGTTCCACACTGGAAAATTGTTGTTGAGGAAGTAGGTATATAAGAAGAAACTCATCCTTAACTTGCAAGAAAATTATGGGGTTATGCTCCTCCACACTCTACGCGTGCGCGTAGGAAGGGGTGCAAATCATGGCCGAATTTGGCCTAAAAACCTCGAACTTGTGTGCGGGCGCGACCAGCGTACACGAATGTCGTAACGATTTGGTGGCGGATCGACAAGCTAAGTTTTGCCTAAATTTTATTTTCCTATTTTGTCCTGAGAGGCGATCCTGAGTCTTCCCTCCTGACCTGAGTCCTGAAAGGGCCATCCAGAGATCCTGAATCTCCTCCTGAGGGACGATCCTGAGAGGCGATTTCAGGGCAGCTGATGTTTTAAAAATCTCTACAGTTACCACACGTTTTAAAATCTTAAAAACATGAGTTAATACAATTAATTCAGACGTTTTTCCGATTACGGTCAAGACCATTACGACTCTTTATGGTCACTCTCCAACAGTCATATTTTAATACTGTAAATAGTATTCTAATGTGTTGCAAGAAACATAAGAATAATAAGAAATACTAAAGCTTGAGTGGAAAAATATTCAGATACTTTTCCGGCAATTTGCCACATTCATTTGTCCTTTTTTCTACTATTTTCGTTCATACTCTGGTGATATTACGAACAACATTTCAATTCGTTTTAAGCAAAATATTATACTATATCGTTGTATCATGCGAAACAAGTGTCCCATTGATTTACTAAGTACCTAGGGTGAGAGACATTATTAATATGGGTAATTTTATTACGATTTCCCATTCGATTTTTTTGGTATGGGTAATTCGACGATATCCTTATCCATCCTAAAATTTTTTTTGATATTGTTCGGTTTGAAAAAAAAAAGTCAACGATTATTCTCGGTTCAAATTTCTGTACAATAATCTTTAGACTCCATAAACAATCCTGCTAATTATATTATAGAAAATTATTTTAAAATTTAATTTTTTTTATCGGTAAATGTTAGTAGTTAGTAGTTAGAAGTTAGTTCACCAAGTCTCCATACACTCATATTTCCAAGCCAACCTTATATCTCCCTCCTATTCGTTCCCATAGGGAATCGAACCCGGATCACTTACTCAAGTGAGGAGTCCAGTGGCCAGGTGAGCTAACTCACCTGGTTTATTTTATTTTAAAATTTAATGATTTCTTATGTTTAATGATTAATTGGATCCATACGTAGAATTATATATATAAAAAACTAAATGATCCAAGTTGCTGATTAATGACATGACATAAGGCAATGGTATCATCTCCACTTGACATACTTTAAATAGGTTTCTTTTGAGTGGCATGCCCAAATTTATACTCTGTTAATTATTTTAAAGTAAGTTAATTTAAAATCTGGGGGTAAAATCATTTCTAATAAGATCTAAGTCTGAAGTTGATTTTAAGGATCTAAATTTGTACACATTTGCACAAAAATATTTGCATTATTTTTTCATTATATTTTTATAATATACTCCAATATTTAATTAGGATTGTTAAAAATGAGGAATATACACATTCCTAACATGCTAAAAAGAGTTGATGTGTTTGGTAGAGTGTAAGATGACTTGGTACACATCATTGTTTAAATGGAAATATATTTATCAACAACTCCTAAATATTTTTATAAATAAATTACTCCCTCCATCTTATATCACTCTTCACACTTAAGTATGCACTCTTTAAAAAATTGAGTAATGAATATAAAATTAGTTACATTAAATATAAAAAGTAATATATATATATATATATATATAAATATTATAAAATAAAATTAAATAATAATTTCTATTTAAAGAGTTCGCAAACTATTACTCCATCCATCCCAAAATTGTTTGCACATTTTTCTTTTATATCCGTTCCATAATTATTTTCATACCATATAAATGAAAATTCTTACTTTAATTTTATCTCCACAATATTTACATATTTATATAAAATAGCATTACTTTTATGAGATATTCATTCCAACTAATTTAATTATTTAATAATATAATTTTATAAGGAAGTCTCTTGTGCACCAATTACACCGTGCAACTAAAGTTCATTTTTAAAAAGTTACACAAATTATTACTGAAAAGTTAAACAAATTATTATTGAAAAGTTACACAATTAGAAATACACTTTTCAGTAATAACCTGTGTAACTTTTCAGTAGTATTTTGTATAACTTTTTAGAAATGAACTTGAGTTGCACGGTGTAACTGGTGCATACAAGACTAAGCCTAATTTTATATACCATTGAACTTTACTTAAAAATTGTGCATTTGTTTAAATGAAAATTTTTTTGAGAGGAAAAAAATACTCCCTCTATCCCAATTCTTTTTTCCATAATTTCTATTTTGGGATATCCCAATTTTTATTTTCTATCTTAAAATGGAAATAATTTGCACTCACAAAAATCAATAAAATACTATTTTTATATTTTAGCAATTAACTTCACACTCACATATTTTATTTTTTCTTAATTCATGTGCCCAGGTCTTTTGGAGAAAATACCCGGCACAGAGGGATTATGAAACATCTCAAAAATAAAAGTATGAAAAATACTATTGGTAGAAAAGAGTGTCTTTTTTCTTAAACTATTCTAATAAAACAGTACTATTGTAGTACGTTTATCATCACATCAGCAACCATTATGTGATAAATAAAATATGAATTAACCATTAAAATGGAATCCCAAGCACTAGATTCATTTGACCAGAAAACTGTAAAAAAATAAATTTAAAAAATTACCCACATCACACGTTAACATCCAATTATCACTCAGTTTCAATAAACATAGAGCCCACATATTTTTATTCACATCATCAATAATTTCAACTTGATTTAGAACGTCAGCAAGTGGAGAGAATATTTCTACAAATTTACCAATTGCGTCCTAATTTTGGATTATACGCACTGTTAAGAAATAATTCAGCCGCCAACATCCATTTCTACATCCATTGGTTCTCTCTCACGATTCTTGGGTTTCTTCCTCTTTTCTTGCGAAGCCGTCTTTGACTTCTAAAGCTTTTCCGCCATTTTCATGTGCTGGTGCGTGGTTTAAACATACTTTTAGGGTCACTTTTCTTGATATGAACTGGGTTAATTGCTTTTTTTTTCCGGGGAAAAAAGTATCAAAGATTGCTTTTTTATTTGTTGATTCTTTTTCCCGAGCAGTTTTTAGTTTAACCCACATCGAATCTTGAGTTATATCTTCGATTAGTCAACTGGGTTCTTCTGGTGTTAATTGCTTCAACTGAAATGGGGTTTTCTTGAATTTCCTGGAAGATTTGAAGGTAATAGATATAAGGACAAATGAGCTAGCTTTCTCCAGAGAAATGCGAGATTTTTTGTTTTTTTGTTTTTTTTTAAATTTCTTTTATTGGGGTGATGGCGTTTGTGTTGGAGAATGGAGAATGAGGATGATAGATTGGGTCCCACTTTGAATACTTGCATTACGTGAACATTTTAGTAACTGCTTATGGTCTATTTGATGAGAAGGATTAAAAAAATTTAAAAGATAGATGTATTGTTAGATTTCTATTGGATGTTAGTTTTATTGCAATCAGGTCAGTTCATTTGGCGGAAAGATAATCTCTTTTATGGCTTGAAATGATTGTCTGGTTAATGGTTAGTTTAACAAGCTTAAAGATTGAGAAATTTGCATAGAGAATGCTGATTGATTGGATCTTTGAGGAACTTCACTGTTTATCTATTTGTGACTGTTTTAGTTATCTTTGGGGAACTTCACTGTTTTTGTTGTTGTTGTTGTTGTTGTTGTTGTTGTTGTTGTTGTCGCAAAGGGAGCGTTTCAAGTTCTTGGTTGAGCTTCAATGACTCTATCCAACTGAATGTAGAAAGCATAATAGACAAAATGCGACGAATATGCAAATGAACGCTTCTGTTTCTTAAGTAGTTCTATTTACTAGTGAGGCCTGTTTTTCAGTATAATGTCATATTTCATTTATGCAAAACCGATGATCAAACCCCATTTGTGCAAAATATCGACATTTTAATTTGATGTTTTATTTTGCTCTGCAGTTCTTAAAAGCTAGCAATCATGGGATTTTGAATCCGACTTTCTAGTTGAAATCCTTTTTTGGTGGTTTATGGGCGATTTAACATGGCCCCTTCATTTCTCAAGAAGAAAACTAGTGAAACCCATCGAAATGAAGTGGAAGCCTCAAGAACCTTATCCAAAACCTTGCAAATTCTACCCACTCTCTCGGAAGAAAAGTTTCCAAAGCTTCCAGATTCACCTCAGGTTTCTTTATCATCGGAACTAACTACTCATCTAATGTCCTCTTGTTCGAGTACACTATCTTCCAACAGCAAAACTGCCGGTCATTTGTTTTCTTCTGCCTCTGATTGCCTCACAACTCTTCCTCATTCTTCTATGTCACCTCATTCAAGTCTATTTAAACATTCGCCTTTCCTTTCTAAGCCTCCAATTGATAGAGTTAGGGAATTGGAAACCAACAATGTTTCATGGAATGACAACCCTGTCCAAAATAGTCAAGTAGAAACCTGTGGAGGTGTGGCATCTGAAGAGCCTACTAAGAGAACCGATTGGCCAGAGTGGGCTCAGTTATTCACCGTTGATGATTCGTTAGACTTAAATTTGAGTGATCTCCTTGTTGATGTCAATGTTCCTGATCTGGATGCCAAGGTTTTTTCTCAAGTTTTTACCATTTTCAGATTCTTATTTAACATTTACCATATCTGTGATTGTTCGTTTATGCAATTCATATTTCTGATGCTGGTTCGTAAATGTACTAGTTCATGTGTAGCGACAATAGGCCAGTTTCTTGTTAATGGAAATGCTAGAACTTAATGGTCTCTATTCTATTTTCTTGATTATTATCCTTTTTAAAATTTTAAAACATCGATTGGAACTTAATGGCTTCCAGCTACTAGATTCGTCACCAGAAGTTACAGTGTACAACCCACAAATTCATCAGCATCAGCATGCTCCAGTTACAAGTGGACAGGGCCTCCCTGTAGTTATCTCTCCTTGTGCTTCACCAATGGCCAAAGCCCGAATGCGTTGGACTCCAGAGCTTCATGAGGTTTTTATGGATGCTGTGAATAAGCTTGGTGGTGGTGAAAGTAAGCATCTTGCTTGTCAATACTTCTTTTTGTATTATCAAGAGAGATAGAAAACTCAATGATCGTGTTGTGGAGATGTCATGAGATTATTAACATGCAGGAGCTACACCGAAAGGTGTATTGAAGATCATGAATGTTGAAGGCCTGACTATCTACCATGTGAAGAGCCACTTGCAAGTAGGCCAAAGTTTTTGGGCTTTCAAATATTGTTTTCTCCGTGGAAATGTGAAGTTCCTTACTCTTTGTACTTTGAAATTTCAGAAATATAGAACTGCGAGACACAAACCTGAGTCATCGGAAGGTGAAGGTGGAGATTGCTTCTCTGACTGTCTTTTGCATTAGCTCATATTGCTCTCCATATGATATCTTACAATTTATACTTTTCTCCAATTCCCTCTTTTAGGAATTCCAGAAAAGAAGCTGAAAAATGTTGCTGAAATGACGTCCCTGGACTTGAAGACGTAAGTCTCATTCCTCCCGCAAGTCCTAATAGAATATTGTTTGAGTTTTTGGACACAATTGAACCATTTATGTGACCTAAAACTTAAGATGTTCTTTATATGTGTCTATTGCATGCACACCTTCAATTTGTCCAGTTTACGTGATGGTACTGTAACGTCTACCTGCATGCTTACACCTTGTTTGTGGAAGTTAAAAAGAAGTATTTTTGTAGGATGACTGCTGTGGGGAGAGGTTGAGTATAGATCTAATAATTGACTAATTAAATGTAGTTTGTTTAAGCAAAAAAAAAAAAAAAAAGAAGAAGAAAAAGCCGACTAACTATGAATTAAGTGGTTTTCAATCCGGAGTGATTTAGTTTTTGTGCTATTAGATATGTTAATCTCATTCTAGATATTTTTTATTGCAGGGCAACAGGGATAACTGAAGCACTCAGATTGCAGATGGAAGTCCAGAAGCAGCTCCACGAACAACTTGAGGTACGCCTCTTGAGGTCCTGCCGAGATGTTATCATTTTTGTAGCTAAGTCTCCACTTTTACGCAAGTAATTAATCAGATAAAAATAGCAAACGATGAACGTCTACTAAATTTAGCACTTACTTTCAAATGATTTTGTATGTCGCTCTGAGCGATTTGTCCATCAGTTTTGCATAATTCTCGTACATATCATTGTTGGAACAAGTGCTCCATGACTTCTGGTATAGATTTTCCTAATATATGCATTCTTGAGTCAATAGTTTGATGGTCTTTACGAGTATTTGATTTACAAATGTGCGCTTGAAATTATCAACTTGGATTAATTTGGGGGGAAGTGAGAATCATAGGCTCGTCCAAAAATCGTTTGCTTGGTTTATGATATAGTGTCATTGATGATAATGTTGCCACAATTGTGTCGAAATCTCATGCGAAGTTCTGTCGTTTCAGATTCAAAGAAACCTGCAGTTGCGAATAGAAGAACAAGGGAAGCACCTACAGCAGATGTTCGAGCAGCAGAGGAAGATGCAGGAAGAAAAGTCGAAAGCCTCATCAACGAACACAGACGAGCATTCTCAACTAGAAAAACCAAATGCCTTGTCAACAAGCATAGACGAGCATTCTCAACTAACAACTTTAAAAAAGCAGTCTAGCATCACTGAAGCAGAAACGTCGAACAATGGTCAGTTAAACGCGCAACAAGTGTCAACCGATGAGCATCTAAACAAGAAAGAAATGGCATCAGACCAAAGCTTCCGAGCTGGATGCTAGTGAAGGTAGACCACCATTGAAACGAACCAAGGTCGACGAAACAGAAAATTCCTGAATTAGCCTTGGATGGTGAATCTTCATGCCCCTGAAAAAAAAACTTTACTAGTGATCAGCCTATTTGAACAGTAATTTTTATGTAACTTCAAAAATTGAAGCGTATTTATTTGTATTTGTATATGATCCAAGTTCTTTTTACAGACAACTTTCTGCATTCAGTTGCTGTCTGAATGATTGTTCATTTAGAATTTGCTGATAAAAAGGGTCCTCTAACGAGAGGTATTAAATTAAAGTGCAGACATGAGCAAGTAGTCTATTTTAAATAATAATTGACTTAATTATTATATTCGATTAGTCGAACGGCGGACCGTGGATCTTCCAAATTAGTCGAATAATATTAATTGAGCAATAAAAAAAATTATATTTGATTCGTTTTTGGGTAGTTTGAAGAGCCAAGTGAACTTCTCTACAAACATAACCTGATGTGTGATGATTATCATAATAATTTCTAATTTATTTAATTTTTCTAAAATTCCAAATTCAAATGCTAGTAGGTGGTGGCTATCATGTAAAGGGTGAAGAGGTTGCCCTCATTGAATGGCAATTAATACTTCCGAATGGGCCTCCAACTCATATATTCAGTTAAAAAGAATAAAAAAACTCTCAAGATTTGTTTTTTGAAAGAACAATTCCACCATTCAAAATAATTTGAAAGTGACATTTATATCAAATCGTAATTTTTTCATCTACTACTTTTTATTTTATCATATCCACAATAACCCATGATTTATTGTAAAATTATACATATTCATGCTCCATTTCATGTATTCATAAATAACATAATTAATGATGATGTGTTTACAATAGAAAATTCAAGGTGGTAAGTACGTTTCTTTTGATAATGTGGCTGATTTATTAGTGGAAGAGATCTTGTTAGTACTTTTAGTTCTGTTAATTTTAGTTGCTGATGTGGTTTGATCCTAAATTATAAAATTTGGATTACCTCTTATACTTCATTTAATAATTATTTTTAACTATTAAAAGAAGGGTTACTTACATATTGGTTCAAAAAAATCACTATATTTATAAATTGGTTCAAAATATTTGCACGGTAGTATGTTTTTTTTTTTTTTGCACGGGACCAATAAGTAATTTTTGTCAGTTTGTTGAACCATTTTGTACTTTTCCCTAAAAGAAACATCTCGTTTGAAATAAAGATATATGAAAGCGAACCATTTTTTTAAATAACTGATTTGGTTTACTATATGTACCTTTTAAATAAATAATATATATTTTGAATTTTTAATAATTGTGCATATAAATTAGTGTTTTTTTTTGTAGTGTACAAATTCATATATGACATTAAAATAATATACATGTGCGAATTCATATGAGGGGTAATATGTGAAATGATATATTAAATAAAATAAAATAATGAAACTAAGATGGGAATGAACATATCTATATATGATCTTCTCACTGTGAATTAATCAGTTTCAATTATAATGAAACTTATTTAATCTGATGAATATAGGGAAAAATACAATATGATTCAACAAATTGACAAAAATTGCATATTGGTCTCGTGCAATAAAAAACTTCCGTGCAAATAAAAAAAAAATTACTGTGCAATTTTTTTGAACAAATTTATAAATATACTGATTTTTTTGAAACAATATGTAAGTGACCCATGAATATATGCTGCAATTATAATTATAATGAAACTTATTTATCAGTTTCAATTATTAATTATTTATTAATAATTATATTATTATATTATTTTTCGTAGAAAATAGGTCACATTTTAAGAAAAAGTGGATCAAAATATAAAACATGTATTTTATTGATTTTTATGAATAATTTTTTTTAAATGTAAAATAAAATTGAAACACCCCCAAAATAAAATGTGTGATACCGAAAACATGTGAATTGTCAAGAATGGCGAAGTCAATAGATGATAGATAGAAGGGTAAGCAGTAACTGTACTAAATTTGCATAATTATAACAAGTGAAGAAATTAATATTATCAACCTAACATGCCCACTTGTATAAAATCCTTCATTGCAGTTAATAAATTACTTGTATTTTATAATAAAATAGTAATTAATTTTATGACAAAAATGTATTTTATAATTTTTTATATAAGAAATAACAACATATTTATAGATGGACATAAATCCATTTCAAATGCAATATGATACATAATCGAAGATCCATAATCGAAGATCCATAATTATTTTAATTAATCGATTAAATTTATTTTTGTGTCATTATATATCACATTTGCGGTAAATATATAAGTTGGTGTCTGTCTAAAAAGTGTAATTAAAAGCTCTACCTTTTGTGCTTAATGTTGGATGCTGCACTTTTAGAGGGTAATTCTCTTTTTTTTTTAATGAATTACTTTTATTTTGATAAAGAAAAACTATATCAATGGATAAGTCTGTGATTATTTATAATTTTTATATGGGTAATATCTTTTTAATGTAATATAGTTATATAGATGTAACAAGTCAATAACAGTCGGTGAATTTATTGTACCACAATTTACAGTAACATTTTCAAAATTTGAGAGGTTTTAACTTTGAATCCCTTTATTTATTGGTGGGATAATATGTAAGCTAACTTTTTTTTTTTTTTTTTCCGATGGAAAGCTAACATTGTAATTAGATGCTTTGCATAAAAGTCAATCACCATATTGACTTCGTCATGTAGCGGAAGCTTAACACGAAGAATACGATTACTTTGATACTACGTATATTAGATACCGTCTCAAAATTTATTCAATCATAAAAATCAACAATCCTGATAATGTTTTACAACGAGATATAAATACTAAAACACGACCCATGTAAGGTTCTTAAAGTCCATGAGTTTTATTTAACACAACAAAAATAAATAATATAAAAAACCTAAAATTTATGTTTTTGGTTTGAACACTCGATCATGAGCCTCCATGTAATCGAGTGAGACTGTTGCCACATCATTATGTCCACCCCCCCAAGAAAAGGTTTGACCGCGAACCGAAAGTGATATCGTCATCGTCATTTTCACCTGTATATGGTATCAAATACTTCACGTTAAAAACGTCTGAAGTACGAAAATGAGAAGACAACCACAATTGGTAGAAGTTGGGATTGATTTTCTCAAGAACCTCCAAAGGTCCAATTTTGCGAGTGGACAATTTGTTGTATTCATGGGTGGAATATCGATCATGGGTCAGAACCGCCCAAACAAATCTCTCGGTTTGAACTCCAATGCACATCGTCCCTTATCCACCGCAGCCTTGTACCCATCGTTTGATGCTACTAACTGATCATAGGTGGTTCGATGAGTGGCGCGAAGGGCATCATTCATATCCACTGTCCACACATCCGCTTGCACCGGAGAGGGAAGAGAAAATAAATCTGCGGGACCACGAGGATCAACTGCATACACAACCCGAAAAGGAGCGAGGCCTGTGGTCCGGCTCACGACCGAGTTATGGGCAAACTCCCACAAAGGTCGCAATCCGTGGGGTAACGCATCCGGAAATATATCTGAGAACTTATTAAGTAGGACCTAGATAAGAGGGTGTACAGGGGGCACAACAGACAGCGACTCGACGCCCAACAATGAAACCAAAAAGGGGCTGAGGGCACCTCAGCCATAAAAGTAGCTCGTGATAATAATGACTTAGATGATTCAAGTAAGGTACGTGAAACAGAATGTAGAATAATGCGAGCACCCTCATAAACAAAAACTGTAAGTATTAAAACGACCATCATGTATAACTGACCGATCAAACTGCCACGGGTGTCCCAACAACCAGTTACATGCATCCATTAGTACTACATCACATACAACTACATCCTTATACTTAACCAATAGAAAATGTAACATGCATACGACGATCCACAGTTACAGAACTTCCACGTTGTATCCATGCCAAAGTATAAGGGGACGAGTGTGTTGATGAAATAAATTGATCCTCATGCTTAAGGAAGTAATCAATCAAATCCCGATTTACGTGTCCAGAAGAGTTGATCAAGCACAAAGAAAGTACAAGGTTAAAGCAAGTATTTAATTATTAGATCATGAAGATTTCAGTGTAATTACAAGAGGAAATGACTTGGATTAAAGAGAAAGACGAACAACTTGAAGAACCCATAAAGAGGCGAGCAACTCCAATAAAAGAAAGGGAAAGAGGCGAGCACTTCACCTAATTTTAGAAGAGGCGAGCAACTCATTCAATGAGCTGCTCGCCCCTAACTAGCTGGTTGCCTCCAATGAAGATTCACAATTAGCTGGTCGCTTCCTATGAAGGTTTATAGCTAGCTGGTCGCCTTTTAGAAGAGAAAATCAACCAACTGCTCGCCATTTCAAGAGATGATCGCCAGTTTCATGGGAATAGCATTTTTCTTATTTTTATGAGCTTTTTCTTTGTACTTATCCATCAAGGACATGTAAGGGACACATGCTAATCCCCTGTAACGTGTGACAAATTCATTGCCACCACCTGCTTGTATGTTTGCCTATAAATATGCCTTATTTTCATAATAAATGCAAGAATTTTCAATGCCTCAATGTTATTTTATCAAAATTCTTCCAGAAATAATACTATGCAATTCCAGTAATTCTTATCAACGAGATTGTTAGTGAAATTAAGCTATAAAGCCACATGTAAACCTAATTTACAATAATTTCATTAACAATTTGGTGCTAGAAGGAGGGTATGAACCTCCGTTTAGTGGATTCTGATAAGCTTACCAAGGTTACTGGAATTGAAAAGGCAAAAGGATGAATTCTGGAAAAATTGTGAGAGTTGTTTACCTGTTCGCCTACAACAAGCTTAGTTGATCGCCTATAGTTTGGAAACAAACCGAGAGTTGTTCGCCTAGGGCTACAATTTTTCAGAGAGCTGTTCGCCCCAATCTGAAAAAAACACATTAGCTTTTCGCCAGTATAATTTTCTTAAAGCTGTTCGCATGTTGAAAAATTTGAACTAGCTGTTCGCCTCTTTTGGTGTTAATACTTGTAACTTGATTTTACCTGAGTTGTTCGCCGGAAAGTAAAAGAAACCTAAAAATGTCTCGTGAAGTATCCCAACTTCGTTCAACATCCCAGGAGAGGTATAATAACTATGCACTTCAGAAAGTACCTGCACCAGAACAACAAACAGTAGTTCAAAATGCTGCGAGAGATAGGCAACAATTTGAACATACAGGAGTACCAGCTACTCAAACTAGCCAAAACTATATGCAAGGACTTTCGGAATTACTCCTGTTCTTACAAAATCCTGAAGACATAACTCGTACAATGGTTATATTGAAGGTTTTGCAATAGCAACAATAAAAGATAGCAGGTCCATCTGAAATACGACCAGAGCCGGAACAAGTACGTGAACAAACTGTTCTATGTGAACAAGAGAACGAGATAGATAATGAGCAAATGAGAAGATGAGAAGAAAGTGGAAAACAAAAAATAACTGATCGCTTGAGTCCACACGGAAGACGGACATGGAGTGTCGTCAATGAATTGAGCCATAGTACCCCGCAGACGCAGAGTAAAGCAGCGAAGCGGCGAGGTCACAAGTCACATGGGCAACCCTTGTTGACTTCTCACCCTCCGAGTGAAGTACCAGAAGCAGATGAAGGGAGACAATGTTTAATTCGTGAATGTTTGAGTTGGCCGGCGTTGGATAGATTGGGTCCAGAAGGAGTCCACAAAATCACTAAGATTCCAATGAAGTCTCACCAGAGTGAAAGAGTGTCTGAACCTGCCCGTTCTAAACAGGCAGAACAATCACAACATCCCAAGAATGAAACTTATCAATGAAAAAGACAATTGTGGTTCTACAAGCCAAAATATCTTTACGCCCGGAAAATGATTCAATCCTATCAACCGAAAATTCAATACCCGACAACGAACCTGTACGAGGGAGGTTCTGATCCAAAGGTGCATATTTCCAAGTACACCCATTACGTGATCTCGATGGGAGCGTCTGATGCTACCCAATGTAGGAATTTTCCTCTCACTTTGGGAAATCATGCTCATCGGTGGTTCACATCGATAGCCCCAACATCAATAACATCGTTTGCACAGTTGAGCAGGAAGTTTTTATCCCATTTCTCTGGGTCGGCGTCGTGCTTTACCCAGAATCATCAATTGGCAAATCTTGTCCAAGAATCTGATCAACAATTCCTCGAAAGATTTGATAGGATTTTGCTTGAAGGAGAGCAGGTAAGTGAAGATACCAAAGTGATAGACGTAATGACTGGTTTGAAGAAAGGTTTCGATTTTTAGAAGGAGATGCATCCTGCATGCCCAAAAACCTACTCGGAGTTTCGGAACAAAGCTAGAATATATGTGGCAATGCAAGAGGCGTTGAAGAAATCTTTGGGAGAAAATAAGGATGCGAAAAAGATAACAAAAAGAGGTGGAACAGATTGCAGAACCCCGAGAAACTTGAAGTCCTTTGTTGACGAAGGTGATTACAAGGAAAAGTTGAATCCGATTTTGACCGTGTTCGTCGACCATGCTTATATGGCGGTCAGTGGAAAAGGAATATTATCAGCCCCAAGGAGAATCATACAGGATTTGAACAGGATGAACTCGAGAAAATATTGTGCCTATCATCAAACAATAGGACATTTTACTAGCGAGTGCAAGGATCTGTTGAGGCAACTTTGGAAGTTTTATGAGGAAGGAAAGTTATCTGAGTTCGTGAAAAAACCGCCAGGAAAGAGGCCACGAGCGCTTGAGGAAGGGACATACGAAGAAGGTAGTGAAGGAGATGAAAGAACCCAACTAAGGAACCGGCGAGCGAGACAAGCTTCACCTTCTCAGCTGGGACCAGTACAAGAAATTTTGGTTATAGAACCAGAGGTGGGCCATGCAGGTGGATGTACAGATGGGAGATCGCCCCCGTCGAAGAGGCAAAAAAAGACAGAATTGCACGCAATCGATCAGATCAAGGAAACCAGCACAGGACCCTCCAACAAACCAACTGCAGAGCTAGCATTTTCACAAAAAGATTTTGAGGGTATCATGATGCCGCATAATGATTCCTTGGTCATAAGCGCGAATATAATGAATGCCAAGGTTCACAGACTGCTAGTCGACACATGAGAGTACACGAACATTTTGTTCAAGAATACTTTAGACCAGATAGGGGACTTCGCATCCTATATTGAGGACTATAATCATAAAATTATAGGATTCGGGGAAGCTGTTACAATTCCCCTTGGAACCATACGTTTGTCTGGAACTTGTATCGGTCGATGATCTCGATAGGAGGTTGACGAGGCAGATAGATTTCCTTGTTATAGACCAGCTATCCTCCTACAACAGGTTCCTTGGCCGACCTTTTTTGCATGAATTTAAAGCTGCATGTTCGACTTACTACTCTTGTTTCAAATTTCCAACACCGAATGGTATTGGTACAATAAAAAGAGATAAAAAAAACCCAAGAATATTTACTACAAGTAAAATTATCGGTAACACAAATATATGTAGCTGAAAGTTCTTCCCAATGTACGAACCTGAGACCAGATACATTGGATGCTTCAAATTATGAAGTAGATCCAATGGAGGTCAAAATATATACTGAACAAGTACAAAGAATAGAATAAAAATAAGACTGTGTTAGAACCATTCTAGTTGAAACAGAGCCTGAGAAACAATCAGACGATAAACAAACGAGAGATTGTTTTCTCAGCGAAGATTTTGAACCACGACTAGAAGGTGAGCCGATGGAAATCGAGGATGAATTAAACGTCGACGGGCCAATTCTTGATCCAAGATGGAAAGAAAAGAAAAAACGAGCAACACCAATAGAAGAATTGACGGCTGTAAAAGCTTATCATGACAAAGGATCTAGAACTCTTTATCGGATCTGAATTACTAGAACCATATCGGACAAGGATGGTCGAGTTTTTAAGAAACAATCTTGATGTTTTTGCATGGTCCCATTCAGACATGACGGGAATCCCAACTGAGTAAGCTTATCATCGATTGAATATTGATCCAACAAAAAAGCCCATTGGCCAGAAGAGACAAAAGTTTGGCCCTGAAAAGTATGAAGCACTGACGGTTGAAGTTAAAAAGTTGCTAGATAACAAGTTGATACATGAAGCATTGTGTTCGCAATGGGTAGCGAATGTTGTCCTTGCTCGTAAGCCCAACAACACATGGAGGCTTTGTATCAACTTCACTGATCTAAATGCCGCTTGTCCGAAGGACAATTTTTCACTTCCACACATAGATCAGCTTGTTGACAACACTGCTGGACATGAACTCATGACATTTATGGAAACATTTGTTGGATATCACCAGATCGCTTTACATCAAGATGATCAGGAGCACACTGCATTCTATACCAACAAAAATCTATATTGTTGGGATATGATGCCATTCAGATTGATCAATGTAGGAGCAACCTATCAAAGATTGGTGAACTAGATGTTTGACGACCATATAGGCCACTCAATTGAAGTTTATGTGGACGAAATAATCGTGAAAAGTATACATAAGGAAGACCATCTTGAACACCTTTCTCAGACATTTGATATACTCCGTGCATACAACATGAAACTTAACCCGAAGAAAAGTAGTTTCGGAATATATTCGGGAAAGTTTTTAGGACATCTGGTGAGTCAATGCGAAATCGAAGTGATCCATCAAAAGTCAAAGCCATCATGGATATGGGGCCACCTAATTAAATAAAGAAAATACAGCATTTTATAGGATGTCTAGTGGCCTTAAATCACTTTATCTCCCGATCAGGAGATAAATGCCGACCATTCTTTGAAGCCATGAAAAGGAGGGAATATTTTGAGTGGACAAGTGATTGTCAAAAAGTATTTGATCAAATCAAGGAATATTTGAGCAACCCGTAGATTCTATCCAAGCCAGTACCAGACAAAAAAATGTATTTATACCTCGCAACATCTGAGGTAGCAATAAGTTCTGTAATGGTACGCGCCGAAGGCAGATTTAATTTCCCGATCTACTATGTAAGTTAAGTTCTGCATGAAGTTGAAATACGATATTCACCGATGGAGAAACTCGCATATGCGCTAGTCATGAGCACTAGGAAGTTGCAACCATACTTCTATGATCATCACGTAGAAGTACTCACAATTTTCCCTTTAAGGAGGATTGTCTATTGTCCAGATACAACATGGAGATTGCTGAAATGGTCACTCGAGATAAGCCAATTCAGCATTACATATGCGACAAGGACGGCAAGCAAAGGACAAGCTCTAGCAGATTTCATTGTAGAGTTAACTTATCAGCAAGATTTGACAAGAGATTGTGAACATCCATGACACCTGTATGTGGATGGATCATCCATGAATATAGCATCGGGGGCAGGTGTGGTGCTAATAAGCCCCGATTAACAAGTTTTTACATTTGCTATATGATTTGCTTTTCTAGCAACAAATAATGAAGCAGAGTATGAAGCTCTTATTGCCGATTTAAGAGTTGCGTTGGCCATTGGAGTAAAAAAGTTACAATTTTTTATCGACTCGCAATTGATTGTGTCACAAGTTCGATGAGAATACGAAGTCAAAGATGAGCAGATAATTTTATATCATAAAATTGTGGCTCATCTAATATCAATGTTTCAACAACTTTACATTGATCAAATACCTCGACTGGAAAACATGCAAGCTGACGCGTTGGCAAGACTAGCGTCAAGCCAGGGAGCAACAGAGATATCTGAAGTTATCATCACCAAACTTGACAATCCTTCAACCTTTGATTATAAGATTAACGAAACGTTGAATGAGGGGGGGGGGCAGGAAGTGGACGATGATGGTGATGATTGGAGGACGAATATAGTAAAATACTTAACTGCTGGTGAACAGTTCGAGGATTCATAAACGACAGTTTGATTGGTCAAGCAAGTAGCTCACTGCATGATGATCGAGGGTCAACTTTACAAAAGAGGATTTTCATCACCCCTCCTCAAATGTGTTTTACAGAAGCAGGGATTAAAATTCTCGAAGAAATCCACGAAGGTATATGCGGAACCCATGCCGCAGGACGAGTGTTAGCCCACAAAACTATGATATAGAGGTATTACTGGCCCACAATGAAAAAGATGCAATTGCGAAAAAAATGTCGCAAGTGTCAAATGTTCGCTCCTGGCATAAACATCCCTCCACAAAAAAAGCGGTATACAGCCCGTGGCCATTTGTCAAATGAGGAATTGATATTATCGGACCATTTACGCTTGGAAAAGGGAGCGTGAAGTTTGCGGTGGTTGTTGTGGATTAATATACTAAGTGGGCAGAAGCCGAATCAGTCGTGACGGTAACGCAAGAGAAAATGATCAATTTTGTTTGGAAAATTTTAATTTGTAGATTCGGCATACCTCGATCAATAGTAACAGGCAATGGACCACAATTTGACGGGAAAAGATTCGAGAATTATGTAATACTTGGGGAATCAGAAAGTATTACTCAACACCTTATCATCCGCAGTCAAACGGGCAGGTTGAAGCAATTACCAAAATTATCAAACGAACACTGAAGCTCTGTCTGATGAAAAAGAAGAGAAATTAGTCGGAGGAACTTCCAGAGGTATTGTGGTCATACAGAACATCATTTAGAATCAGCACGAGAGAGACTCCATTCTCAATGGCATATGAGACCGAAGCAATGGTGCTGATCGAACTGTAAAATCCAACATGGCGTGTTTGTATGTACGATGAGGAAGAAAATAATGAAGCCATGGCTATAGAAAAAGATTTCCTAGAAGAAAAGCGAGTTGCGGCAGAACTGCGCAATGCTACATATAAACAATATGCCACCCGTTATTATAACTCGCAAGTACGAAAAAGAAGCTTCAAAGATGGATATTTGGTGTTGCGAAAAATACTGTCAACTCCGCCCAGAACCTTTGGCCCTGTTGGGAAGGACCATTCCGCGTATCGCGAAGTTGGTCAAGTGGAACTTGCGATTTGGAAGATCTAGAGGGAATACTTTCCCCATATACATGGAGTGCTGCTCATCTGAAGAAGTTTTATCAATAAAGGATGCATGATGTAAATGTATGTTTTGCTGTGAATATTTTACAAACAAGAATGAAATGTTATCCGAAAGACAAATGACTTTTTAAGGATATTATCTTAATAATACGATGTTGCTTGAAATGAGACTAAAGGCTGTTATATGCCGAAGTCACTAAAATGCGTTTCTTGAGAGGAAGCATTACAGTATTAAAAATCGAAAAATGCTCCAGACAAGGAATTAGCATTATGACAACAAAAACCACGTTTTAAGAAATGCTAGGGCTAGGGATTTCCCGAATTCGAAGGGTAAATGTCCCAAGGAGAGAACGCCCAATTAAAGTGTATAACTCGTGAAACAATAAATGCAAAGCGCGAAAAACACAATGAAGTAACAAGCAACTTATGAAGATAAAAAGAAAATAACATTTCATTCCCTAAAACGATTTAGATTACACAATAGAATAAAAACACCATATGAAAACATTCTTAACAAAGAAAAAGCATTGAAACAACAAAAACAGATGTCTAAAACATGGAGGACATCAAGCTTCGGGAAGGGTATTCTACTTTGGAGTGGTAGCAGCAACATCTGCAGTCGGATCAGGATGATGAGCATCTTGAGCGCTGTGTGAAAGAGGTGTGGTTTGATCTCCAGGGGAGTTTGTATGTAAAACATAGCAATGGCCAGTTCGCTCTCTTGATGACCTTCTTCGGCAGTCGTCTCAATAGAAGTAGCGGCCGCAACAACAGTACCCTGAGTAGGAGTGAGAGTGGTGGAAATAAGATTGTCAGTTGAGACACTGGATAGAGCCTGCTGTGAAGATTGCATCCTGGGAAAAACAATCGTACGCCCATCTCCAAAAACCGTCAAATCAATGCCAAAATTGGCCAAGTCGGCCACGGGGAGAGGTTGCGCCTTGCTGGGCGGATTCGCTCTGACATAATCCATAAAATCTGTCTTCACAATGTCAAAGATTTTTTTGCCCCTTTCCTCAGCAAATTGAATGGCCCGGATGCATTCGCTATACGAGAAAATCTAGCCGAAGTTCATGGCCTCCTATACCAGCTCCCGCACTTCTTTTTCAGGAAACATGTTCTCCATGTAAAGCTGAAGCCTGACCTTCTCCCTCTTGAGCTCAAGAACTTTGTCCATCAAATCAGCGCTGTCTTGACGTTCTTGAGCCCTTTCATAATTAAGGCGAGCAATGCCCTCCATAGCTTCCTTGAGTTGCTCCTCAAGCCTCTTCGTGGTATGCTGAAGTCCACGATAGTTCTCGAGAGTAGACTTCTCAGCGTCCAAAGTGCTCTTGATCTTCTATTCGGCACGCTTCAGCTCTTCATCCTTACCCTTGATCATCTTATCTTTTTCATCATTATCCTATCGGAGATGACAGTTGATCCTTTCGATCCCAATAGTTTGATCCAATTCACGCTGGAATATGATCGCCGCAGAACTGACATACATGCCACCAAGAAGCAGATTGTTGGTGACATCCTGAGCATGGATCAACTTATCATTGACAGTTGTCCGAGATTTCGCGATAAATTGCTAGGCTCTTTTCACCTCGATATCGAGAATATCTCCAAAATGTCATGGAGTCTTTGAGCAAGCGACCTGATGAAGGGCATCACAGCGATGAGAATGATCACTAGGACGATATCTGAAAAAAGTGATAAAAATGAGTTAAAAGATCGAGTAATATAAAACTGACCAGAGTTTGAAGAATTCAAACATACGTTTCCTTTCTGTCATGATCCCAACCGAGATAGGTGTCATCTCTGCGAAAACTCAACCACCAGCTGGTCCAGTCTTACTCTTCTTCTTGGCCCGACCAGATTCATCACCGGCACTGACAGTAGTGCTATCACTTCTCTTCAGACGACCGCTAACCGAAGTCTTCTTAGGCGGACTTGTGCAAGCCGGCCTTGGAGCAACGACAGGGGCAGCAGGAGCGGCCACTTTGGGTACCGCCGGTGCAGAAGTTTGGATCCCTTTCTTCCTCCGAAGCTCAATCATTGTAGCCAGAGGATCCATCTCTCTGTCATTTCATGCTTTATAAGATTTATATAATATATATATATATATATATATATATATATATATTAAATAAAATATATAAAGCTAGATATAAAATATTAAAATCTATGGTCAATATTAAAATACTTAAAATATAAGGTTGGAATTATTTTTTTTATGTTAGAGTTAATGAGAATGAAGGAATTTTGAAATCGAGCATTTTGATTGATATCATAACTTCGCCTCTATATAATATAAAGATAATGTAAAATACAATGGTATAATACATATAGTGATAATGGAGATTATATATAATATTACCAATTCATATTATGAACAAGTTTAACACATGAGCTACACCTAATATAAAGCTCGGTCAATTTTTATAATAAATCCAATTTGATAAATTAATTTACAGTTATGACAAAAAAAATCGTCGACATAAGGATCAAAATTGGGCGAGCCTTTCCACGCCTTACTCTTGTATTCATCAAATACATCGCACAATAAAAACACTCCTTTCGTTCCATGACTATTTTCATAGTTATCATGGGCACGCGAACCAAGAAAAACTGAGTATGTGAGTGTAAAGTTAAATAATAAAATAAAAAAAGAGTACTTTATTGACTTTTGTGAATATAAAAATTTTCATTTTAAATGTGTTAAAGTAGAGTTGAAACGTCCAAATAAAATAAGTGTGAAATTAGTTTTGGGATGGAGGGAATATTTTTTTTTAAAAGGTATTCTTATTTTTATTTAAAATTCACCCCTCATGTTATCTAACAAGAATGACTTTTCGTTTTTGGTATAAAGACTTTAGTAGGTTTTATATGAAAATAGTTTATGATAAAACTTATGATGGAGCTGTTTTAAATAATCAAATATTTGATCAAGTGTATCAAAATATTCACCAGAAGTATAAAATTTAGGGTAACTTACATATTGGTTCAAAAAAGTAGCTATATTTACAAATTGGTTCACAATTTCTGCACAGAAGTATAATTTTTTCCTGCACAGAAACATATTTTTTTCTGCACAGAAACTTATTTATAATTTGTGTCAATTTTGTGAACCATTTTGTAATTTTCCCTAAAATTTATAGTAATTATAACATAATATCATTAACCCAAATTTTTTAATTTAATTTTAAAAATTTTAATACATTTTATTAAATATTTAATACTTTAAAATTGATTCAGAATAAGTTTACTTTGGGTACAAAACTTTACCTACATATTTTCAATAGTATTAAATATTTTTAATACCTAAACACACACTCTCTCTCTCTCATTTGTGGCCCAGCACAACTCCATAGTAGGCCCCTCGTTGTAAGCAGTCCCCCCATCCATTACCTCTGCAGGCCGTTTGGTGATAAAATACCAAGATTCCCCCGTTGTCCGTTACTACTACACTCATACATTTCCTTAACTTGCTCAATTATGCACTAGAATTTTTTGCTTAACGCTCGTCCGTTATATCTCCATCACCCCCCTCTTTCCCTGTCCTCACACACAACTCGTGCATGCTCAAACTTTTTGTTCCATATTAATTAATAAAAATACCATAATCAAGAATTTGCATTTGAGAACCTAGCTAGGATAGTACTACTTTTCAGTCTCAGGTATGCTACTTTTGTCTCTATTTAGTTTCATATGTTGTGAAGGGACAAAAATCACACATGTGTTGCCGCAACACTATCTGATATTTTTTTCATCAATTTATTACTAGTGCAAAGCCATTCTCTGTTTGATTTATATATGATCCCAAAAATACAATTTCTATGTCCAGCGTTTCAGTTTGGTCTTTATCGTGACTTTATTATTTCAGCTGAATTGTCACAAGGAATTAAATATCATATAAGTTGAAGCAATTAGTTAGGTAATGTGGTGCATGTTCCTTTCATGTTTAATGAAAACAGGTGAAGAAGTAGCCATTCATCTCTAGATCTGCTCCCCAAAGATGCTGCTGTAATAAGAATATGGCCAAGAGACGATCCTGGTTTTCGGCAGTGAAGAAGGCCATCTCTCCCAAATCCAAGGAAACGCCCGAAAAGGTAGCCCTTTTTTTTGAAATGCATTGTTTGGAGATCATATACTAATTATATTGGTCATCAGAGAACTCGGAAACCAGGAAGATGTTTCGGGAAGCAGAGGAGCATGAATATGGATTCATCCAACATCCAACCTTTTCAACAGGAAGAGGAGGAGGTGAAGTTGATGGAGGCGGAGCACGAGCAGAATAGGCATGCCTACTCTGTCGCTCTGGTGACCGCCATGGCTGCTGAGGCTGCCGTTGCTGCTGCTAATGCTGCTGCGGAGGTTGTTCGACTCAGAGCTGCAGCTTCCACTTCTGGTAAAACAAAGGAAGATGCAGCAGCTCTCAAGATTCAGACTGTTTTTCGAGGCTATTTGGTACATGTCTTTTTTTTACTCATAAACGATAGAGTTAGTTTCGTCGTCTCATGACATAACAACAACCAAATGGGTTATGAATTGAACATGATTCATTATCATTTTGGTAGGGAGTTGGTGCTAATTAGTATAGTCTCGTGTCATGAGACAGTCTCATACGAATTTTTTTCTAAACTTTGCATCCCTACAAGCTGTGGTGATCATGGTTTGTTTGATGCTTAAGTTTAGGCAAGGAGAGCATTGAAGGCTTTGAGGGGTCTAATGAGGCTAAGATCAGTGATTGGAGGAAAATCTGTGAGGCGTCAAGCAACCTCCACGCTCAAGTGCATGCAGACAATGGCTCGTGTTCAGTCCGAGATCCACGCTCGGAGGATCCGAATGTTGGAGGCGACCTCCGAGATTCAGCAGCAAATCCTGAGGAAGCACGAAAACGAGCTTGAGAAACCGAGATTGTCTGTGAGTTCAATAGGCTAACTCTGTTATGCTTTGGCATACTTCTTGAGTTGATATGAGCTGAGCTATGAATTTGTGACGTACGATAGGTGGGAGAAAGTTGGGAAGGAAGCAGCCGGTCTAAGGAGCAGATTGTAGCAAGCATTCAAAATAGGGAAGAGGCCGCAATGAGAAGGGAGAGAGCATTGGCTTATGCATATTCACATCAGGTAGCTATTGTAGTTTCTTTGCTTACATGATAAGATCACATCATAGAAAACGTGAAAGTGGAACAGAGGAATCGAACTGGACATTAACTCTGATTCTTCAAATTGATTGTGTAGCAGCAAACATTGAAGAACTCTTCGGCTTGTGCTAAGCAAACATTCTTGGATCCAAGCAATCCTCGTTGGGGTTGGAGTTGGTTAGAGCGGTGGATGGCGTTGGAAAATGGAAATACAGATGCCAACACTGATCATTTTCCGAACACCAAGATTCAGTCTGCTGCAGCCTCAAAACGAGGCTGCAGGCAATCACCTTCGACTCCAACGTCCAAGGCTAAAATAAGGCCATTGAGTCCACGAGATGAGGACTCAAAGAGCATGAATAGCACTCAATCGGATCAATGCAGAAGGCGTAGCATTGGTGGTTCGTCAGTGAGGGACGACGAGAGCTTTACAAGCTCATCGGCTATGCCAAGCTACATGGCTTCCACACAATCAGCAAGGGCTAAATCACGGCTGCCTAGTCCACAGGGCTCTGAATATTTTGGCACCCCGGAGAGGCTCTCGTCTGCTTCGACTAACAGACGACTCTCCTACTCCGGTTCGCCTGCTCGTCCTAGGAGGCTTTCCGGTCCTGCTGCAAATTCATGATGAAGTACTATAACTGAGATGCAATGCTGCTGCTCATTTGTGCTTTATATATCTTTTTCTTGTGTTATGATTTATGATGATATTGTTGCTCACATCTTACACGGGTTGCTTATATGTTAATGCATTGGTTTGTCCCATACTTAAAATCTTTCTTCTTTTGTTGTTTGGATTGCAGCTTATGTATTTAAATTTGTGTTTCATTTCACTCAAAGACTTGAATACGATTTTCATTTTTCATTTTTATAAATTATTAATATCATCACTGTCATACATTATAATCATTACTATCAGGCATTAATATTATTGCCACCATATTTTATAACTATCATCATCATTATATCTATCACTATTATACATTACGACTATCACTGTTATGCAATAAAAATTAACTTTTTCCATAATTTACATGCATCCTGACTATTATTATCATGCGCTGATACCATCATTATCATGTTTTATTGCTTATCACTCATGCAATAAAAAAACTTGATGCTGATTTTTCCGGCTCACTCAACTTTAAATGCAAAATTTTAAGCGTAATTTAATTTTCTAACTATAAATCAACTTAATATTTAAAATTAAATCATATTAAAATAAAATCCACTGTAAACTTAATTTTACAAGGAATCTACTGAAAGTATATGTGAAAAATAGTCAAACCCTAAATTAATCTGATGGTCAGCCCATTGGCCCATTTTGATAGTCCAAAACTACAATTTAGAGCACAAGAGTCGCATTGCGCTGCACTTCTTAAAAAGTTAGAAATGAAAAAACCTAATTACCCTTGAAATTCACAAGAAAATGTGAAAATCCTTCATCATCAATCTCAATCATCATCGTTCGCTAATGAAAGAATGCTAAATTTCCCAGAAGACTTGATCTGGGAAATCCTGTCAAGACCAAGGATTGAAAAATCAGGAAATTTCGCCGAAATTTCGGAAATTTCATGTCACCGATATGGATATTTACTTGAACGAATATTTTTCCAAAATATCGGTTAAACATCGGGAAATATCCGAAAATATCGGGATTAATATCGATATCGGTCAAATATAATTCAAAATATACAGCTTATCGAGAAATATCGTGGAAATATGGGTAATATATCGGTCAAATATCAGTAATTTATCGGTATTAATTTTTTTTTAAAATTTTCATCCTTGGGACTCAACAACATTAGTGTGTAGTGTGTCATGTAGTCAATTGGAATGCACCTTTGCAGGAAGGCAGAGAATCAATTCCTTTTTGTCATTTCAATCATTCAATGATTCAAAGTCTTGTGTCCTTTTATTTTATTTTATTAATTTTGAATGCATATAAGTTATATCATATAACACATTACACATATTATATACATTATTTCGTCGAATGAAAAAAGAAACATAACATCTTCTTCTTCCTCCTACATCATAAAAATAATTTCTCCACATTCTTCATAAACTTTTTCTATTATCTTGAGAGAATTTCTTCACTATAAATATTTGAAATTATCTTGCAAGGGGAGTTCACGAGCTTATTAAATTTCTATGGAGTAGATTTTATCAAGGTAATTACATTTTTAATCTTTTATTGTTTTTTTATTGTTTTTTATTGTTTCTTTATCAAGATTTCTCTGGAAAGTGTGGATCATTGTTGTTGATAGTTGGGTATGTTTGAGGGAGTGTTTGATTGTTTCAAATTCTAAAATGGGGTGTGAATGGAAACTCACTATTTTTTTGTCTTGTTTTGTTGAATACATGTTTGTATTCATGGAATATTATGTTAATAATTTGCTTTATAATATTAAAGTAATAAAATATAATGAAAAAAAATGGGTTGATTATATTGTATATTTATATTTATTTTCAAATTAATTGACATCTAAGTTGCACTTGCATGCTTAGGCCATGTCAGATAGGCAAGCGTGTGAATTAAGTTCCAACATCGGTGCCTGACTATATATATTTCTTTGCATGATATTTTTTAATGTGTTTAATTATACTTTTGTAATGTGTTTAATTATACAATTATATAATCTTAATATAATTGTATTGTTACTTATATTTATAATTGCATTATTAATTAATAACTTCTCTTTTACAATTGTATTATTATTATTTTACTACAATAGTTGTTAAAGTGTATATTGCATT
This sequence comes from Prunella vulgaris, assembly GCA_026898435.1. NCBI lineage: Eukaryota > Viridiplantae > Streptophyta > Magnoliopsida > Lamiales > Lamiaceae > Prunella > Prunella vulgaris. The sequence continues at coordinate 158,465 of JAPKLY010000528.1, forward strand.
CTATTACAGGATTGAATCTTGAAAAAGTATATAAAATGGCAACTGAACGGTGGTGGTGGTGGTGGGCATGATCCTGCGTGGAAATACTGTGATAGAATACCAGGAAATAAAAATGGAACTAAATGTAGATATTGTGGACTTAATATTCAGAGTGGAGGAATTACTCGTTTGAAGTACCACTTAAGTCACAGTGATCCAAAAAAGAATTCACGTCCATGTCCAAATGTGCCTCCTGAAGTTAAGAAAGAGATTTATTGTCTGTTAAAAGAGAAAGAAGGTGCAAATCAAAAGAAAACTTCATGAATGGATGACATTAGAGTGGAACTACGAAAAGGTTTATATTGGTATGTCCAGAATTACGTACTATTGGGTAAGTCCACACTATCCAACCCAGAAT
>JAPKLY010000528.1:158871-185051 GCA_026898435.1 Prunella vulgaris
CCAGAATTACGTACTATTGGGTAAGTCCACACTATCCAACCCAGAATTACGTACTATTGGGTAAGTCCACACTATCCAAAATTACGAACAAGATGGTGATTGGGTAAGTCCACACTATCCAATTCATGGTCAAACAGTTGGACAAGATAAAATGACGTACTATTGACATGTCCAAAATTACGTTCAGAATTTCTCTAATTTGATGACTTGGTACCATTATTACTTAGACCAAGATGGTCTTTCTTCTTTTACATTTGAGACTCATAAGACATTATTTTGGTATTAGTTGTGTAATATTCAATAATTATGAACAATTGTTGTATCGTTTTATATTTCTTACGTTTGTTTTCTTGATATGTTTGTTGTAAGATTCTCATATTATTAAGATTTTAAGTTCAATTAATGTATTAAGACTAGTAATAATATTGTCTAAAATTTCATGTTAAATTTCCATTATTTTTATGAAATTTCCGTGAATTTTCTATTTTTTATCGATATCGATATTTCCACAGATATATCCATAAATTCAGGGTACTGATATTTCCGTCGATACCGATATTTTCATCCTTGGTCAAGACTCCCCGTCAAATCCGTCTTGAGATTCAGGTGCGTTTCAAAGTCATGGTGCTCTTTGATTTCCACCAAATATTTCATATCACTCCATCTTAAAAGAAATTTGGCAAGAAAAATGTTCATTTCCATCGCTTGGGAGCCATCTTCGAGATTAATAAACTGTCCATTACAATCCTTGTTGTGTGGGTCTGCAGTTGAGTTTGAATATCCGATTCACAATCCCCAGTATTCAGTTCGTGTTGTAATGGTATTGCTTGTATTTCCATTAGTGGTAAACAATTATTCTTGTGGAATCCATCCACCAGAAAGTATAAAAAGATTCCTAATGCAGATGATGATAGGGCTAAATACGAGTTTGGATATGGTTTTGATGAGTTGAGCAATGATTACAAGATTGTGCGGATCCTTAGTTATGAAATTAGTGATGCTACTGATAGGGTGAAAGTTTATAGTCTGAGGAGTAATTCTTGGAAGGGAATTAATGATGTGTCTAAGGATAGTTTTTCAATTAGAGGTGCTAGTAAATGGGAATTTTCATTGGCTAAAGTTATGCTACTCCGATCCTGATCTTGAGTGGTTTGAAGTTGTTTCGTTTGATTTAGGGAGTGAGACATGTGCATCGATTGAGCTTCCCAGTAACGTTGACGTGGGTTGTTCTCTCGAGTTGGGAGTGCTTGAAGAATGCCTCTGTCTAGTCTTTGACAAAGAAATTTGGATTTTGAAAGAGTGTTGGAGAAAAAAGTAGCCACTATTCGTTGTCCATACTGCATCAAGCTTTTTCCATGCTTGATGCTGTTGTGCATGGGTCCAAAGGGTGAAATCTTTTTGTTCTACGAATCGACTTTCATGGTGTATGATCCGAAAGATTGTTCGTACAAGTGTTCCAACATGAGAAACTTTGATGGTGTTTTTGACGCTCAAGTTTATAGTGAAAGTTTAGTCTCACTTGGTGAAGTTGAATCAGATGCAAGACTAGAGGCACTTGTCGGTTTGATGGCAGGCTAATTAGTTTCTAGTTATTTGTTTTTGTTGTTGATCTTGTTATTGTCTTTTCCATTGAAAAATGTGGCTATGTTATGCATTAAGAAACTTGGATACTTTTCTTGAAGCTGATGTTTATATTGAAAGTTAGTGCCACTTGTTTGATGGTGAATCAAAGGCGCAAAATTAGATGATGATTTTTAATGTGTTTGTTGTTATGATGTAGTATATTATTGTTATCATCGAACCAAAGTCATGGAAATGAAAAAATATGGGGTGATTAATGAAGGAAATATTACAGAATCAAAAAGTGATTGTATAATGTCGATTCTAAGGCAACTGATTTCGTTTCAAAAATTAGAATGGAGTAGAGGAAAAGAAAGAGATGTTTATAGGGATGACAACGGAACGAGTTTGGTCTGTCCTAGGATCCGCCCCGCCAAGAATTTTTAGGATCCGAGACCCGCTCCGCCCCGCCTCAATTTGGAGTTGGACCCGCCCTGTCCTATGAACCCGACGGATTTTACCCGCCCCGAGCCCACCTATTTTTTATTTTATTTTATTTTTATCTTACATATCAAATGCATTACACAAAATATAATAAATTTTAAAATATAACATCAATATGCAATAAATATGCAAAATAATCTCCTTCAAGTTTTAACTTATTAAATCTAAATATTTAAAATCACACATATTGTTAATTGAAATTAAAATAATAAATTTTTTTAATAAACTCTAATTTATACAATTTTTGTTCATGACTTTATGCACATATCTAATCTAATAATTTAATGAATATGATAATTAATAGTCTAATTTTTATATATTTAATTATACATATATAATATAATATATTTATTTAACTATATATATTTAATTAATTAATATATATATATATGCGGGGTGGGTTCGGGGCGGGTCCACCTAATACCAAGACCAGTCCCAAACCCGACGGGTTTTTGGTCAAACGGGTCCAAACCCGCCCCGCGACCCGTTTGACCGTGTTTTACCCGGCCCGTTCGGAGCGTGTTCGTGGCGGGTCCGAGTTTGAACCCGCCCCATTGCCATCCCTGACTGTTTCTACTTTGATGTTGTGTACTTGATCTTCTGTTGAACGTTTATAATAATATAACTTGTGTGTAGTTTGGCATGACGAACTAGGGATGTCAATGGGGGGGGGGGGCAATTCCCATCCTCGTCCCCGCGGTCGTGGGAAATTCCCGTCCCTGTCCCCGCAAACTTCGCAGGGAAAATTCATCCCCATCCCCGCCCCGCCGGGAACCCCCGATCCACAGTTAATATTTTAATTTTTTTAAATTTATTAATTTTTAATAAATATAAATATATAATTATAAAATGCACTAATATTTTTAAAATAAATTGTTAAAATTCAAAATCAAAATTTAAAGAATGTTTAAAATATAAAATACAAATTTAAATTATGTATATAATACAAAATATAAATATAAAATAAGTATAAAATTCAAAATACAAATTTAAAATCTAAATAATATATTAATTACTTTATTAATTATTTACTTATATTTTATGTATTATAATATATATATATATATATATATATATATATATATATATTTATATGCATAAAAAGTGGGCGGAGCCCCGCAGGGCGGGGAATACAATTCCAGTCCCCGCCCCTCCCTCGCCTTCGGGGCAAAAAAAATTCCCATCCCCGTTTTATTCGGGTATTCCGCCCCGTTCGGGGCGGATCCCCGCAGGACCGGGAATTCCCCGCCCCTTTGCCAAGTCTATGACGAACTAACACTCTTTTTCTTTATTGTAATTTTTTTTTAAATCATTATTTTCTACATAATTTTTTCTATTTTTTTGTATATATATTATTTTGAATTTCTTTCTCTGCTTGCTTTTTTTATTATATCAATTTTTTTTGCATATAAATTATCAGGTATTTACATAACAGCACAATATTTTTGCATGTCAACTATTTTTTTTTCCAAAATAATAAAATCATTTTGCACAAAGATTGAATATTAGACAATATAAATTTGGATAGAAAGAAAAAGAAATGAGTTGAAGGAAAAAAATTAGTTTTGAATAAATACATTTATTTCATTTCTTTTATTTTTTTCCACAAAAAAATACATTTATTTTTTAATAGATATTTGGGCAAGTATGCAATTTTTAGAATACTTGCACATTCATGGTAAGTTTAATTTTGAGTGTGCATTTTTTTTAATAATTTTTGCACACTTCTCCCTTTTTGCAATTTAAGGGTAAGTGTGTCCCTCTTTATTTTTTTTTCTAGATATTTTTGCATAGAACTGCCTCCTATAGATTTTTTTCGAGTTTTTTTTGTACTTTTGGTCCCACAGGACATGTATTATATTAGAATTGGTCACATACATTTCATTATTGGTCTTATACGATTTTTTTCTTGTACTTGTAGTCCCAAATATTACAAAATTTACATATTTGGTCTCAAACGTTGACGGCTCCGTTAAATGCAAGGTTTGCAGCGTTAGTCCCATAAGATTGACTCTTACTTAATTGTGTTTAACCCATTAATCTGTATTTTCATATTAGTCTCATTGAATTTTTAATTGCACAATAAGTCCTATAGGATATAAATTAAAACTAAAATTTTCACACCATTTTGTACAATTTTTGGAAGGGAAAGCTAATTTTTTTCCAAAATTTTTCCAAACTCCACTTATATAAACAACATAACTTATATTCATCATCCACACACGTAAAAAAACCACCTTCAAGTGGTTTGCTTAGTTATTGCATATATGCTAATAAAATGTCATAGTACTATCTATTAGTTTTCAATATAATCTCATTTTTTGTGTAATATTTTACTATTTTCTAGTATTAACAAGAAATTTTCAATATAATTACCTAATAGTTTCTATAATCTCAATGTCAAACATCAAATACCTTCTACCAAACTGAAAACTAACTCCTACATCAAGTCAAACCATAAGCATAAATATACATGCAATAGCCACAAAGCATACACCATTATCAAATTAAACCATAAACTTAAATATATATGCACAAAAAATGCAACAGCAACAGGCTGATACACAAAGGGTTCATTTGGTTCAATGGATAAGATAAATAACTCAAAATAAATTAGACAAGATTATAATGTAGAGATTATTATCTATGAATTAAATAGTATATTTGGATTGATGGATTAAGATAATTAGTAGTGTAAGAGAATTTCATTTTGAGTGTTTGGATTGTAAGATTAATAATAAAAACATATGCAATTGACAATTTTGCCCTTTATATCATAAACAAAACTAAAGTGAATTATGGTTCTCCTTTTCAATATAAGAGGAGTATTTTAGTAAAGATAACAATAATGGATTATTATCATACCTCTCCCCTAAGATAATATTATCTTCCATTCATAAGATAATTGAATTTTAGTTTTGGACTTTTTATTAATCTTGGGCTTTTATCCATTAAACCAAACATCAAATTAGATAAGATAATTTAATTTATCTTAGCTTATCTAACGAACCAAATGAGACCAAAGTGTTTAATAGTATTAATTATCAATCTTAAGTCAGTAAAATCTAAAATCATTATGAGCACAAAAGTCATAGATTCAAAAGACCATAAAGATTGTAGTGTCATAAATGAACAAAAAATAAGTGGCTTCACCATACAAAAACTACTACTTTCTACCAAACTCACATCTTCTTTCATTTCTTGGACATAGCAGTCTTAGTAGAGTTGTCAAAATGGGCTCGGGCTGGTTGGCCAATCCGAAAAACCCGGGTTTCAGGGCAGGACGGGCCTAGTTTCAATGGGCTGACTCGGTAGAATTTTTTTTAATTAAACACGCACACCTATGGCTGTGCCCTTCAATTTCAATTCTCAGTTAACTTAACAAATCAAACAACACAAGCCACGACTCATGAGTCCACGACACAAAAAACCCTAACCCCCACGTTTCTTGAGCGCGCCTTCCGTCGGCTCCACCCCACTTGACCGTATCCACGTCGGCGCAACCCTCGTCGGTAGAAATCCGTGCCGCTACGCCCCACATCATACGAGTCTGGCACCGGCAGTCCGCACACATCGACGCCTACACCTGAACACAGCGATAGGCATGATCTTGGTTGAGCAAGAGAGAGAAGGGGAGAAAACATAGTTGAGTTTCAAATTTAGGTTTAGTTCTGAAACTGAAAATATAGAATTTGATTTGCATCCGGGAAAAGTCCGAATAGTGCTTTCGTGGGATTAAAGTGATTTTGGTCCCATAATTTTTGTATTTTTTCTTAAATAGTTCCAATTTAGTTAAGAAAATAAATTTAGTTTCATAACTTTCTATTTTCTTCTCAAATAGTCTCAATTTAGTTAAGAAAGTCAATTTAGTCTCATAACTTTCTGTTTTTTCTCAAATGGTCCCACTTTAGTTAGGAAATTCAATTTAGTCCCGTAGCTTTTTAAATTTTATAATTTTCATCCAATTTTTTAAATTTATTTTATTCATTTACTCATTAAAGATTAATAATAAAAATATATGCAATTGACAATTTTGCCCTTTATATCATAAACAAAAATAAAGTGAATTATGGTTCTCCTTTTCAATATAAGAGGAGTATTTTAGTAAAGATAACAATAATGGATTATTATCATACCTCTCCCCTAAGATAATATTATCTTCCATTCATAAGATAATTGAATTTTAGTTTTGTACTTTTTATTAATCTTGGACTTTTATCCATTAAACCAAACATCAAATTAAATAAGATAATTTAATTTATCTTAGCTTATCTAACGAACTAAATGAGACCAAAGTGTTTAATAGTATTAATTATCAATCTTAAGTCAGTACAATCTGAAATCATTATGAGCACAAAAGTCATAGAATCAAAAGACCATAAAGATTGTAATGGCACAAATGAACAAAAAATAAGCGGCTTCACCATACAAAAACTACTACTTTCTACCAAGCTCACATCTTCTTTCATTTCTTGGACATAGCAGTCTTAGTAGAGTTGTCAAAATGGGCTCGGGCTGGTTGGCCAGTTCGAAAAACCCGGGTTTCAGGGCAGGACGAGCCTAGTTTCAATGGGCTGACTCGGTAGAATTTTTTTTAATTAAACACGCACACATATGGCTGTGCCCTTCAATTTCAATTCTCAGTTAACTTAACAAATCAAACAACACATGCCACGACCCATGAGTCCATGACACAAAAAACCCTAACCCCCACGTTTCTTGAGCGCGCCTTCCGTCGGCTCCACCCCACTTGACCGTATCCACGTCGGCCGCCCGTGTCGATCCGCTCCCCCACATCATGCGAGTCTGGCACCGGCAGTTCGCACACAGCGATTCCTACACCTGAACACAGCGATAAAGGCAAGATCTTGGTTGAGCAAGAGAGAGAAGGGGAGAAAACATAGTTGAGTTTCAAATTTAGGTTTAGTTCTGAAACTGAAAATAAAGAATTTGATTTGCATCCGGGAAAAGTCCGAATAGTGCTTTCGTTGGTATTAAAGTGATTTTGGTCCCATAATTTTTGTATTTTTTCGTAAATAGTTCCAATTTAGTTAAGAAAATAAATTTAGTTTCATAACTTTCTATTTTCTTCTCAAATAGTCTCAATTTAGTTAAGAAAGTCAATTTAATCTCATAACTTTCTGTTTTTTCTCAAATGGTCCCACTTTAGTTAGGAAATTCAATTTAGTCCTGTAACTTTTTAAATTTTATAATTTTCATCCAATTATTTAAATTTATTTTATTCATTTATTCATTAATTTTATTAGTTTTCTTTACTACTATTTTTATTAATATAAAAAGATCTTATTTCACAAATATTTTTATTAATTATGTAATTTTTATGTATATACTAAAATTTAACAAATTTTTTATAATCTAAATAAAAAGTATAAATTTGATTATAAAATAAAAACTAATCGACAAATACTTTAAAAATAATAAAATAAAATTTTAGATCTAAATTATGTGTAAAATAAAATTTAGATCTAATTAATTCATCAAAATTTAGATCTCAATATTTTTATTTTATGATTAAATTCAAGGAGTAATTACAAAATGAGCCCACTTATAACAACCTATTTACAAGGAGAAATACCAAAAACCCCATGTTACTAATAGGAATGCTTTATTATCAAGAAGGTCACTTTTCTAATCATTTTATGGAACCTGTGCAGGAGTGATGTCATCAAATGCACACATTTTTGTTTGAATTTGACTTTTTATTATTATAAATTAATTTTATTTATTTTATTAATTTATATTTAAATTTAAAATTTTTAATTTTGCAACGTTGGGAAACGAGGCAGTTCCCGATTTTCTACCTTGTTATTATGAATTAATTATAATTATTTATTTTATTATTTTATATTTAAATTTAAATTTAAATTTTGAATTTTTTAATTTTGACTCTTTTCACATTTTTTTGTATTTCTGCAAACTGAAACTGCAACCCACCCACCCCCCCACTTTATTTGCCTAACTAGTACAAAACCCGCTTAACACGCGGGATTGATGATAATTTTTAAATTATTATTTTAAAATAATATCTATTATATTTATTTTTAAATTTATTAATTTATAGGATTTGAGTGAATATATTTTGAATAAATGTGAAAATTTTGCAATATTAATAAAAGATTTATATAATAAAATATATTCTCCAAATTCATGGTGCACTAAAATAAAATATTATTTACATAATATGTATCATCATTGCACTAAAATAAATTTTTTTTAAAATCAATTAAATGTCTTAGAAACATTATTGCCTCTAAATAAATACAAAATATGAGAAGCAATAATTAGGTTGGTATTACATTACAATTTATAATAGTATCTACCTTTTATCTAATTCACAAACTCCTCCCTACTACGTGTCACTTCTAAATTTTACTATCCAATATTTCTTTTATTTTTCAATTTTTCATTAATTTGTATTTAAGTTTCTTCCTTTTCTTCTCTATCTAAGTGTCATTTTTTATTTTCACCCGCCAATATTCTACACGTTTTCTCATTTTTTTCATCTTTTAAAAAATAGTTATTTTTTTCTATTGACGATTTTCTCCTTCCTTCTTTAATTTTTTTTAATAATATTTAAATAAAATAAAATAAATGGTAACCGACTAACCACATCCACTACAATATTCCACATTTTCGAAATTTTTTTTTTCTCATTTTCAATTATAAAAAAAAAACTTAATAATATTTAAAAAAATTATTAACCGCCAACACGCTAACTAATTTATTAAAATAATTACAAAAAAATTTGACCACGTTTAAATCCAAAATATCAATTAACAAAATAAATGGAAATATATGTCAAATAAATTCCAACCATTACTCATTTTAGAAATATATATATTACTAATTTATATATTATTATTCATTCTATTAAAACATAATATGAGAAATATTGGATGGTTATTTGAGTTTATAACCACGTAAGATGAATGAGTGGAATGAATATCACGCTTATTAATTTTATTTCAAAATGATTGTTAAAATAATATTTGAAATAAGCTTAATATTTATTATCGATGGAATGCAATACTGAAAAAAACTCGAATGCCTTCTATCATTTTATAAATAATTTTAAATGTTTATTATTTATAATAATTATGATTGTGATAATAATTCTTGTGTAAAATAATAAAATATTATTAACACTTGAAATTGATATTACAATGATTATTTCTTGAATATATTGTGTTCTCTCTCTAGCTATGTTCCTCTGATTCTCCTTCAACTTTGACTCGGCTTTGGTCTTGACTTGACTGGATTTTGACTTTTGAGTCGGCTTTGATTGGCTTGACTTGAAACACTTGATCCAAGGACGTTGAAGTCTTGTTTTGGATCGAGTGTTGGTCTTTGAAGATTTTGGTGAAGAACGTCTTGAATTTGATGAAGAACGATCTTCAAATCTTAGAGGTGGATTTGAGCTAGAAACGCTTGATCGGAGGGGTCTTGGACCTTGATCTCTGATCGGGATGCGTTTGTGGATGAATTTGATGAAGAACAACTTGAAGGCGGCGAAGAACACTTGAAGTCTTCGAAGTTGATCTTCAGATAGAAACGTCTGATCAGAGGGATGGAGCTCCTTGTTTCTGATCGAATGATGTTTCTGGCTGGATTTGGCAAAGAACAGTTGAAGATGGCGAAGAACGCTTGATGATCTTCAAGGTGTTCTTCAAGAAAAACGACTGATCGGAGGGATTTGGTCTCTTGTCTTGGATCAAACAGTGTTTCTGGAGGATTTTGACAAAGAAAGACTTGAATCTTCGAAGAACTTCTTCAGATTTGGTGAAGAAGACTTGAATCTTCGAAGAGCTGGATCGATGGATGTTCTTAGCTCGCAGTTTTGCTCGTCGAGAGGGATGCTGCTACTCGTTCGTTTTCGATGTGTGTGGACCACTTGAGAATGAACAAGAAAGACTCCTATTTATAGGGTGGAGAGGTGAAGACATTCCTTTCTTGCGCTGACACGTGGTGCATTCCGGTTGGCTGGTGCAGATTTGATTGGCAGGATTTACGAATCAATCAAATTTAGTTTGATTGGTTTTCACCGTCTTCATAAATAGGGCAAATCAGTCATTTATTACCATTTACGAGTGCCGAGAGACTCGTAATTTAATAACGACTTGTATCGTGTACAATAAATATCATTTTACTATTTAATTAGAGAATTAATTTGATAAATCCTCAAAATTAAAATAGTAATATATGTTGATATTTATTTAATTTATACACGTGTCATTATTTAATTTGGGAAGCAAAATTTATTTGCTTACAATGATATTTGAATTAACTAATTTATTAAAATAATTAAAAAAAATTAACCACATCAAAATTCAAACATCAATTATCAAAATAAATGGAAAATAGATACATATGTCAAATAAATTCCAATTACTCTTTCTGGAAATATATATATTTTGTATTTCGATCATTACTCTAATTCAAAATTTAATTTTTTAAACAAATTATTCAACACATTCTTATTAAAATTATCTGATCACATCCAAATCCAAATCCAAACATAAGTTACTAAAAAAATGAAACACTGTTAAGGTCAGTTTTCAAGGCATTCCAACAAATTATCAAAATAATAATTGAATAAAAATTGAATAAGAATTCCTCACTGAATTAAGGTTCAACAATGAATTCCCACTGTATCTTAGCCAACATAAGGTAGATGAAAGCATTCATAATATTTTTTAATCAATTTCTATGGAAATGAACATCCTTATTAACTTAATGTCTAAATTACTATGCAAGTTCGACTACAATGAAAATTAACCATAAAGTTTTCATTAAAAAAAATAAAATAGTTACAATTTTACAAATGTATGAGAAAATATTAGAAAAATATGAACAACACAAATACTCCATAAAATGTAAAACCTAAAAAATTCCCATCTAAAAAATCAGCATGTCAAATAATTTTAGAAAAAAATATAAAAAAATTCAAAAAAATACCAAAAATTATAACCATGATCTGGGCACAGGGGCGCCATTGTTGGTAGGCGTTGCCAGTGGACCCAGACAATCTGAAACGGCATCGGTGTTGGTCCTTCCTTTGCGTCATCTGGAATTCATCCCATTGGTGGCGGCAGAGAAACGCCTATTCGCCGGGCTTGCCTTGCCGAGCCCGTCCAACTGGTGGTGGCGGCGACAGAAAAACGCCTCTCCCCTGGGCCGCCGCCTCTCTCTTCTTCTCGATCACTCTCTCACTTTTGCTTCTCTCTTTGAAGTAGAGAGATATTATCCTCATAATATATGCAAATTAACATTAACTTGAACCAAGAAAAAATGCGGTGTGGTTAAATTCATATTGTATGTTGCTTTTGGCGAGACTAAACATTCAATCCACACACGGAGAAATAATAAGGAAATCCAAAATGGATAATTAACTACATGTAAAAAAAAATTTAAAAGAAGAACTACTGCAAAATTAATTTTAGAAAAAGTGAAAAAACTGTCACTAATTGTATATTTATCCATACTTGACTATAAAAACGAAGTCTTCAAAATTAGAATTTTGAAAAAGAAGACATATAAAAATGTCGGGCAGGATAAGAAAAAAGTTATTTAAAATGGATAAGATTAGTGGGTGGTTTATGAAAAACTAACGGTTAACTTAATTAAAAAAAATTAATTAAATAAAATTTGAAATTTTAATAGCAGTTGTCATGTGAATGGGACAGTGGAGTCAACGAAGTTTTTAAAATTTAAAATTTAAATAAAAGTTTAAAAAAATTACATTAAAATTGTTAAAAAAATGGAAAGAGATAACCGTGTCTTAGAATCTCAACATTAAAATTAAAATTATTTAAAAAATTGAAAAAAGTAACTGTGTCTTATAATTTCAGCATTTCAAAATTAAGATATTTGGAGGTGGCCACGTAGGATAGAGTAGAACTCATAAATATAAGGGATTAAGATTTTTTTGTTTCTTTTCTGTTTTTTTTTAATTTAATTTTATTTATTTTATAATTTCTCTTTTTTACATAATTCAAATTTATTTCTTTTTATTATTTTATTTACAAATTGAAACTGCCACCCACTCCCACTTTATTTGCCTTTTTTTTTTTAAATTCAAATTGTGCCGATTTTTTTAAAATAATTATTTTACAAAATTTTTATTTTTTTGACTATTTCCATTAATTTATTTCCTGTCGAACTGAATGCATTTTTTGTAAATATTTTTTTTTTCAAAATTTAATATTATATATTTAATATTAAATTATTATATTCAAAATTTATATTTTTCATTTTTTTAATATTTAATATTATTTTTCCAGAATTCATATTTTTTTCCCCTTTTTTTTTTTAATTTTACAGTTACATTCATATATTCAATAGTTATTTTCGTGTATGCATTTTATCTATTTTTACTCTTTCCAGATTTTTTTATCTCCGATATAGGAAAATATAATTAAGATTTTTTATTATTTTTTAGTAGAAACTTTGATTGTTCATGTGAACTCAATTTTATTTGTAAATGTTTATTTTTTATTTCTTTTTTGTTAAATTCAATATTGTATATATTTTTATTATATTTTTCATTTGTAATATTATTTTTTAAAATTTTATATTTATTCTTTCTGTTTTTAACTCTCTTCATAAAGGCATAAGCAGGTGAGACTCGTATATTAATATATTCAATAATGATTTCATATATGCATTTTTTAAATTTTGTATATAAATAAATTCCACACATATGCAGTTTTCAATTTTTGAATACTAATTTCTTTTTGAATGTAATACCAAATTTCTGGATATTAAAGAAAAAAATACATAATTAAAGAATACCAAAATTACGAATAAATTTCTAATCAAATCAAATTTTATTTACAATAATTACAATCATCACAATCTGGAAACCTAATTAAATATATGAAAAAAAATCAGAAAATTCATAAATTCTTTAAAAATATATATATGTAAAAAAAAGGGAAAACAATAATCTTAACCCAGCAAAAAAAAAAAAAGGAAAAAATCTGTAACAAATAAAATTTTAAAAAAATTAAAAATCTGCAACAAACCAGCAGAATCTGTAAAAAAAAAAATCATAATCTGGAAAACTGAAAAAAAAAATTATAATCTGAAAAATGTTTTAGGATAATCGATAAAGCATAAAGAAAATGAAGAACACAGAATTTGTTGACACAGTTCACCTGAAAGGCTACGTCTGGGGACATACCAAGCCAGGAGATTATTCCACTATATCTTGTGAATGAGATCCCTTTTTATAGGTTACAAACTAGGGTTTACATGAATATAGAATACATAATGAAATGACTAGACTATCCTTCTAGTAAATACTTTTGATGAAGGCACATAAATGTAATTTTCTTTAACACTCCCCCTTGTGCCAAATCAAAAGGATGGACGGTGCATGAATGTTGCCCTCGATAAAAACCTTGCCAAGTATCATCCATATAAGAAAAATAAACATTGGTCGAAGGGAAAATGAGTTGCAACACACCTATGTTAAGACTCCCCCTGAAGTCTACACCTCTCAACTGATAGGTACATCTATCAAGTGAGCTCAGAAAGTTTACACATCTCAATTCCTTTAAGATGTTTCTCAAAAGTTACCTTGGACAATGATTATGTAAATAGATTAGCCACATTTTCCTTAGAGCTTACTTAAATTATTTGAATCTTGAGCAAAGATTGTTGTCGCATGTTATAGAAAAAACTTCGGTAATATATGTTTCATATCACCTATATAACACAGATTCATCTGTTCAATGCATGCAATACATTGCATAAAGGATCTTCAGTGGTAGAACTCAAGTCACTGACTCCTTGAATGTGTGATGATAGACTTTCACTAAATACACTCACAAATTGCTATATGTAAGGTATCTTTAAATAACTTTAAGAGATTTCTATCAAAGTTTCTTAGTTGATGCCCAAGATATGCCATGTTTCACATGGTAAATACATAATCAATTTGGGTGTTCATGTGGTTAAGATATAACCAACATTAGTAGAACCAAATAACTTATTATTTGGTGTATAAGTGTATAAGATAGCATTCAATATTTTCTAAGGGTTACAATTTCATCTGCAGTCCTTTCAACATTTATATAGTAAATAACATGCCCATGTCACTGGTTTCTTTTAAGTATCAAAGTTTATTCTTGACACTATTCCAATGATATTGTGTTGGTCCTGTAATAAATTTAGTTAACAAGTTCATTGAGAAGTATTAGCTGGCCGAGTATATTGAGCTAAGTACAATAATGCGCCTATTGCACTTAAACAAGAAATTTCAGTTTCTAATATCTCTTCGTCATTTTGCTTTGGACGAAAGAGATATTTCTTTACATCTAAACATCGGCTGATCACGAGAGTGCTAACAGAATGCATTTTGTCCATGTTAAATCGCCTGGATAACTTTTGGACATATGCAGACTAGTGGATAAGTATCCACAAACTCAGTGTTCTAGTCAAAACATTAATAAATTGAGTTTTCTCAAGATCCTTTATCTCAATAATTTTAATTAGTTTCAGGATTTCTCTTATTTCATTAAGAGTACCTATGTTCATCCATCAACATAAGAGTCATAATCGCAAATCGAGAAACTTATTTTTCTTTATAAATACGAAGGGCATTGTTCTTTATTTTTGTAACCTTTCCCAATCAAGTAGTCACTTGACTTGGTTAATAGAAGGTCATCAGATACTTTCATATATATCTCTGAATCAAGATCCCCATTGAGATATACAGTAACCATATTCATAAGCTGCATTTCCAATCCTTCGGATGCTACTAAGCTAATTAAGTAGCAGAACATTATAATATCTATAACATAGTATGACTCCTTATAATCAATTCCGAGCGTTATGAGAAACCTTGCTCTATAAGACAGGTTTTAGATATCAGGACCATATATTTCTCATTTCGCTTTATGACAAAGAGTTATTTATGTCCTACAGGCTTTACACTTGGTCGGGCTAGCACTACCGGACCAAATACCCATCACTTTGTCAGAAAATCAAGTTGTACCTGGATTGATTCTTGTATTTAGGCCAGTTTGCTCTTTTCGATATTCTGCAACTGAGCTTGGTTCGATTTTATCGTGCTCTATATTTTCTTGAGCAACGTAATAAATAAATACATCATTAATCTGCGTGCAATGTCTATCCATCGACTTATATGCACTCTCATAATCAATAGAGATTTTTCATTCTCTGGAATCATATTAAACATCGGAGCGTCCTCCAGTAATGATTCTTGGACATAACTATAAACAGAGATGATCTCATAAGATGTATTTTTGACATTGATGATCAATGAATTGAATTGTGCCGCACCTACCATTCCTTCCTTTGGGTGGTGTTAATCGAACCAGGTGACCTCACCCTTTTCCTTTTGGGAGCCACGGCCTCAACCACACTTCCACCAAGTATGGTTGCAACACCTTTTCTATGGTGTTGTGCCCCTTATTGGGGACTTCTAACCTTGCAGACACATTTGCAGCTGATATGTATGACCTAGACACTTTAGCAATATCAATGAACGCATCAAGCATCGAATTTGTTATGTTCTGGATATTTATTATTTTACATCACTTTTTCATTGTGAAGTTTTGGGGATCAAATGAGACAGAGTGGGAATAGATCACGTTTCTTCCTGTCGTTCCCATAGAAATTTCTTTTTCTTATCTCCCCCTAACGACGGGAAGACTATCTCATTTAAGTGACAATCCGCAAATCAAGCGGTAAATAGATCGTCTATCAAAGGTTCTAAGTTGCGGATAATTGTTGGAGATACATATCCAATATAAATATCTAATCATTTCTGAGGACCCATTTTAGTGTGCTGTGGGGGCGCAATAGGCACATATGTTGCACAACCAAAGATGCATAAATGTGAATTATCAGGCTTATATCCAGTTACCAACTGGTACGAAGAAAATGATTGTGAACAGTGGGCCTAGAACGAATAAGTTAAGATGCATGCAGTATTGCATAACCCCATGCAGAGATAGACATGTTGGTGCGTGAAACCAGTGCCTAACCACCATTTATTTTCTTTAGATGGTGGCCTCTGCGAGACCATTTTGTGTAGCACATGGGTATCAAGATGTTTTACATTGATCCTGATATATATATATGCAATAATCATCAGATGCTTTTGATGTAATAATCTGATATTGTGATTAGGGTGGTGAGCCCTAAGACATGTACTTTGTGCTAAGAGTTTTGCATGCACAATGTCTTGTGGACAGTAAAGTGACATGTGACCTGTATGTCAAAGTATAATCTAGTACCATAAAATACTTGAATGATCCGCATTCTGAATTAACTAATCCACAAATATCATCATGTATTTTGTGTAAGAATGAAATATTTTATTTTGTATCTTTAGCATAAACAGGTCTCAATGTTACTTTTGCTAAAGAGTAGGCTTTACAGAATGAGTGATTTACCTTAAAATTTATAATGAGGCAGAGTGAGATGTAAATAGTATATCTGGTGCTTCAAAAAATAAGAAGTGCGACAATGCAACAACAAGATCGATATCGTGCATTATATCAATTTTCATCTCATTTAATGTATCACTAAAAAATATGGACGTAATGTGAGTTCTTTAACAACATGAATTATTATACAAAAGCCTATATAAATTAATATCACATAGTCTGTCAGTGATAATATATAGTTTAAAAATTTGAATAGCAGTGAGGTACAACTCACTATATCGACATCTTAGTTCCTTTAAAATGTGTTTTCTTTCACATTTATTTGATATACAAATTTCATTCTCACAATATATTTATAAATAACGTCGGCACAAATATTTTTAAAAATTTATATGGTTCGATTAGCTCTAGATGCATATGGAGCTTTTCTGATTTCAACAATTGTCTCATTAGACATTGTTCCTTGTTCTTTTTAGAAATCTCATATCCTTTTGAGTTTCAATTTGAACAAAATGATTTACTTTTCAATTTGAATAACATGATTTACTTTTCATTTAATATTTTCTTCTATTTTGTAAATGTATCACTTTACATCGTGATAATGTAACTATCGAACCATATATACTAGATAAATCAAGTACTTTTGAATAAAATATAAATGAACCAAAGTTAATAAAAGTAAAATCTCGTATCAAAATCTAACTCAAAATTCATCAATAGTCCAAATAACTTTAAGACCATGTTGCCATTAAAATTTAACCTTGTGAGGTTAATATGGAGGGTATCTTGTACTTTAGATTTCCTATATCATTTATAGTTGTTTGCTATAGTGTGCTTGCAATATAATTTGATTTGGTACACCACTGCTACACGTGGTGCATTATTCTCATTTTTGTATGGAATAGTAAGTCATGTCCCATTTTCTTTTGGGTTCTTGCATTGTTCTATTAATCAAAATTAGCCTCGAATAGGCTTAAAAATATTTGTATCATACATCTCAGTTACTTGCAGTGTATTAATTAGCTGAAGTATGAAATTAAAGAGAGTCCCTTCCCCTTTTTTATTATATCATTTTCTTGTCGTTTTCTTTCAACAGAAAATAAAATATATTTCAAGGAGCAACATATGATTATTTAAATCATCGACCATTTTTGTAATCAAGTAAATGAATTTCATGTCACTGGACTAGAACTTTTGGAAATAAAATATCCATTTAAGGGAAATAAAATATCCATTTAAGGCCCCACAGTGTTCTTTGTGTAATATAGAGCAAATTTGATCATAACAAAAAGTGCTTTGTCTTTGATACCTGTGGATGATTGATTTTGAAAATGCAAGAATTGTACTCAGTTTCTTTTGAGTCCAATATAGTATAATTGGGTCGAGTACGTTCAACCATTCATTATAGCCCAAGGAAAAATATTTATTTAATATGCAAGCATAGCAATATATAACAATTTTTTTCAAGAGTGTATTCATTTGAATTAGACTTTGAAACCATAGGTCACATATTGATCGATGCTTTGTGAAAATACTTCATCACATTGATTTGTAATTCATAATTATCTTTGGGTCTGAAGCCCATTAACAATATTCATGGAAGATAATTATTAGGACCCAAAATAATTAGAACCAACTTAAAAAAAATGGCCCAATTAAGTAGAACACATAAGTCAGGCCCCCATTAAAAAAACGGCCCAATTACAAGTCAGGCCCATTTAAAAAAACAGCCCAATTGTTCGCAGAAAACAATGAGAAGGGTTGAGGGCTTCCAGATTTTCAGAGATAGCACACACACGACTTAGTCAAGGAAAATTCCATTCTGGTTGTAGTTACTGGCGATATCTTCGCCGTAAAAAATGGAGGGTGCTCAAGCGTAGGAGTTCACGCACGGCGTTCGCTCTATGTTTGCGGAGTCGCCGTCGCTTATGGTCATCGCCGTGTCCATCGTCAAGGCCTCTTCAAGGGCCGACGCCGTCGCGGGTAGGTGCGATTCAATTCACGATTGAAAATTGAGTTTCAGAATTTTTCCAGAATTTTGTGAAAATTGATTTCGGGTTTCAGAATTTTATTTCAGAAAAAAAACATGAAACTGGGTTTCGTTTTGTGTTCTGAGTTTTGTTCAAATAACAGAAACAACAAGAACATAAGAGATTTTTGGTTTTCAAAAATCACACCCAAAAAAATTTTGATATTGGATTTTTTTAAAACAAAGAAGATGATTACACATGGGGTTTTCTGAGTTTGATAAAAAAAACTGATATTTAGTCATGAAAGCTGATTTTGATTTTTGACTGAACACGATCGATTTATTTTCAGGTTTTGTTATGCTGAATGGAAGCAGCACATAGTATATGAATCATATCTCCGATGATCACATAAACACAGGATCATACCATATGAGTCATGACGAATCAAAATACAGTTTGCAGAATCATATCAATATTGCAAAACAGAACATGTGAGTATATAAGTCATGACGGATCAAAATACAATTTTCAGAATTTACACAAACAAATATGTATACAGCATATTCATAAATTCGCACATGTAATCTACAGGATTTTCAATTCTATACGCAATAAATTTTTTCACATTAATCTAAATAGGAAACTTACTGTTTCAGCAAAATTAAATTTAGAATTAATCCATTCTGATTCGTTCCTGAAACTGCGTGAGCAATCCTCTCGTGAATCCTATTCCTCGGATGGCTAGAACTCGTGCTGATAACGTGTTTTAGGATAATCGATAAAGCATAAAGAAAATGAAGAACACAGAATTTGTTGACCCAGTTCACCTGAAAGGCTACGTCTGGGGGCATACCAAGCCAGGAGATTATTCCACTATATCTTGTGAATGAGATCTTTTTTTATAGGTTACAAACTAGGGTTTACATGAATATAGAATACATAATGAAATGACTAAACTATCCTTCTAGTAAATACTTTTGATGAAGGCACATAAATGTAATTTCCTTTAACAAAAAAATCATAATTTTTTCTGAAAAAAGGAGAAAAAATTGCAAAAAAAAAAAAAAACCATAAACTGCACCGGTGGCTCGTTGGTTGGGCCAGTGAGAACCAATATGGATGGATCCTTCAACATTAGTGTGGCTAATGCATTTGGCGATGTTGGCAACAAACACGCACCACAAGCCGTTCACAAGGCCATACCTTTGTACTCGACACCACCGCCCAACCTCTGTTTTCTCCCCGTACAAAATCACACCGAAATTTCACACCAAAGACACAACCCTCTCTGTCTCAGCCATAACCGCCTAAAGCCTACCTCTGTCGCAAGCTGCCTCGATTGAACACCCACAACCGTTGCTTATCTCTACTCCATCGTCTCTGTACAAAATCACACCGGATCGACGCCTCTGCTTATCGTTAGAAGAACCACAACAGCCACCAAGGTCCGTCGACTTCAGCCGCGTCCCCTACATCACAAAACCAGACGCACACAGGACACCGTCGCGTCAGAATCGCAAATTTAATTCGACAGATTTAATGGGTGGGAGGAGTTTAATTCGCTAGATTTAAGAGAGATGATGAGAGAGAGAGATGGGGGTGTTTTAAATCTGCAGATTTGAAAATGGGAAGGTAGGGTAGGGTAAGATAGGGGTAGGGTGTGATGTAGGTTCAATCACTTTTGTGGACCTAATGAAATTTTTGGTATTCCTATAGGTAATAATAATATCATAAATGACCTTATATGTAACTTACCATTTCAAGTAATAATTGCAAAATGAGCCCACTTATAACAACCTAAATTCAACTACTTTAGATTTAGATTATAATTTTTTTGTTAAATCTTAGTATATAATTAATAAAACAACTATAATATATTCAAATATGTGCAGTAAGATCTTTTTATATTAATAAAAATAATAATAAAGAAACTAATTAACAAAAGAATAAAATAAATCCAATATAAAAATTGGATGAAATTGCATAATTTAAAAAGTTACAGGATTAAATTGACTTTCTTAATTAAATTGAGACTATTTGAGAAAAAACTGAAAGTTATGGGACTAAATTAATTTTCTTTACTAAATTTTGACTATTTGAGAAAAAATAGAAAGTTATGAGACTAAATTGATTTTTTTTAACTAAGTTGGGACTATTTAATAAAAAACAGAAAGTTATGGGACCAAAATAACTTTAATCCCCGCTTTCGTTGAAATGTTCTAAAATTTACATGTTAATGGTGATAAATTTAGAAGCTCTTCTTGCAATAATGAGGCCTTTTCGGGTCGAGATTTGGTGGAATTTAGTGACTGACAATGTGAAGATTGATGAATTGCAAGAAAATAAGGCACATGAGGAGTTTCTTGATTTCTTGAATGATGGAGATTTTGAAATTTATTAAGATTTACAAGTTGTATAATTTCTCTATATTATTATGTTGTGTAGTTAGTTAGGTATGTAATCTTAATAGCTTATATACAATAGGATGATTGTGTGTATTTAAAACTAGTTTGTGACATATAATTGGAATTTAAAATTTTATGTTGAATGTTGTATATAAGAAAAAGTGGGCCAATTTGGCTCGACGGCCCGCCTTGGGCCAGATTGAGCCTAAAAATTCATGGCCCAGTGTCAACCGGCCCGATCCAGTTGACAGCTCTAAGCCTTAGTGAGACTAGACCGTGTCACAAATTTTCTTCCATCCACTATTTGAACTCTCATACCATCTTTATCAATCACTATAACATTATTATTGGCACCCCCAAATGGTCCTCCTTGTCCTCCAACGATGCTTTGAGGAGTAAATGTCATACGTGCATCATTGATAGATGTTTGTACCTATCAAATATCAAGTAAACAACAATACTCTAATTATTAAGATGCAATAATATTCAACTAAAATACTCTTGTAAGATACAAAATTTACAAGTTTTACATTGGTCCTCGGTGATGGTCCACCTCCAATAAAACTATCTGGAGTAAATGCATTAGGCACATCTTCAAGTAATTTGATTTTGTCACTCTTAAGACACTCCTCTATATCAGATTGACCCTCAAGTACTTTGATTTTGTCACTCTTAAGCCCATAATATACTTTCTTTTTCATATATCCAATTTGCTCACATAGTATATCAAAGTACTTAAATGTGCACCTACTAATATCCACAAAGTCAAATGCATTTATAGTTCCTCCATTATACACAAACTCACCACCGTGGATAACCATCTTTCCACCATGATACAACCTTATAGTGCAAAAATCTTGTAGAAAGTGATGAAGTCCTGAAATCAATGAAAATAAAATAATTTAATAAAGCACCAAAATTTGAATTAAATAATAATACAATAAACTGGTTAGAAGTAATCGAAACAAGTCCAAGATAAGAGGCGAGGGAGGCGGTTGCAGGGCGCTGGCGAGCAGAACGACCCCCACCTTCCTCCTCTCTCCTCTCTCCTCTCTTTGACGGTCCGATAGCAAAAACCCAAAACTAAAAATTTGAAAATCGAGAAAAGGGGCATAGGAGATAGCAAACGTACCGTAATCTGGATGTTCATACTTCACCAGGTTCTTTCTGCGCAACATTGTACACTGAAATCGATTGAAATCCAAATGTGTTTGTCGTTGAAAGAAAATGGGTAAGGGATTTCTTATGTTCTTTTTTTATAGAGAAGAGATTAGGATTTTCTTTTACTTCCCATGACATAATTTAATTAGTAATATATTTATTTAATTAGTGATAAATTAGTATCTGAATTTATTAATGGTAGATTTTAGAAATTTAACGGCACACTTTGTTACTACGGTCTATTTTGGGACCAAATATGTAAATTTTGTAACGATTGAGACTATAAGTGCAACATTTTGAATTATAAGTGTAAGAAAAAAATCGTATGAGATCAATAATAAAATGTATTCCACCAATTCTAAAATAATACATGTCCTGTGGGACCAAAAGTGCAAAAATAAATGTATTCCATAGAATTGCCACCCACAAACTAACTCCTGCAAAATAAGCACACAAGTCAAAAATTTATTTCAAACGCCACATTTCATATCACTCATAACTAAAAATTTAACAAAAAAAATGAACGTATGCAAAATATTAAATTTATACATACAACAATTATTTGCATATCCAAATAAAATTAACAAAAAATCCAAACCAAATCAACACGCAATCCAAAAAACAAAAAAAAAAAACATGTAAAGTAATAAATTTATATAAATGGAAAAATTATTTTGCCAACAAACAATCCAAATCAGATGATTTTTCCAAACTAATTATAAACAAAAAGAATTTTCAATTTACAAAATAATCTACCAAGATTAATAACAAAATAATGCATTTACATATTAGTTCAAAAAGTAATTATATTTATAAATTAAAATATAGACACATAATTTTTTTTACACATAAATATATTTTTTATTTGGACAGAAATAATTTATAAGTACTATCATTTTATAATTTTTTCTAATAAAAAAATTCAACCGTGATGTTAATGATTTTTCTAATTCTTCCAATTCGATACACATTTTACTCAACTTTCAATTTAATCCTGAGTTTCACGATTATTATAAAAAATTTCAACCTTTTAAAGAGTTTCAATTCGATACACATTTTTTTTCCGGTCATCAACTGATGACGTGTCTCGCCGGAGCACGTGAAATGTTATCATGCTGGCGTACACGCGTGAAATACTTATATATATATATATATATATATATATATATTTTTTCACATCATATATCAAAACCTAAGATTTTTGGACGATTTTGTTAATGGTTTTGAGTGTCGTTTCAAGTCCCTCTTGAATATGGTGGAAAACATTTTTTTCCATGGTATTTCTCATTCAAAAAATATTTTTTTAATATGTTATGTTATATATATATATATATATATATATATATATATAATATATGATGTGGAAAAAAATATAAAAAAATAATTTCACACGTGTACGCCAGCGTGACAACATTTCACA
Organism: Prunella vulgaris; assembly: GCA_026898435.1. Classification (NCBI taxonomy): domain Eukaryota; kingdom Viridiplantae; phylum Streptophyta; class Magnoliopsida; order Lamiales; family Lamiaceae; genus Prunella; species Prunella vulgaris. The sequence continues at coordinate 182,333 of JAPKLY010000528.1, forward strand.
CGCTCCGGCGAGACACGTCATCAGTTGCTGACCGGAAAAAAAATGTGTATCGAATTGAAATTCTTTAAAAGGTTGAGATTTTTTATAATAATTACGAAGCTTAGAATTAAATTAAAAGTTGAGTAAAAGGTGGTGTATTTATATAAAATTAACTATAATAGGTCTAATTTATTTAATAACTAATCTGGAGAGTGATGTTTTAATTAAACTCTAAAATAAAATAAATAGCAAATTTGCACTGCACACCAATACGCGATTTTCACCAAAAATTCAATCAACAACACATTTTTAGCTTTCATCTTTCTTTATTTCTCTTTTTTTTTCACTTTTTCTTTTTATTTTATTATGTAACACACGGTACGTGATATTTTAATTAAAATATATTTTTAATAAATTAATTTATATCGGCCAAAATTAGCTGGTCTCCAGCAGCGGGCCAAAACGGCCTAATTTTTTTTTTTGTATCATTATATTATATTTCAGTCCAATCTAAATATAGGGTAAAACAAGTCAAATATAGAGTTTATGTTTTTAAAATAAATTAATAAAAAACGGAAAATAATAATTGGAGAACAGTATTTACTTATATTTCCAAAGTAAAAAACGACAAAAAATTTATTATTGGATTGTCCAATTGGGTAAATATCATATAAGGTCATTTAATGTAGTGATATTTCACAATGGACCACTAGAAACCCCAACTTCCCTAGAGGGTCAAATAGTGGGTCCCATTAGAAAAACCTTGCACCTCCTTCCTCCCTAGGATACTGTTACTAGCTGGTTGATTAGACAAGACAAACACTCTCACATCTAAACTTTGCATACTGTATACTCACTCATTTAAATTACAGAAGCCGAAATTCAAAACCATTTGAATTGGAGAGGGCTTCCGAAATTGGGCGCCACGAATTTGGGCGATTCAAGAAATCCTAGGCAATTCCATCATAATCTCAGAAAATTTTTGCATACACCACGACATCGTCTCCCTGTGGAGATATTACAGGTTATGCATGTATTATTTAAGGTTTTTTTTGTTTCTGCAACTCCAAGATATTTCATCTTCTTCAAGAAATCTGAAATTTGTTTTGTAATTGATTTTGGTCTTCGAAAATAACAATAATTTTGGTATCTTAGTTTCGGTTACTAGAGATGGTTCGAAAATTGAGAGCAAAGAAAAGATACAAACTAGTTAGTGGGAGTTCGAGCGAGGAGGAGACCGATGCTGATAAAACCCCAAGAGAAAAGAAGCATGAACGAATTGAAAGACGCTTATGTTTTAGAGGTTCGGAATTAATATCCTGTTTTTGAACTTTTAATGTTTTTCCTTTTTTTACTGGGATGTACTTTAGTATGAACTTTACGAATGCAGTGTCTCGTGGATCAAAAAGCAAAATTTAGAGATGCTGCTGTTGATAGAAAGGGTAAAAAATACTGAATATATTACAATATATTATGATTTGAAGGATAAGTTGATTAGATTTAATGAAGTGTTTATTTTGTAAACAAACAGGGAAAAGGATTGTCCGTTACGTATATAGCATTTCAGAATCAGGTATTTTTTGTTGTATAGTTACTGCATAGCGAGAATCGAGTGATAAAGCATTTCAAAGTTGATATACCAATTGTAATATTCATATATGCAAATATGCAGATGATGACCATTCGTCAAAGAGACAAAAACGTGGTAGATATGTTGTGGAAGAGATAATATGTCCTTCAGAAACAGGTTAGATAATTGCAGTTTAATATTTGATTTAAATAAACGTATTCTTAATGATTTTTTTTTTATCAATTTCTTAAGATTTTGATTCTCCTGTACGTAAGACAACATTACGATCGATGCGGAAAGCACTGGAATCAGGTTAGTTACATTGGCAGGTTGTACATAGGTATATTACAAAAAACGCTGTTCCATTGAATATTTACCTTATATATTTCTTTTGTTATAGAAGCATCTAGTCCTAATGTTCAAAATAAAAGAAGGCGGGTTGTCAAGATATCATCTCCAGGTATTGAATTGATATTTCATTTAAACAGAATGATAACTACAAAGTTCTGATTTTACTACAATTACTGATTTCTGATTGTTTTTTAGACACTGACAGTCCAGCATACAAACAAAAACTTCGTAGTCAGCATCAGCATACTATGTATTCTGATTTGAATTCAAAGATTGGCTGTATTACAAACTTTGTTTATTAATATTTTTTTTTCTAATAAATCACTACTAACACAGGTTGGTTTTGATTTTCAGCAAGTCATAATCAGAGGACTAAGAAAACAACTAGAAGGAAAGGAAAAAACATAAGAAAAGTTGAATCTGATGTGCAAGGAGATCATGTGAACAAGCGTGTTGTACGTCCACTAAACATTTTTGGTAAGTGGAACTACATCCACATCGCATTTATTTATTAATAACTACACAATATGCGAACCAGATAATTTGTTATTCAAACTCTCAGTTTTGCAAAAATAAAGCATAGGGTATCTGAAGATTTACAAAATTTCACTTCTATCATTCACCAGGTGGTTTTGATGATGTACCAAATGAGACACACTTTAGGTCTAATTTCCGCACAACAGTGAAAGAATTATGTTCTTTGGATTTTTCTGAAAGGCACATTGCAAAGATAAAGTTTACACCTTTCTGGTTGATGTTTGAATCGATTTACAAGAAGTGTGATATGAAAATTTTAAAACGGTTCCAAAAAAATGAAGA
>JAPKLY010000528.1:195051-260011 GCA_026898435.1 Prunella vulgaris
AGATTATGAAATATATGGAGACGTAATGGTTTTTGACACGACATACATAACAAACAAGTACAATTTGATATGTGCTCCATTTGTAGGAATAAACAATCACTGGAAAAATGTTATGTTTGGCTGTGCATTTATATCGGATGAGAAGACAGAAACTTTCGAGTGGCTTTTCCAAATGTTCAAGAAATCAATGAGAAACAAAAGCCCAAAGACAATATTCACAGATCAAGATTTGGCAATAGCAACTGCACTGGAAAAGGTACATAAATTATACACTATAAAATGCTATGATATTTATAACTTCTGCTTAGAGTATTTTTATTTATTCTTAAGGTATTATAATATTATTTTTGGGATATAAAAATATTATGATTTCGATATGAATAATGTATTCTAAGTTTAATACTGAACTGACCTTGGGGTATTATGAAATAAATCTACGTGTATCATTTATTTGCTCTTTGGGTATATTTTTAAAAATATATTTCTATTACAGGAATTTCCAGACACAAGACACAGATTGTGTCTTTGGCATCTCCAACAAAATGCAATTGCAAGATTTGGAGAACTAAAGAGAGATGGTCCTTTTAAAAGTGCATTTAACCATTGTTTAACAGGTTGTGATGATGAGAAGGAGTTTGAAATCAGTTGGGAAAATATGATATCAACTTACAACCTGCAAAACAATGCTTGGTTTAAAAGATTGTATAGTCTTAAAGATAAATGGTGTACAACACTAAGCAAGAACATATTTTTTGCTGGAATAAGATCATCCCAAAGAAGTGAAAGTACTAATCACGCAATTGGATTTAAAGCGCACAAACAGACAAATTTGACAGAATTCTACAAGATTTTCAATGAGACATTAACTCAGTGGAGGAGGACAGAGAAAAAAGATGAATTCAATTGTTCAAGAATGACACCAGAATCTCCTTTTGGAATGAAAGGGATTATAAAGCATGTTGCAGAGGTATACACTCACACAATTTTTAAGCACTTTGAAAAAGAGTTCTCAAAATCTCTGTTTGTTTCTTCTACTGTTGCTGAATTCTATGAAACCACCTTGGTTTATAACGTAATGAATGATGAAGGAAATAAAAGTAACAGGGTGGTATACGACACAGCTATGAACCTTTTCAGCTGTGATTGTAAGAAGTTTGAAGAATATGGAATATTGTGCTATCACTGCTTGAGAGTAATGAGTATAAACTCTATACAAAAAATACCTGATAATTACATATTAAAGAGGTGGTCCAAACTTGCAAAGGAACAAGTGTGGAACAAGATTGTTGCAGAAGCAACAAATGATAACAGATATCAATTCTACTTGGGTATTCTTTAATTATTCTTTGGGTATTTTTTAATTATTCTTTGGGTATTACTTTAGGTATTATATTATGTTATTTGGGTATTCTTCGATTATTCTATGGGTATTACTGATATCTTTATGGGGTATTAAATACAAATATTGGGTTATTAACAAATTCTAACTATATTACTCTATCAAATAGGGAAAAATGTTCTAGCAATATACCTTGGAGGCATGATATCATAAGGAAGTACTACAATGTAGTATTGATGAGTGAAGAAATTGAAGAAATGAGAGAACTCATAGAAGATGGATATGAAAAAATATGTACAGTTCTTAATGCAAGGAATTCAAAGCAACATCAAGACATTGAGGCTCATTCCGAAACATCGATCAAAGTTCTCGATCCCGAACGTTCAGTAACAAAAGGAAGAAGTAAAAGGATTAAGAGTGGTATCCATACTAGAAAGAAGAACAAGTCAACAACTTCACAGTCATTGCATATGAGAGAATATGGATCAATTACACCTAATCCTCATATAATTTGAAAGAGGATTATATTTATGTTTTGATTAATAAATTAATGTTACATTTGTTAATATAAATGTTTATTACAATAGCAAGTGATTTATCAAATTTATTGTATCTGATGTGTATTATATTTTTTTAAAATTCATTAATACTCAAGAAGTGAAGAGTAGAACCCGAAGATCAAATAATTGATACCCCAATAACAATATATGAATACCCCAATAATAAGTAATACTAAAAAAAAAAAAAATTATTCAAAAATTTCACTCAGATAAAAAAAATTAAAAAGTAAAATAAAATTTACTATATAAAGTAAAAAACCGTAGAACGATGGCAGTACGTTCCTAAATTCGATCGACGGAAAATTCGACCGACGAAGCATCAACAAATCGTCCAAAACAGTAACAAATCTTCATAATCTTCAACGAATCATTCATAAGAAATGCTAATAGTTCTTCATTCTTCATTTCTCTCTCTCTGTCTCCCTCTCTGTCTTCCTTCTCTCCCTCCCCCCCCCCCCTCTCTCTCGCTCTCTCTCCCTCTCTCTCTCTCTATCTCCCTCTCACTCTTCATGTACTGAGCATTATATATACAAAAATACTCTATTTCATCATCTGAAAGAATTTTCATATGATAATATTGAAAGTTTTCCGTGTATAAAAAAAATTGCAACTTCAAACATAATTATAATCTTAATTTATATGTTTTTTTGGGTATTAAAAAGTTATCCTTCAGGTATTATTGATTTTTTATTAAATTGTTCTTGACATATACTGTTAGGGTTTTCTTTACTTGTTCTCTGGGTATAATTCTATTATTCATAGGGTATTGTTAGTATCTTGTTAGGTTATTAGCATGTAAAATATATAATAATAATTAAAATTTTATATATTTATTTATTTGTTGTTGACATATACTTAATTTACTAGGGTATTTTTTTACTTGTTCTCTGGGTATAATTCTATTATTCATGAGGTATTATTAGCATCTTGTTAGGGTATTAGCATCTAAAATATATAATATTAATTAACAATTTATATATTTATTTGTTTAATTTAAACAGATGATTCTTTACTATTAAATTGAGTTATTAAATTAATTTATTATTAAATTGTTCATTACATATACCATATATGTTAGGGTATTCTTTACTTGTTCTCTGGGTATAATTATATTGTTCATGGGGTATTATTAATATCTTGTTAGGGTATTAGCATCTAAAATATATAATATTAACTAAGAATTTATATATTTATTTGTTTACTTTAAACAGATGAGTTCTTTCTTCAAACCCCTCATTGGCAACAGCCTCTTCATTCCTAAACTGGTGAGTTTTGTTTATACATATATATATATATAAATTAATAAAATGTTTAATCATAATTATTCATTTATGTGCAGAGATTACCTACTCGGTTTATTGATGAAAATGCAAATTTATTTGCACAAACATCAACTAAAATGACACTGACAGCAAACTACCATCATGACAAGAATTGGAAAGTTAAAATAGAGAAAATTGATGAATACCATTACTTCAATGAGGGATGGATGACATTTGTTGAAGAAGCTGATATAGAATTGCTTAATGTGCTCACTTTCACACTGATTGATGAGCATTCAATCCATGTTGATATCTTTTCAAAAAGTGGTTGCTGCAAGAACTGCTCAAACTATGGTTTGTAATTTTAATAAACTTACATTCATTTAAAATTGCAAAAATATATTTACAGTTTTTTAAATTTCCATATGTATTAAACAGATTCTGATGATGATGAAATTCAAGTTGGACAGAATAATTTGAGTTTCGAAAAGGAGGTCAAGGACTACCATTTCACTGCAAATAAAATGGTAATTTATATAGCTTTTACTTTCATTTATCACAAAAAGGAGACACACAATATATATTTTTTATTTCATTTAAATAATATATTGTTTTATAGGATGTCCCCATAAATTTCATAACTGCTGCTGGACTGCTGAACAAAAGAGAAATCATATTGAAGGATGAGGAAGCAAGAGCATGGAAAGTTCAAATGAGAACCAGAGGTGGTGGTGTGCATTCATTTTGCAGTGGTTGGAAAAAATTTCTTCTTGCAAACAATGCTACAGTAGGTAGCATTGTTAAGTATGAGTTCGTGTGTGATGAAGTCATACATGCAGTTGTGAAAAAAAATTAACAAATACTGTGTTTGGTTTGTATGCCTCATAAGAGGTCAACCTACTTTTTTTTATTACAAAACAATTACAATGTTTGGTTTGTATACCTCATAAGGGGTTTATTTTGAATGGTTTAATATTAATGTGCCTATGAATGATTATTTTGAATGTTAGAATAATATATTTACTATTAAAAAAATACACATATATTTTATAATTTCAATACCCAAAGAACAAATAATAATACCCAAAGATAAAAAAAATCAATACTTAAATAAGAGTCAATCAATACCCCAAAAAATATAAAAAACAATACATACTAGTTTTATAATAATTAAAATAAAATAAACAAATACCCAAAAACCATGCCAAATATACCCAAAGAACAGATAATCAATACACGAAGACATAAAAACAGATACCCAAAAATCAGATAATCAATACCCGAAGAGATAAAAATAATACCCAAAGAAATAAAAACAGATACCAAAATATCAAATGATCAATACCCAAAGATCAGATAACAAATACCCAAAGATAATATAATAAATACCCAATGACAAGATTAAATATACTCAAAGACCAGTTTACTAATACCCATAGAACAATTACAATGTTTGGTTTGTATACCTCATAAGAGGTTTATTTTGAATGGTTTAATATTAATGTGCCTATGAATGGTTATTTTGAATGTTAGAATAATATATTTACTATTAAAAAAATACACATACATTTTATACTTTCAATACCCAATGAACAAATAATAATACCCAAAGATAAAAAATCAATACTTAAATAACAGTCAATCAATACCCCAAAAAATATAAAAAAACTATACATACTAATTTTATAATAATTAAAATAAAATAAACAAATACCCAAAAACCATGCCAAATATACCCAAAGAACAGATAATCAATACCCGAAAACATAAAAACAGATAACCAAATATCATAACAACAATACCCAAATATCAAATAATCAATACCCAAAGATCAGATAACAAATACCCAAAGATAATATAACAAATACCCAATGACAAGATTAAATATACCCAAAGACCAGTTTACTAATACCCATAGAACAAGTCACAAATACATAAAGATCAAGTCACAGATACCCAAATAACAGATTACAAATATAACTAAACTAAGTATCAATACCCATAAATTTGTTCTAATATAATTACACTTACCCAAAAACAACAAAATCATTGTTTAACTACATAAAACCATTGTTCACATATATCATTTTCTTTCACAAAGCCCCACATTCAACCTCAAACAATTGTTCATATACCTGAAACTACAGACTGTTCACAAATTTACAAAACAACCTCAAACCAACATTTTTCAGTTCAGTTTCTTCCTCTTCCCCCTTCCCAAATTACTATCAATTTGTTTTAAATTTTCCGCAGCACACTTTTTCTTTAACTCATTAGCTTTTTGTTGTTTCAGCTTCATCTCGTTGTCCAAATCCTTAATCAACTTTGGTTTAGATTTATAAAAATCATAAACCTTCTTTATGAGATCACCCCTAGACTGATTCAAGTTCGAAAGCCAGATCACAGAACAGATTTCAGCGCGCATCACTAAACGAATTTCAGCCTAAAAAGAAAAAAAAAGTTAATAACAAACAAAATAACAAACAATAAAGAATAAAAAAACTAATTAAGAATAAAAAAAATACCTTTGTCAAATCTGGAGTTGTGTAGGCAGTACCATTGAAATGCTTCATATGATGCATCATGTAAACACCACAATCCTTATCTGGCTTACCAGTCTGCCACTTCAATGACACACTCTCATAAACAAAATCTCCAACATCATCAGCTCTAGGATGTTTCTTTGATTTCAAAAATTGTCTCATCAAAATACACTAAAACATAAAACAATAAAAATTAAATTAACATATAATAAAAATAAACAAACAAAAAAATTTAAAATGTTAGAGATATATACCAATAAATGAGCAGATCTAGTGTAATCATTAATCTTCTCCTTATGCCGCATGTTATCCAACAAGTGTACTTTGCGGTCAACAAAATTAATTGCAACAACAACATAATGATTGTGGATACCAACAGGAATAAAAATCTGTAAAAAAAATAATTAGAAAATAATAATATAAAAAAATACAGAAAAAAAATAAATAAATACTAACCATATCAGCCGTCATAAACGAACCTTCATACACAAACAGTCATTCATTCCAAGCTGAGTAAGCATCATTTTCAACACTTTTTGCAGATTTTTCATTCACTAGAACTTCTACAACAAAATATTGTTCCACAAAATAAAATAAAATATAAATTCATATATAATAAACAGTAAAAAAATAAACACAAATAGCAATTTAATAAAGAACAATTACTAATACACAACATCAATTCATTGACACCAAATGATAACCTAAATAACAACTGAAAAATACCCAAAGAAGAAAATAAAATACCCAAAGAAGAAAATAAAATACCCAAAAAACAATTAGTAATACCCAACAACAATTCATTGACACATAAACAACAAATGAGAAATACCCAAAGAACAAAGTAAAATACCCAAAGAACAAATAAAAAATACCCAAAGAACAATTAGTAATACCCAACAACAATTCATAGACACAAAAGATAACCTAGAGAACAGTTGAGAAATACCCAAAGAACAAATGAGAAATACCCAAAGAACAAAATAAAATACCCAAAGAACAAATAACAAATACCCAAACAACAAACATTAAATCACATCAACAATACATTAACACCCAAAAAGACAACACATTATACCCATAATAAATTAAAGTATACAACAAAAATAGCTAAAAAAATAACTCATTATGCAAAATAATAATAACACAAAAACAAATTAAGATGAGTCTTACGCTGTGATTAAGATTAAAACAGAATCTGCTCCTCCTTGAATCAGAAATAACCTCAGCATTAACCTCCAAGCACCATGCAGTAATAATGGTACTGTCAATTTCTTCATTGGGTAACAAACTCATTATCTCATCTTTAGTCAAAAATATTGAATCTTTGTACAAATAATGTTATCCCTACAAAAAAAAAGTAAAAAAAAAAAAAACATTACATACAAATAATAAAAACTAAAAATAAAAAATTGAAATAATACTTACACTGCAACAGATCACTCTCCATCATAAAAACAGAAATCGACAACCTCCAAGTGAGTTTGGAACATTGTTTTATAAAGCCTCTTATTTTCTCTCACCAATTTGGATACATATCCAATATCATCACGTATCAACCAAAACAAACTCCTACCATCATCACCTATATTCTCTCTATTTATACTAACAGATTTTATTGCTTCTTCAATTTCACCATCAAGACCACCCAACCTACTCTTCAACATCACTGCACCTTGCGGAGTCTTCTCAACCTGTGCACTCTTTACTGCAGCAGCTTTATCAAACTTCTTCATAACTTTCCGAACCTCAGGATCTGTACCAGAAACTTTATCTTTTCGAGCACCTTCTTCCATTTCTTTACCAGCTTGACCATCATCAGAAACTTTATCTTTTCCAACAACCTTCTCAGGAATCTCAAGATCACACACTTCAACAACCTTGGCATGAACTATCTTCTCAGAATCAAACACCTGAACACCCTTATCATGAACAACCTCCTCAGAATCAGACACTTGAACACCCTTGTCATAAAAAACCTTCTCAAAATCAGACACCTGAACACCCTTATCATGAAAAATCTTCTCAAACTCAGACACCTTAACACCCTTATCAACCTTAGAAATAGTTTTTCCCTTATAATTCAAATTAATAAGGTCTCCAACAATGTCTCCATAATAAGCCTCATCAAACCAATCTTCAGAACTACTAAGATTAGTTTAAAAAACAACAGGATCTGGAGTAAGCAATTCAAAACTCGGAGTTGAATCAGCAAATTGTTTCATCAATGTCACATACTTCACAAGCTTATCAACATAACGATGAAGCTTAGGATTCATAAAAAATTTCTGAGTGTCAGACACATCAGATTCAGCAGTGGACTCTAACTGAGAACTGTTTAAATTTGCATTCTGGATACAGTCCATAAGCTTCTGAACCTTCACATTAAAGTTTTCACAAAATTCTCTTGCTTCACCTTTAATTGACAATAACAATTCTTTTATCTCCTGCAAGATAAAATGTAAATAATAAAAAAAACCAATTCTAATTAATAATTAACTAATAAACAAAAATCAATAGAATAATAAAATATAAAAATTATTAATACCCAAAGATAAAAAATAAATACCCCAAGATAAACATATTAATACCCATACAGTAAAAAAAAATACCCAAAGACTACCAAAATAAATACATGAAACTGATCATCATCTTCTTTTTCCTCCTCATCCTTTGAATCACACCTTGACTCCGTTGGTGTTTTATTCAGCATTCCATTACTAGAGAGTGGATACAAATCCTCAACTAACTCACCTGAACCAAATTTTCCAGCACTAACCTCTTCAGCAACCCTTTTCCTCAACTTCTGATCAGTCCAATGCTTGATCAATGGAATAGAATGAGGTTCACAAACACCTCTCCACTTCAACCGGTGAAAATATATTATTTGTAAAAGAATGACACAGCCACTGATATTTTTCACAGAACCCCTTTTGTACAAAGTAATAGACTCACACAACCTCCTCAACACAAGTTCACACCAATCAAACTCAAAAATACAGTCTGGATTCTCTAATGCTTTATAAAAGACAGGATTAACACTTCTATTTGCAGAAGGACACAAAAAAGAACACATACTATACAAAATAAATAACCGCTTAAAATCATCACCACCATTACGACATTTATCCTTAATAATGGAAGGAAGTCTCCCTACCGGTCTCTTTGCAGCAAACCCATACTTCTGAGCAAATGTATTAAAAGCAGAGCAATCATCAGACCTACGATAAAGAGGGACCTCTCTCCCTTCGTTCCTTGGAATCTTAAAAACATCATAAACATCATCAGCAGTAATTGTAAACTGCCGAAAATAATCAACCACTAACATACGACTGCTACCATTGAAATTATCAACAAGCCAATCAATCATGCCACTGTTTACAAGCCTAGTAAGCTTTAAATCCAGCAAACCTTCAAAACCAATACACTCCAAAGACGCCCTTTGTTCATCATTCAAACTTTTAACCAATTCACATAATCCATGTGGACGACACTGAAATATAATTTTACTGCAAGACAAATAATATATAATACATTAAGTAATATCCAAAAGAAAAGATAATGAAAACCAATTAATAAATACATCAACAACAACAACAAATACCTCAAGACAAACAAAATGATACCTAAAGAAGAATAACATAATACCAAAAGAAGTAAAAAATAATACCCACGGTTAAAGTAAAAAAATACAAAAATAACAACAACAAAATAACAAATATATATAAAAAAAATCACAGAAAATACACAAAATCAAATAACAAATAACAAAACAATTCAATTAACAAATAACTACAATAAAATGACATATTATATACTAAAAAAGCAAATAAATAATAATACCCGAACATAAAATAAGTGATACCCAAAGAATAAAAAATACATACCCATAGCAGAAAAAGTAATACCCAAAGACTAAAAAAAATACCCAAAGAATAACAAATACATACCCATAGAAGAAAAGTTAATACCCAAAGACTAAAAACAAATACCCAAAGAATAACAAAGTAATACCCAAATAAAGAAAAAAATACCTAGAAATCTCTTCTCCAGAAACAGAATGCACCTCCGATGAAACAACCTTAGCAGATTTTCCTTTGCTTGAAATTTCCTTTCCAGATTTCACTTTATTTACAAGTGATTTGATAGATTTCTTCTTCTCCTTTAAAAAAACAATAAGTCTATCATCTTCTTCCTTCGGTGCATGTTCAACACGATCACCAACGAAAGGAACTATCTCATCACACTTATTCACAGGAGAATCTCGATATTTTTTCCTCTGATACACAACATCTTTCTTGTGCTTAGGTCCACTACCTTTAAGAACAATATATTTCTTCTTCTTCACCATTATAACAGAAACAAACCCTAACAACATTACAAACAGAGCAAGATCATTACAAATGATACTCAAAAAATAAAATATTAAAATGAAGTACAATGATACTCATAAAAAATAACTTACAACGTATACTGCAGACGAAATCCGAACCAAAGGCACCGCGAACAAGAAGAAGAACAAAGAAGAAAAACTTGGAAACGAGAACACGAAACTGACGTAGTTTGAAAAATGATGGAACACGAAACAATGATACACGGAAGGAAAGGGCGGTTAATAGCCGGTTTAATTAAAACCCGAATAGAGGTCCGCGAGTTTTCAAAATGGATACCAAGTCGGATCCGATTTTTTTTTTTAATTGGGCCCAAATACGAAGGGCCGAAAATTCAGCCCATAAAAGAAGGGTGCATAGTATGCACCCTTGTGCATATAAGAATTTGTGTCACTATTATTATTACTCAAGTATATTATCACTGTTATAAAAATATATTTAATTTTTTTAAATAGATAGTGTATATGAAAATTAGTGATAATGAATATACATGATAGTGAATATATATATATATATATATATATATAACAGTGATAAATGATAAATTCGGGATCATCGTAAACTTGAATTCATGCAATTTTTTATCAAAAAGTTGTGGTATAATTTTGTAAATGTTTGTTTTAATAGGATAAAATTTTGAAAAATAGATGATACGAATTATTATTATAAAAAGGCAATTCTTTGAATACGTCCAATTAAAAAAAGTTTAAATTGTTTTGACACTGTTTTTATAATTTTTTTAACTAATATGATTATATTGAAAAATGAGAGTTAATTACAGACAATTAATAACATCATAAACTTTTCGATGTAATTAATCTCCACTTTTCAATATAATTAAACTCTAACTTTTCAGTATTAACAATTTCAACTGATGAGTAAATGCACCATGCACCCGTTACATATTAGTCTTGCAATATATATTCAATTTAAAATATAGGGGTCCTCACGAAATGGTGCAAAAATAATGCATTATTTTCAAATAGATACAATATACAAAAAAAATTATTATTCAACTTATGTTTACATTAGTGTATTATTTTTATACCAATATGTAATTATTTCATTTTAATACTTTATTTTAACAAAGTGGATGTGTTATGAAAATAATAATAAATATAATTTAAAAGAAAAACAAGGATAGAATGGACTTGAGGCGATGATTTAAAAAAAAAAGAGAGAGAGAATAGATTTGGATTGTGGATGAAGTATCAATAAATAAAATTACAAGTTCAATTTAAGTGAGGGTCAAAAACGAAAAAATATATTCTCCAGTGGCTAAAATATAATAAGTTTTAGTTTTACCATATTTGCACCTCAGTGCAAGAGGTTAGGGTGGTTTGCTATTTTGCACCTGTAAATTCATTTACTTTCAGTTTCACTTCACACAGTTAAAACGGTAGTAGTAGAGAAATCAAGCCTTGACTCCACAAGGTGCCTTCTCGATCTGATGGGTCATCATAAATTAATGATAGTTTGATCGGTTATTGATGCGGGATCTTTTTGTGCGCTTTCACTGAGCTTGATTTTGAGTGATGGCGGTATCAAGGAATGATCCATCACATTTTCTACTGAGCAATATTCAAGTGGCATTTTCACCTATTGAGTCGAATTTTCGGAAGATTGCAGAGAATTTCGACGATTTCTTTAATGGGTTTATGAAGAAAGGTAACATGAATGTCACGACCGATGACACCGCAACAAATGGTCGTCGGCGCGTGGTGGTCAATGCCGATGATCGGAAAAAAAGGGGTAAACTTCCGATCGAGAAATATCTGCACATATTTACAGAAAAATGTAGAAGTAATGGAACCTATTGTAACTTTGAGTATGATAGAGATGAGAAAGTGAATGTGAAGGCAAATCGCTTCGATTTTGAGTTGGCATTGGCATTTGTGATTAATGGTTTTTTGCAGGCTCTCTCCAGCCCATTCAAATCTGAGAAAATGGGGCTCCGAAACACGAATGGATCCTTTGGGAATTTGAAGTTTGCACGAGTTGCAGGCGACATATCCCTTGGTGTTCCTTCTGTGAAGGATGTGAGAGAAAGTGAAGGCAATTCACCTGAGAAGTCATTTGGAAGGTGCATAAACATTTTTTAGTCAGATTTGTTTCCATGAAAGTACAATGCTAAGTTTCCTGTTTCTTTTGCCAGCTTAAGCACTTGAGATTGCTTAACTGTAATTGTGTAGCATTTTATGTGTGTGCCCCGTTTTTGATAGCTGAGGATATTTCATGTATTAATAATTGTGTTATTAATCTGCTTATCTACTTGTGACATGGTAGAGACTAAAATTTGCTTTACATTGATGTACAGAAGTATCGACTCTGAAAGTGCTACTGTTACTGTTCCATTGGTCGAAATATCAACAGATAGTGTTCTAAAAACAGCATTGGCTGGCGGGATTTCCTGTTCGTTTTCTACGTTTTTAATGCATCCTATTGACACGGTTAAGGTAATGTGAAAATTAACAATGTCACGCATACGTACCCCATGTGTTTCCTTCGTATGTTCTTATATGATTTTGTATCATGTGTAATCCAATTAAAATACCAGCTTAGCTATATTATATGTTTGAAGAAGTTATGATCACTGTGTTCGTAGGCGCATACTAGCTGAGTGGAGTGCTAATATATGATTTCCATAAAATTTGTGGAATCTGTTGCTGAACTTGCTCTATATTCACGAATTGTCTAAATTCTCGTTAATAATATAAAAGAGAATAGACCGGCTGGGACTTGATTTGAAGTTTGTTGATGTTTTCAAAAAAAATAAAAAAAATTGTGATGTATTTGATGTCACGAATTAGGGACCTTAGCTACATTGTGCTATTTGATAATAAAGGTGAATGAAGCATCTTATGTAGTGTTCGACTGAGTGGAGCAGCCCTAGTTCAACATTTCTCTTTAAAGATCCTATGGGACGAAACGACAAATTATGTGTATATATACATGGGTAGTGTTTACATTATCCAGGTTATCTAATACTCTGTTCCAACTTGTTGGCCAGACTCAAGTGCAAGCATCGTCAACGCTTTCCTTCATAGAAATTCTATCAAAGCTTCCTCAACTTGGACTCAGGGGATTATACATGGGATGCATTCCTGCTATAGTAGGGCAATTTGCAAGGTATCATTCTCTCAATCACTCTAAATGATTACTTCCTATTTCTTAAAGCTAATGTTAAATAACAAAGTAGCCATGGCTTGCGAACTGGAATTTGTGAAGCGAGCAAGGTTGTACTGATCAATGCTGCACCATCACTTCCAGAAATACAGGTGACGGCAATCACTATGTATCTTCTGATTGTATACACCAAAATCTCCATTTATGATTATGTATATTTGGCTACTTTTTCTAGTCTTATTGGGTTCAGATCATCATCTTGCTTCATCATGGTTGAGCCCCATCTCTTTTTAGGCTTATATCTTTCTTACGTTGCAACAAATTTTAGGCTGAGTCCGTCGCATCATTCTTAGGCACTTTTCTGGGAACAACAATGAGAATTCCTTGTGAGGTGTTAAAGCAGAGATTGCAGGCTGGTCAATATAATCATGTGGGAGAAGCTCTAGTGGGGACATGGCAGCAAGATGGTCTCGGGGGTTTCTTTCGTGGAACCGGTATGACTCTCTGTCGCGAGCTACCATTTTATGTTGCTGGATCCAGCCTTTATGCTCAATCCAAGAAGGTATAATGACATTTAATTGACTTGCTGATTATATGACATCTGCTCACTTTTTTGATCGATTTCAGGCTGTCCAGAAGGTTCTAGGACGAGAGCTAAAGCCTTGGGAAACAATTGCAGTTGGAGCAGTATCTGGCGGGCTAACTGCTGTCTCAACAACTCCATTTGATGTTATAAAGACAAGGATGATGACTGCCATCCAGGGACAGCCAACAACAATGTCAGTTGTAGCACTCTGTATTCTGCGCGAAGAAGGGCCACTTGGGTTATTCAGAGGAGCTCTTCCCCGATTCTTCTGGGTTGCTCCACTTGGCGCCATTAATTTTGCTGGTTACGAGCTTATAAGGAAGGCCATGGACTAAATGCAAGCCCCTAGGTACCTTTTTTGTTGTTTTATACCATAGCATGCATGAATATAGATACAATAGCTGTTCATGTAAAGTCTACTTGTCAATTACCTCTCGAAAGAAGCTTTTGAATTGTTGTTTGCTCGTTGTTAAATTAATTGTACAAGTAGTTAAGCCGAGTTGAGTCGAACCCATGCCCTGAAAAGCTTGAGTTACGATTCAATCTAAGTCGAGCTCAAACTTGACACTGTATTTCTTTTTAAAAAATATCTCAACATAGATTTGCTTTTGTAAAAGTCATCTCTCGTGGATATAAACATAGGAATTATTTCAAGAATGGATGACCAAGTTCTTATCATGAATAAATTTCTTGTTTTACCTAATTTTTACATTTCTTTTCTTTGTTTATGTGAGGAGAGTGGAATTTCGGTTTAATTTATACTGTGTAGCACTGATAAATTTCTACAGAAATTTTATCCATTCAATGTATATATCTCTCTCAACTTTGACTACACATATTTACACATTCCTTCCGACCGATCTACAAACTTTACTAGCAGCACTTTGGAAAAGCAAAATCTATGAGGGAACAACAAAAATAAGTGATTCTTCCCTCTCTTCTTATATTTGCAAAACATCCTCTAGTTCTAGTCTCTCTCAGTTGTAAGACCCAATGGAAGCCCATATTTACGATTTTTCAAGATCTTATGGGTTTATATTTTTCTTTTACTCAAAATACAACTATGTGTGTAAATGGAAATTAATCTTTATGGTGAGCAAAAGTATTAGAAAAATATATAGCAAAATGATAGAGTATCAAAAACAGAAGAGGGTCACTTCAATAAACAATGGTCAAGTGTTTGCAAATTTGACAATTAAATAAATGGATAAAAACCCCACTTGAAATGATAGCTAGTTAGGTAACCAAATGTAGGTATAGAATAATTCTCAGTCCTTAATGAACCCCTCACCCAATCATCATCATGCACATTTTTTTTATATGCCTTGGCTTTTATTCTTCTTCTTCCCATTAGGTTGAAACATATGACTTTTCTTGTGGGTGCTACATATCATAATATATATATTGATGGATGCCGACAATTTTTTTTGGTAAGAAAGATATGAAACTCTTGTATCTGTACTGTTGGTCCCTCAATTGGGTGGGGTGCAATGCAATCGGGGGATGTGTCACGCACCATGCATGTGTAGAAAATAGACAATAAAGTTAATTAGTATAGAAATCTAGTTTTAATGACATGGATGATCACATGAGTTATAAGAAAACTAAGACAATTGGGTATTAATTAATTTATTGGTATATATCCATTTAGCTTGATTGTTTGCATGGTACGTAACTGATTCATGTCCAAGAAACTCCCAAGTTTCCTTCATCAAAAAGGAAGGTTGAACTGATCTGATGATCATATGGGAGAGCTACATGATTTTGTGTATTCATGTCGACGTCGTACTTGCAAAATTGGTCAAGTAGATTTGCATTCTGGCATTGCATGTTCAAGATTTCGGCATTCGCCTTGGCCACTTCAGCTTGGAGGTCGTCGATCTGCTTCTGAAGATGGCAAATCGCACCCGCGCACCCGTAGATAGGATCCCTTAACCTTGCATTTGCTTCATAAACCATGCTGTTCACAGCATCTGCTCTTTGTCCCTCTGGAAGTTCCTGCACAAACAATATTAACTATTTTTTCTTACAATTTTTGCATATGTATAATTAAGCAAGACTAAGCTGCAAGTTGAACAATTACTAATTAATTAATTTAAATTGATGAATAAGATGGCTTGTCCTTGCTCTTAACTCTAAAAATATCTTCAACTTTTGTCTAGTGAGAATAGTTGAATTTGGGGTTAGTTAATACTCTACTACTTAATTAGTTAATTAGAACACTTTTTTTATTCGTTGGTCCGCGATTGCTTTAACAAATAAAAAAAGAAAATTCTTATAAACTACATACTCACAATATTCATATATTTACAAGAATTGTCATCAATTTTTGCCTTTTGGACCCATATTAAATACAATCCAACCAATTTTTTTACTTTATATCCTCAAAACTCCACTAATTACATTTTTTTTTCTTAAATAGTGTGTCTATTTAATGGTGCAAACACTTGTGAAACAGAAAAAATATTTATTTTTATTAAAAAATCATCACTAGTTAAATTGTAATAGGGTTGATAGTTTAGTAAAAACAATGACGATATTTTGATAAAACATTGGTCACTTTTCAGTAAAAATAAAGGTGCCTTTTTTTATAATAATAACGATAGTCATTTTTTATTTAAAAATATACTTGAGTTGCATCGTGCTCTCCTAATTAATATAGGATTAGTCTTGTATGCACCAGTTACACGGTGCAACTCAAATTCATTTTTTAAAAGTTACACAAAATACTACTGAAAAGTTATATATGTTATTACTGAAAAGTGTATCTTTCATAGTGTAACTTTTCAGTAATAATTTGTGCAACTTTTCAATAATAAATTATTTAACTTTTTAAAAATAAACTTGAGTTGCAGTAACTGTGCACAAGAGACTTATTCATTAATATATTCTCGTAAACAGGAATTTGTGTGTCATTTTAGTTAGGTGCCTACTCCCATTGACCTTTACATACATCCCTTTCAAAAATTAAACTAAATTAACCAACATGAAGCTGCAATTTTAATAGATAATTAACATCAGAGAATAAATGCATTCAAACTAATGCATGCACTAAGAACATTTTTAGCATGTGATTATAATCTAAAACTATGAAAGAAACTTTGATCGTTTGTTTTTATATCATAAATGTAAATGGCGGTCGCCAAAACCGCCTAGGCGCTTGAAGGCTCTCGGCCACCGACGCCAATGTCAAATTGCCGAGAAAAATCCGCCAACACATTTAGCACTGCCAAGGCCGCTTAGGCAGCCGCCGAGACCGTCTTGGCACACCGCCTAGATGATTATTATTTTTTTTAAAATTTTTATTTCAACTTAAAAGTTAGAACTAAAATTAAAAAATTAAAACTAATTTACTAAATTACTAAAAAAATGAAAGTTTAATTGAACTACTTCATAATTTATTCGTTCTATGTATTTTGCTCTCTTTGTGTATCATTTAGAAATTGGACAATATAGTATTATGATAGTTTTTAACATTTTATTGACTTTTTATATTTTGTGGTAGTTATTATATATGTTTTAAATTTATAATTTGTCAATAATGTATGTTTTTATTAATATATGTTTAGAAAAAAAATTAATAATAAAAAAGAAAATAAAATTTTTTTGGCACCGCCTAGGCAGATTTTGACGCTTGACGGCACTCGAGCGCCCGACGACCGCCAAGAACCATTTGCATCCTTGGTTTTTACATCAAAAGCTAGCCTAGCTGGCAGCAAATGATGAGGTTAATTAATTATGTAGAATTAATTAATGATGCATATTAATTAATTAAATATATTACCTGCAACAACTTGATGATGTTGCTTGCTCCGAAAACCCGATGGGCTATGGTGAACTTGTGTGGCTCACTTGGTGGAAAGTAAGGAGCTAGAATGCATTTCTCGGCAGCGCACCGCCTCCGGAGGCTCTTGCAAGCGGCACATGGAGTCGCCGGAGATGATGAATTCGAAGCTGATGATGTCGGAGATGGACAACCTTCTGCCTTTGCACCGCCGGCGCTTTTCATGTATTCCATTATATAATTGGGCAGGAATTTGACTGTGTTACAACAGATGAGGGGTATTTATAGACTCTACCAAACCTCCCATAAGCGTCAACAAATAATTTTCTTTCTTTCCTTTATTACCAAAAATTAAAAATGAAAATTTATTTTTAAATAATTACACAAAATAAAATGTATGAAAAAGTATAAAACAGTCCAACAAATTAGACTACGTAATGCATGTGTTCAACCATCACAACTCTAATAGTCTAACATGGGGTACAATCAGGATAATTTATCATAATTTTGTTTTTAAAAATTGATTTTAATAGAAAATAAATATTTTATTATTTTTTATATTAAGGTAGAAATTATGAAGTAGTGGCAGGATCCAGGGTAAGACGCGTGAGTGGGGGTAGGGGTGGGAGTGTTGAGAAAAATAAGTTAGGATATTCTAACTTATTTTTTACAACTTATAAAATGTAATGAATTTTTTTTTTATCTGATAAGCTGTCAGACATCTTATTTACCAAAAATTCTAAGTATTTAAAAGCTTTTTAAAAACTTATAAGATGTTTTAAATAGTTTATAATCTCAGCCAAACACCCCCTAATTCAGTTCTAATTGAGATATTTGTGAAAAGAGTAAGTCTCTTGTGCACCAAGTGCATCGTGCAACTCAAGCTCATTTTTAAAAAGTTATAAAAATACTATTGAAAATTCACACATATTATTACTAAAAAATATATTTTTTAAAATATATTTTTTAATAATAATACATGTAATTTTTCAGTAATAAATAATATAACTTTTAAAAATACAAATAAACTACACGATGTACGTAATGCATACAATATCAGCTATTGTGAAAATTAAATGAGATGATTGAAGATTGGAAAAGTTGCAAACATATATAACTGATTTGGAAAAGTGTATATGTAATCACATTATTAGTTATATGGCATCATCCAAAAAAACCCATCAATCACAATATTAAATGGGTGACTTATATATAGGTTCAAAAAAATCACTATCTATACATATATAAAAACAGCAGCGTGCGAGTGAACACTCACGCGCTCTATTGTGAAATAGCGCATGAGACACTCCACTTCATATATTACATAATTAAAAATAAAATATTATTCTAAAAAGTCGTGTAGCATTCACTCATGCTCATAGATTTCGAAAACATTGACTTTTGATTTACCCTTTATGTAATATAAATAGGTAGTTTTGGACTTTTGGGTATCTTATTATTCAAGTGTATTTCTTCCCATGTTGTCTTCAACATTTTCATTTTTTAACAGTTCATTTTATGTATTTGTCCAATATATTAGATTTACAATCACATTTTGATTTTTCTCATAGCAGGTCAGTGGATAAATGACGCTTCAACTTCAGAATAATGGAGATAGTTGATTGGGAATTGATTCCATGAAGCGAAAATGATTTTTCGCAGGGTAAGAGATGGAAAATAAATTTTAATATTGAAGAAAATAACCACTTAGCTTATAATAAGTGATCTTGCACAATTGTTGTATTTTTTTCCGATGAGTCTCGGTGTTATCAGCTTTTGAGATGACATATGCTTTGTTTTCATATTTTTGACCATTGTTGCAATTCTTGCTGCAGATTCGGTAGAATAAGGCTTGATTTTAAAGGATTTTAGCCAACATTGGATGACGTGATTGATAAAGAAGAGCGAGACACATGATTTTGGATTAGGTTTGGAGTGTTCGTATTGTCAAATTCAATGATAGTACCCTCAATCTTATCTTTCTTCTGAAAATTACTGCAATGAGCCTTCTTTTTTCTTTTTCTTTTATGGGTGAATTACTTCAACCTAAAAAATATCATGGGCATGTATAAATTTTGGCCTAAATTATATGAATCCACTCTTATATACAGTACACACACCCTATATATTTATTAATATTAAATATATAAAAATATATAAAAAAATGTCCTCACACTCTTCTTCTTTTAAACTCACATGCACTCAGTCCAAATTTTCAAAAAAAAAAAAAACCTCCTGAAAAAAAAAAAAAAAAAAAAAAAAATTGAAAATTACCACAAATATTAACTATTAATTCACTTTTTTTTATAAAAGTGTTACAAAAAAATATTCAAAATAAAAAATAGTTCCAAAAAACACTTTTTTTACCAAATATTTTGACATTTTTGAAAAGTAAAAAATCGGATAAAGTAAAAGCTAATTTTTGATAAAAAAATTCAAAATAAGATAAGAATTTTAAAAAAATGAAAACTATACAAATTTTCACAAAATAAAACCGAGAAATTTTAAAAAGAATACGAAAGAGATTTAATTGGAAAATAATAAGGTGTGGGGAGTTGTTTGTAGAAGAAGTTAGAAAAAAGAGGATAGAGGAGAAAAAGAAAAGGTCAAATTATAAGGGAGCGGAGGTGAGAGAGGGAGAAAAAAGAGGAGAATGAATGTGGAGTTAGGTTTTGAGAAAGTGGCTAAAAATAAGAATTTGTGTAGTTGTGCTAATTTTATGATGTGCGTACTCAATTAATTATAAATAAAAGTTAAAATGTGTGCATATAAACTGCGGCCATAAATTTTGTAGTTTGTTACAGTAGGGCCAATATTAGTGGTTTGACTAACTTTAATTTAATTTTATTATATTTTATATGGTAAATAATATCTTAATCTTTTTTATATATATTTAACAAATAGATATCTTCTTAATTATAATGATTTTGACAGTATACCTCTAAAAATTACCTTTAAATATAAATTATATAACTAAAATAATCTTTTAACACAATACTATAAATTTTAAAATATTGGATATCCTGTTTTAAATTGTAATATTCTATAACTAATTATACCATAGTCAAATTATAAGTAAAAGTTTATAATTATAAGTATATATTACAAGAAATAATTATTTCTAATAAAAAAATAGTGTATAAGATACATTGTACAAATTATAACCATGCATCGCATGGGTGAAAATACTAGTATTTACAAATAGGTGTTGTGCAGAAAAAAAAATGTGCTTCTGTGCAAATATTTTGAACCTATTAGTAAATATAGTGACTTTCTTGAACCTATATGTAAATCATCCATATTAAATCATCTAATCATTAATAATCTTGATTTTGAGTCGACTCGTCTAGCTTGTCAAACTATTAATTAAAAAGTAAAAACGGATCCAATAGGATAAAAATTAATTTGTACTCCCTCCGTCCCGAGTCTTTTTTCCAAAAGACTTGGGCACACGAATTAAGAAAAAAGTAGAATATGTGAGTGGGAAGTTAATTAATAAAATATAAAAATGTACATTATTAACTTTTATGAGTATAAATTATTTCCTTTTTAAGGTTGAAAAAAAGAGTTGGGACATCCCAAAATGGAAAAATGAGAAAAAAGAGTTGGGACGGAGGGAGTATAAGATTGTCTCCTAAAATGTGCTTGACCGAAATAATAATATCAGTTTTTTAAATAATAAATAATATACTCTTCATTTTGTATGACGAGAGTTAGAGCCCGCTTAATTATGGTTGATAGGGGTGAGAAATGAGGGAGTTGGATCCCCTCCATTTAAAAATTCCTCAATTTCCTAAATTTCATTCAATATCCACCCTCCATTTCAATTTAAGGTTAAAAAATGGTCATATCATATATTAATTAGTTACTTTAATTTACATTCCTTTTAAATAAATAAAAAAACCAATTTATTGTCCCCTTGTCTCAGCTTATTTCTGACGTTTCCCTCTATTTTTTTGCACAATATTGAATCCTCCATTTTCAAACAATACCAAAACAAAAATAAAATTACTAGGAGCACATTGAAGGAAGAAACTGCTGAAAAAAGAAAGTTATTATGAATATTTCAGCAGAGTTCAATCGATTTTATCGAGCGTAAAACCACCCAAAATACTGAAAATTAAACCAAAAAAAAAATAGATTTAAAATATTGTTAATTCTCACATATTTATTGTAAATAATATATACCTAAAATTATGGAATAAAACCATGGATTATTATCTGAAGAACCTTTGAAACACATCGTTAAAATCGATGGTGAATTCTCTTTTTTTTACTAAGTCAAATATTAGGAGTGCTAACGTTAGTTTTTTATTTGAAAGGAAAATGAATTAAAATTAATTAATTAATATATAACGTGGCTATTTTTTACCTTAGATTAAAATTGAAGGTGGATATGGAATGAAATTGAGGAAATGGAGGAACTTGTAAATGTAATCAAAATTAATTAATTAATATATAACGTGGCTATTTTTGACCTTAGATTAAAATTGAAGGTGGATATGGAATAAAATTGAGGAAATTGAGGAACTTGTAAATGTAGGGGATCCGGCTCCGAGAAATGAGTATGAATGAAATTAATGAGAATTTATTTTATTAATAATGTTTGGTATTATTTACTCCTTCCGTCCCGCTATAAGTTGCTCATTGCTTTTGGGCACATGAATTAAGGTAAAAATGGAAAAGTATAAGTGATATGATGGAGAAAAGTGAAAAAATAATGGAAATAGTGTAAAAGAGTTGAAAATAATAATAAAGAAGTGAATTGTAGTTTCCAAAAAAGGTAAAAAAACAAATGAGCAACATATAGTGGGACGGACGAAAATGACAATATGAGCAATTTATAGTGGGACGGAGGGAGTATTATATTTGAATAAGATAATAAAAATAGATTAAACAAAAGAATAATCACTAATCTCATATTGATTACTCCTTAATAATACTCATTTTCATTTTTTATTTATACCAAATGCTCATAAATTTACTAAAAAGGAAAAGGTCTGGATATAATATAACATACACAATAAAATAATATTTTGGCTATAGTTAGAGCTTAGTAGACCATCTTTAGACCAAAGGGAAATCTATGACTACAAAGACGAACTAAAAATAAGATAATACTTCTTTTGTTCATGAAATTTTTTTCTTTTTTCATATTAACACGAGATTAATAAAAATTAATATTGTATATAAAGGAAGAAAAAAAATATGTACTATGAAATTTAAATTTTTATTTGTGAATATAAATTTTTTTAAATATAAAATGAGTAAGTTATATAGATAAATAAAAAAAAAGTAACAAAATAATTTTGTGTACGGAAAGGAATACTAAATAAGCCTCAACTTTTACTACTAATTTGGCAGTAGAACGCCAATTTTGGAAAATGTTAAATATGACAAAAGATAAGAAAAACGAAGCAAATTAATTAAGATAAACTGGAAAGTTGCAAAGGTGGACTACGCAATGTCAATGCTCTTATACATTTTCCTACTACTACAACTAACTTTGATTATTTTCTGTCAGTATTGTCTTTCAGAATCCTATAATTCTTCTTTAATTCCCTATCAAGAATTTATAATTAATATTATTATAATAAATTCCATAATGATATATTTCACCATGGTTGAATCCATGCTCAGAAAGAAGGAATTTTAGGTTACTTTAATGATTTATATTCATATATTTTGTTTTTGGGGACAATGTCGTAAAATTTTATGTATAAAATAAAAAAATTAGTTGAATATTGTTAGAGTGGAGTTTATGAAAAATATTTCCTTTCTTAGACGTGTATGTTGTTGTGGGACTTCCCAAAAAAAAAAAAATTTTGCAAGTTTTTGTGGAACGAAGAAAATACTTATTTACTTATATATCACTGATTTACTTTTATAAAAAAACTTTTCCATCCATGATATTTATTCTCACTTACTTTATTTGTACATTCACAAGAAATGTGCACGTTTACTTAATGTAAACAATTATTTTACTATAACCTTCCAACCATAACTTAATTGCAAATATGTCATTGACTTTACACTCATACAAATGATTTAATGTGTAGATTGTGTAAAAATAATTCATGATAAGTTTATCATTAAAAAAATCTTAAAGTACCATATATTTGACTAAAAATATAAAAAATCTCATGAATAGTATCAAAACTTGGGATCAATAAAAGTTATAACAATTACAATATTATATCATTTCCCCAAACTTTTGATACTCCTAATGAGATTTTTGATGTTCTTGGTCAAATATTTAATACTTTACAATTAATTAATGATAAGTTTATCATATTATTAGGAATGTAGATTAATTCGATTCAATAAATATTAAATTAAATTGGATCTCTAAAGTCCAATAAATTAAATTTGGTCTCTAAAGCCCAATAAGTTATATCGGACCTCTAAAGTCTGATAAATCAAATTGTATCTCTAAAGTTCAGTAAATTAAATTAGGCCTCTAAAGCCCAATAAGTTAGAGCAGACCGCTAAAGCCCGATAAATCAAATTGGATCCCTAAAGTCCAATAAATTAAATTGGGCCTCAAAAGGCCTAATAATTAAATTGTCTCTTAAAACCCTAACAAATTAAATTAAGCCTAATATAATAAATCAAATCTTAGAAGCTCAACAAATATTTCAAGATATCTTTGAGATTTATCAAATCTGGCATATTTTGGGAATATTTCCCAAATCAAATCTTCATGCCCATTAAATTTGGTCTGCGAATCTAAACTTTTACACTTATAAATAGGGGTCTCATTCTAGTCATTTGACACACACACAAAAAATCAGAGAGAAAACAAATCAGAGAGCAAAGTTCGATAAGTCTGCAAATCAAAGATCTTTTAAGATCAAAGTTCCGAGAAGTCCCTGAAAATAACGTTTGTTGGTCCCGAAACGAGTATAAATCAGTGTATGTGGGGGGGGGGGAATACATTGATGTCAGATTTTCCCGAAAGACTCAGGAAAATGCTCTTTCTGACTTAGTCAGGAAGCTCCTAAAATGTTCAGTTAAACTGATGGTCCTCAGGGGCAGCAGGGACGAATCAACAACGAACCAAATAAGCTAAGTCAGAGTTGTGCTCTCAGAAGCTCAGTAGAGATAACAATCCTACTGACCGCTCAGAAGCTAGTCAGTTGGGCTACTATCTCAGTAAGCTCAGTTTAGTGCGGAATGTGAGCCCTTAAGTTTCTACTCGTTTTAGTTCCTGAAAACTTATCAGTTTGCTTAGTGAAAACGTGGTTAAGGCTGGTGCACAGTTTTAAGTTCAGGGTGACAAAGTCAGTCCTGAAGGTTTTCCAAAACAATGCAAGTATGCTCAGTTTAATATGTATGACAAGTATGATCCTGAGCAGTAAGTAAATCAGCACACAATGGTCTTTTTAACGTGGTTCGGAGATAACCAACTCCTACGTCCACGACCTGATTGAACAGGAAGCTATCCTCAAAACCCTGAGGATAGGTACTTGGGTTTTACGAGCCAACGGACACGAATAGCCAACTTCCTCTCTTAGGAACTGACCCCTGGGCGTTTTACAAGTCCCAGTCCTCCCTACCAACCAACTCACAACCTGAGGGGTTTGGTATTCACGTTTTCCAACTATTGTGTATTGATTCCTCTAACAAATCAGTGCTAAGGATGGAATCAATACTCTAAGCAAAATACAGAAAAGATTCCTACTACAACACTAGGGAAATTTAAAGTTTCAGAGTGTTGTTCAAAGTATGCTTTGAGTGCTTGGAATCTTGAGAGTTTTCTCTTGGAAATTTCCCATTAGCTTGAATGGGAGCAAGACCTTCTGTATTTATAGGGGGTTTGAAATAGATCCGTTGGAGGAGATCTGTCTCAAACCCTCCTATTTTAGATAGGTGCAAGTACTGGTTGTCCTTGTCTGACAGAGACCATACCTAGTATGGCAAAGTTTCTGATCCACTTCCTGCACCTCTGAGAAGCATTAAATGCGCTCAATCTCCGTACATACGTGTCGCCTTCTTACTGGTCATTTGTCCAACGTCTAGTTTGTCGGCATTGACTTTACTGATCCTCGTACATTTATAACTCTGAGTCCCTCGTTCTTTACTCAGTATAAATGTTTATCTTATGTTGGAGACTCTGACATTCTTTCTGCTTCATCAGACTTCCATTTGCACGTGTAACCTTTGGGTCTCAGGTCTTACAAGTATCAGGTTAAATGATACTAGGCCCAAGTCAGGACTTATGAACATCATAAGGACGTTCAGCCTGATCAAGGTTACTTGTGCCCTCACTGATAGAGACTTCCCTGAGCATGCTTAGTCTACTCAGTTCTGTCAGGATCAGTGGTCTTCTTCAGGATGGCTTCTATGTAGCTTCAGGATTCTTTCTAGGTTTTTCAGGTTGCAGCTTCAGGTTGATCATCTTCAGGACGATCAATACCTTCAGGGTTGGAGATGCTTCAGACTTCAGATTTTAGGGACGTCACCATCAGTCTTTAATCTTCAACACGTTCCCCCTTAACTGAATACCTTTGAATAGGAAAAATCTATTCTAACCTATCTATCCTGAGCCTATCATCCTGATGAACTATACTTAGGCAAATTCATCAAGGGGTTTTGGGATCTAATTAAAACACTCAGATTGTCCCAACAACGTTTGATCCGAAATAAGGCTCGACGCCCTTGGATAAACATTATAAGTCCAAAAATTGAAAATCTTTCAAGATCAAAGTCCCGCAAGCTTCTTAAAATTCATGAAGTCCCAAAGACAAGATTCAAGAGAAGAATCAGAGGAGAATATTAGAGATTGTAGGATCCTGAAATTTCGGTAAATCCGAAATAAATCTAAATGTAATTCCCTTTTCACGTTATTAATAATATATTTTAATTTCATAAAAAAATTTGTTACAAATTTTGGCACGCTTAGTGGGACAATCTCTACCTCTCATCTCATCTCTAAAAAAAAAAGAGGTTAAAAAAATTAATCGACTCTTAAAGTCCGGTTCTCCAAAAATATCTAATGTCAATGCTATTACGAGAAGTATATTGAAAAAGACACTGACACACGCTTCTTCAGAAGCAAACCCATCAGCATATACAACTGCGAAAAAACCCATCAGCATAAAATTTTGACTAAATCTTCAAATTTCAGGGGAAATAAAAGATTTACGGATAAATACCAATTAAGATTTTTTTTTATTTGGCAATATATATGTAAATATATATATGGACTTATTTATCCAATTGTTATATTAGATTTAAATATTGATGGAATTCATTGAACTAAAAAAAAGGGGAACGAAGTTCGAGTGCAAATATATTGCCAAAGTAATTTCACAAATCGTCCACATTGACGATAAAATCACTCGCGAACGAATTGCGAGGAGGCATTTGTAGGCAAATAAAATTTGTTACCAAATAAAATAACACGGAAAAAGTTACGTGTTAAAATGACGAACAAATTTATTATTGAGAATTTAGATTAATTCGATCCCTAAAATAATAAACTAAATGGGACCTCTAAAGTCCAATAAATTAAATCGGACCTCTAAATTCCAATGAATTTAAGTAGGCTCTTTGGCCCAATAAATTAAATTGGACCTCAAAAGTTCAATAAATTAAATTGAGTCTCTAAAGCCGAATAAGTTTAGTCGGACCTCTAAAGTCCGATAAATTAAATTGGATCTCTAAAGTCCAATATATTAAATTGGACCTCTAAAGCCCAATAAGTTAAATCGGACCTGTAAAGTTCGATATATCAAATTGGACCTCTAAAGTCCAATAAATTAAATTGGGTCTCTAAAGCCCAATAAGTTAAATCAGACCTCTAAAGCACGATAAATCAAACTGGATCCCTAAAGTCCAAATAATTAAATTGGGCCTCAAAATGCCTAATAAATTAAATTGCTCCTTAAAAGTCCAACAAATTAAATTAAGCCCAGAATAATAAATTAAATCTTAGAAGCCCAACAAATATTTCAAGATATCCTTGAGATTTATCAAATCTTGCATATTTTGGGAATATTTCCCAAATCAAATCTTCCGGCCCATTAAATCTGACCTGCGAATCTAAAATTTTACACCTATAAATAAGGGTCTCATTCTAGTCTTTTGACACGCACGCACAAAAAATCAGAAAGCAAAGTCCGATAAGTCCGCAAATCAAAGATCTTTTAAGATCAAAGTCCCGAGAATTCAATGAGAATAATGTTTGATCCGAAATAAGACTCGACACCCTCGGATACACGTTATAAGTCCAAAAATTGAAGATCTTTCAAGATCAAAGTCTTGAAAGCTTCGGAAAATTCATGAAGTCCCAAAGTCAAGATTTAAGAGAAGAATCAGAGGAGAAAATTAGAAATTATAAGATCCCAAAATTTTGGTAAATTCGAAATAAATCAAATTGTAATTTCCTTTTCACGTTATTAATAATATATTTAAATTTCGTGAAAATTTGTTGTTACACATATAATACTTTATTTTATTTTATTTATATCAATTACTTATCTACTTATTGAACATATTTTTTAATGTGTAAGCAAAAGATATTTGAGCACAAATTTTATGAATAGAGGTAGTACTCAGTTCGTCCCATAAGAATTTGCATCCCGAAAATTTAACGTGGTTAAATTTTTTTTTTAAATAAAATAAAATAGTGATATATGGATAAATATGTGTATAATTTTATGAGTGTATAAGTAAGTTGATATTTTTTTTAAATAATGTACAAATTGATTTAAAATGTTTTAATTGAAAAAGTGTGTAAATTTTTGCAAGGTTGTAGAAGTCAAAAATCGGTAATCGGGTGCTTTTTGGCCGCCTAGCGCCTAGGGCCGCCTAGGCGGTCGCTTAGTTTTTAATTTTTTTTAAAATAAAAAATAAAATACAAAATTTTGGCTGCCTAGATCCGAAAACGCCTAAAAGGGCCGATTTTACAAAAATCGGGTCGGCAAGGGACCGTCTAGGCCGATTTCCGCACCATTAAATTTTTATGAGATGGGGAGTATATTTTGCGCAATTTTCAACATTTTAGTACCCTTCTTCTTACCATTTCCAGTTCTTGTAGTACAAGTGTTTTTTCTAGATGTTAATGTTATGTGTGATGGATGCTAAGGATGTTAATTTGGATCCTCAATATTTTTTCATGAAATATCATAAAATAATATTTTCTTTGTCCTCTATTAATTTTCATGTATAAAAAGATATACTTTTTTAAAAAGGAATATTTTATTATATTTTGGAATATTGAATGAAGAATATTCATAAATAATAGGGAAAATTACAAAATTATTCTCAAAATTGACAAAAAATACAAATTGGTTCTGTGCAGAAAAAATATACTTCTGTGCAGAAAAAATTACACTTTTGTGCACATATTGTGAACCAATTTGTAAATATAATCACTTTTTTGAACCAATATGTAAGTCACCCATAATAATATAGTGTGAGAGTCTTATTTTTATTATGGGGTATGAAATTATTGCGAAACATCTAAAAAAGAAAAGTGAAAAAATTATTAAAAAAATGTAGAGAGTACATAT
Source organism: Prunella vulgaris (assembly GCA_026898435.1). Lineage (NCBI taxonomy): Eukaryota > Viridiplantae > Streptophyta > Magnoliopsida > Lamiales > Lamiaceae > Prunella > Prunella vulgaris. The sequence goes on from JAPKLY010000528.1 coordinate 224,162, forward strand.
TACTCTCTCCGTACGCAGTTCTTGTGTTATAACTTATAATGAATGACATAGTTCTTAAGAAAAATAATATGTAAATATAAAGTTATATAATAAAATAAAAATATTTTTTAATTTTTGTGAATATAAATTATTATTTTTTAAAGTATAAATAAAGAGTTGAAATGTCTTAAACAGTTAAAAATAATATTAGAAAAATAAATTAGGACGTAGAGAATATCTGTTACAAATGTCATTTAAAGATGAAGCAAAGCAGGTCAAAATTGTCACTATGTTATAGGACAAATAACGGAAAATAAGATTTCAACATTAAAAAAAAAAAATAGGAAAATGGGGGGGGGTGTTGACATTTTAAAAGAAATACACCGTCCACGATAAATGATCCACGTTGCTTTAAATGGTTGTTCAAAGTACACTTACTTAAAATAGAAAAATCATAATTATTATTTTCATTTTTCATATACATACACTCACTTTTGTCGGTAAATGTTAATTGTTAGTAGTTAGTTACACCAAGAATAAACTCCTAGCCAACCTTATATCTCACATCTAGGGGTGGACCAAATACCGAAAATACCGGTATACCGTACTTATCATACCGAAAAATACCAAATTTATCGAAAATTTCGGTACGGTATGATACCATACCGATATTTTCGGTACGGTACCGGTATAGAATTTTAAAATTTTCGGTATATCGGTATATACCGAAATACCGAAATATTTTTGGTATAAACCGGTATACCGGTATATACCATTTTGGTAATTTAATATTAAAATTTAATATTAAATTTATATTTATTTAATTAAAATTACACTTCAATTATTTCGGTATGGACCGGTATGGCGGTATATACCGGTATGGGCGGTATACCGACATAGTCGGTATTTCGGTATGGACCGGTATTTCGATATAGATCGGTATATATCGAAATATCGGTACGGTACGGTATACCAAAATTTTCGGTACGGTATGCGGTATGCATTTTTGGTATACCGAAATCCGGTATACCGAAAATTTCGGTACGATATATGGTATGGACGGTACGATACGGTATGGTACGGTATGCCACCCCTACTCCCATCTCCAATTCGTTCCCAGAGGGAATCGAACCCGTGTCACTCACTCAAGTGAGGAGCTCGGTGGTCAGGTGAGCTAGCCCACCTGATTTTTTTTTTATACTAATACACTCATTTTTACATATCATATCTATTTTCTTAATAACTGTGCACAACCAAAGTAATACAATTATCATGGACAGAGGAGTACTTACATTTATTCATGAAAAGTTTGCGATGTAGAACATAATATTATAAATAAAAAAAATTAAAATAATGAAAATAAAATTTTTTTAAAAAATATTTCTAATTTAAAATATACAAACTTCTATTTGATGAAATTAAAATAAAAAAAAGTAAATAGATTTTTAAAGAGGTAAAGTCGTATCGTATCACGTTCAGCACGAACCCTATGGTTCCGTCAACTACTTAATCATCAACTGTCACGTGTCATTGACAGCCATCCTATGAAATATCATTTGTTACGTGTAAATAGTCGCATTTTGGTCTTCATATAGTTAAATGCTTTGGAGTTGTCTTGCTTATTTGGTCGTGTATTTATGGAAGAGGGTTTTTTTTGCTAAATTTAATTTAAATATTTATAAGATGCTATTTTTAAGTGAATAAATATAGAAAAATAGAGTTTTTTATTTTTAATTTTTTTTAAATTTTATTTTTTATTCTACTCCCCCAGTCCCACTATAAGTTTCTCACTTTCCTTTTTTGGATGTCCCACTATAAGTTTCTCATTCCATAAAAAACAAAAACACTATTTCATATATTAATAAACAAATACTCCATCCGTCCCAGAGGAACTTGCAGGTTTTCCTTTTCGGGACGTCCCAGAGGAACTTGCAAGGCCAAAAATGGAAACCATTTTATAAACTTCACCCTCACAATATCTACATATTTACACAAAATGCCACTAATTTTTCACTTTTTGGGCCCACATTACACTCAATCCAACTAACTTCTTTACTTTTTACATAAAATTTTACCAAATTAACCCTCAAAACACTACTTTTTTTACTTTATTCCTTTTTTTCCTTAATTTGTGTGCCCTCCACCCCTTGCAAGTTGCTCCGGGACGGAGGAACTACCACTTTTCACAATTTTTCATTACTTTATACAAAAGTCAACATGTGGCCCACCAAATAATAATAAATAATACACTTTCTTAAACAAAACAACAAAAAGAAATAAGAAGTTTATAGAGGGACGAGGGAGTATTATGTTTGGACTTTTGATTTTTCGTTCTATAAATTACTAAAAATAAATAAGTTTTTAGTCCTACAACCGGAAGTTGAAGTTACACAACTGGTAATGATGATGTGACACGATTTTTTCCTAATTTTTATATATTTAATTGTTTATAACTCAAAATTCAATCACGTTTTTTTTATAAAATTCATCAAATTAATACTTTTTTTGTTTCTAATTTTTTATAAATATTTAAATAATTTTTTAATTCTATAAATTTAATGTTTTACACTACTAAAAAATTTAATTTGTTAGTTTTTTTATGTATTTAATTGTACATAAACCCGAATTGAGTGACGTTCTTTTTTTTTAATTCATCAAATTAATTCAGTTTTTTCTAATTCATTTATATAGATATTTCACTACTTTTTTTCTAATTTTAAAAATATAATATTTTACGCTACTATAAATTTTAATTGTGTTCATTTGTATGCATAAGAATGCAATTAAAATTTATTGTAGTATAAAATATTATATTTACAAAATTTTAAAAAATTATTAAAATATCTATATAAGTTAATTAGAAATAAAAATAAATTATTTTGAAATTTTTTAAAAAGAATTTCACTCAATTCGGATTTATATAAAATTAAATACATAAAAAATTAACAAATTAAATTTTTTCAGTAGTGTAAAATATTAAATTTACAGAATTTAAAAAAATATTTAAATATACATAAATAAATTAGAAACAAAAAAAAATAATTTGATGAATTTTATAGAAAAAGTAATTCAAATTTGAGTTATAAATTCGATCATACACTTCACCACTCTCCACAACCTGTCAATCTTAACGATTTGAAAATAGTTTTTTTAATAAAAGGGGTGAGTATGCATAAAATCACGGTCAGTGATTTAAGAAAAAAATTATTTGTTCACAGTTATAAATCAGTGACATAGGTGTAAATTGTTGTAATCTTGAAAGGAAAGCGTAAAGCAAAAGTAAAGACACAATATTGATGACCCAGTTCGTCACGGAGTGACTACGTCTGGGGGCGACCAAGCCAGGAGAGTATACTAATATGAACTGTCGTTTACAATATGGAAGTGTACATTATACAGGGAATGATACAGTATAAATACAATATCTAACCCTAAGTCTTGTGGGCCTAAAGCCCACTGGATATATCTAATATTATATCCACACAATATAATAATATATTTACATATATTATAACACTCCCCCTTGGATATAATATGACAAGGAAGAATGCAAGTGTTACTTAGTGGAGTGTTACAAATGGCCTCGAGGATACAATCATCAGGATTGTTTAACATTTGTTACTCCCCCTGAAGATAACAACCTTCCAAGTCGAAGCATCCCGATTCCATGTACGTACTTTTCAAAAGTCAAAGTGGGAAGAGATTTAGTGAACAAATCAGCTAGATTGTCACTTGAGCGTACTTGTTTTATCGTGATCTCACCACTCTTTTGGAGTTCGTGAGGATAAAAGAATTTTGGGGATATATGTTTCGTCAAGTTCCCTTTGACATAACCGTTGCTCATTTGTGCAATACATGCAGTATTATCTTCGTAGATAATCGAGGGGCTTAAGTCAACAGAAGGGATACCACACGAATCGTGAATGTGCTTTACAAGGGACTTTAACCACACACATTCTCGTGCAGTTTCGTATAGAGCTATGATCTCTGAGTGGTTTGACGATGTGGTCACCAAAGTTTGTTTGACAGATCTCCATGAAATGGCTGTACCACCATAGAGGAAAACATAACCCGTTTGTGATTTCACATTATGGGGATCAGATAGATAACCAGCATCAGCATAACCTATAAGTGTTTTGTCTTGGTTTCTTTGATAGAAAAGACCAAGATCTTGTGAACCTTGAAGATATCGTAAAATATGTTTCACACCATTCCAATGTCTCCTCGTAGGGGAGGCACTGAACCTTGCAAGTAGATTGACTGCAAAGGCAATATCGGGCCTACTGCAGTTTACAAGATAGAGCAGTGCACCAATTGCACTTAGATATGGAACTTCAGGTCCCAATAGCTCTTTGGTATCTTCTTTAGGTCTAAATGGGTCATTTTCCAAATCAAGGGAACGGACAGCCATTGGAGTGCTTACAGGATGAGATTTATCCATGTGGAATCTCTCCAACACTTTCTTTAGATAAGCTGATTGGTGTATCAGTATTCCTTCAGGGAAATGCTCGATCTGCAGACCAAGACAGAACTTGGTTTTACCCAAAGTTTTCATTTCAAATTCAGTTTTTAAGATTGAACTTGCTTCTTCAATCTCTTTCCTTGTTCCGATAATGTTTAGATCATCCACATACACCGAGATGATGCAAAAACCATTAATAGATTTCTTAGTAAAGACACAAGGAAAAGCCTCGTTATTTACGTATTCCTTCTTCAGGAGGAATTCGCTTAGTCGATTATACCACATACAACCTGACTATTTTAAGCCATATAACGAGCGTTGCAACTTAATGCTGAACATACTACGATGTTCGTTATTCCTCATTTGGGGAATAGTTAATCCATCAGGGATTTTCATATAGATGTCAGAATCTAATGATCCGTATAAGTATGCAGTAATTATGTCCATTAACTGTGTTTAACTGCCAGGGATATATGGCGGAACTTTATAATATTAACAACAGGAGAATTTGTTTGATCACATCAAACTCAATAATGGGTCACTGCGAAAAACCCTTAAGCTGTTAATCTCGCTTTGTATCTCTCAACTTCATTTTATTTCGTATTAATACCCATTTATATCCTTCAGGGATAAAATGTTTAGGGGGTATGTACGATAGAACAAAACAGTTTATTTTGCGAGTCTAGCTCTTCCATATTTGCTTCTTTCTATTGCATCTAATCAAAGTGCTTCGAGCACTGAATTTAGATACTGGTACCAGATTTTAGAAAGAGCAATTATGAGTACGAATATGTTGTCGACAACAGTGATATGTTTGTCTCCTGTGTTTCTTAAGATTCATGTAAACCAGATCTTGATCATTTCCCATTGATCTGGGTGTTCCGCAATCCTAGTATTTTGATTGCTATGTGCACGTGCTTTTTACTAGGATTTCTCGTCTTCAGAACGAATCTCTTCAGGAGATTTCATGAGTGACTGAATATATTATTAGCATTAATATACCATGGTTTTGTGTAAGGAGGTTCATTACGCTTCTGGCGTATAGGGGCATCCTTAACTATTCACAGTCACTTCATTTATAATCAGTAATGCATTTGATAATGCATCTGACAGATTACTTGCTGATTATTGCAAGTTTATTTTCTTTTGAACTTCTGGTTCAAGTTTGATTTGTGCGTGGGCCTAAGTATTGAAGATCTTTTGTGTTCCACGTAATTTCACGGCATTTATTAATTGTGGTATTTTTCTCTCCCCCTAAGGCCGGAAATAGATCTTCGTCGAATGTGCAGTCAGCGAAACGGGCTGTAAACTGATCCCCAATTAAAGGCTTGAGGTATTTAAGTATTGTGAGAGATACAAAATTGATGTAAATACCGAGTTTCCTTTGTGGGCCCATAGATGTTCGCTTAGGTGGTGGTATTGGAACATACACTGCACAATCGAATGTTCGCAGATGGGAAATGTTAGGTTCATTTCCACGCACGAGTTGAATAGGGGAATATTCATGATATGCAGTTGGTCGGAATTGGATTAGTGATGATGCATGTAAGATTGCATGTCCCCAACATGAAACAGGTAAGTTCATATTTTGTAGTAGTGATCTAGCGATTAATTTAAGACGTCTAATTAATGATTCAGCTAGACCATTTTGAGTATGAACATGAGGGACCGAATGCTCCACTTTGATTCCCAATGCCAAGCAACAATCATCAAATGCCTTATAGGTGAATTCACCGGCATTGTCCATGCGTATGGATTTGATTGGATGATCTGGGAATTGTGATATCAACAGGATAATCTGAGCAATAAGCTTTGCAAAAGCAGTATTGCGAGTGGATAGCATGGTGACATAAGTCCACCGAGTGGATGCATCTATTAGGACCATAAAGTACTGAAATAGTCCAGATGCTGGGTGTATCGGTCCACAAATATCTCCTTGAATCCGCTCAAGGAATTTAGGAGATTCAGTTCTTACTTTACTACTAGAAGGACGAATTATGAGCTTACCCTTTGTGCAAACATCACATATGTATTCATTAACAGAAGGGATTATGTTGTGTGTTATGTTATGGCAAGATGAATTACATAGAATCCGACGCATCATGGATTGTTCTGGATGTTTTAACCGCTTATGCCATAGTTTGAAAGAATTTGGATCATTAAATTTTAGATTAAGGGCTATATGGAGATTTGAGGGTCTGATGTATGTGTAATACAGGCCAGACGAGAAAGATGGAAGTTTTTCGATGATGTGTTTACGACAATTGAAATAGTGAGTCATTAACAGATATTCACTATTGTCCTCAGTATTTGTTTCAATGTGATAGCCATTCTGTCGAATGTCTTTGAAACTGAGGAGGGTACGCTTTGATTGTGGAAACAATAAATCATTTTTGATTATTAATTCGGTACCCATAGGTAGAATGATCGAGACTCTTCTGGAGCCAACGATTTGTATGTCGTCATCGGAAATAGTAGTGACACTTCCTTTCTTTTCGGTTAATGTTTGGAAAAATATTCTATCTTTTAAGATAGTATGTGTAGTAGCACTATCTACTAAGCACAAAACATTAATATCCATAAGCACTTAAGTGTATGTTTGGATACGTTTAGATATGAGGAATGATAAGGAGAGCCAAGATTACAGACGCTCATTCATCAGCCGCACAAGGGATCGCTTAGGTCCTACTTTATCAAAAACGTATTAAATTTTGTAGTCAATAGTCATATGTGCACCCAAGAGGTCATCCTTTGTCTCTGACAAAGCCTGCTTTGGGCAGGTCGGTGTGGTGTGTTTCACCGTGATGAGCCTTCCCATTTTTATCTTTTAGCATACCTTGATACGCCTCCACCAAATGTTTTGGTGTATGACACAAGCGAGACCAATGGTTGTCACATCCACACTTGTGACAGACTTGTTTGTTCTGTGCACGTGAGCTCGATGGTTTATCTTGAGGTGCATTATTATCAGTTGCACTAGATTGTGCATTGTTGCAACCTCTACCTCTTCCCCTACCACGGCCTCGACTTTGGGTCGATCCGCGTCCCCCACTCGCCTCATTTTCTTTTCCACGTTTACGGCCTCTAGAGTTCCTCCGAGTAGCATGTGCTTCAGGCACAGCTTGTGAGCCAACCAGTCTAATATTGTGATTTTTCATCAACAATTGGTTGTGCTTTTCTGCAACTAAAAGTGCAGAAATGAGCTCGGAGTGTGATTGATACTCTTTGGTCATGTACTGCAGCTGGAGTACAAGATTAATAGCGTGGAAAGTGGAAAGAGTTTTTTTCAATTAACTGATAATCAGTTATTGTTTCTTTACACAGCTTAAGCTGAGAAACTATGCAATGTAGGGCGGAGTTGTACTCCGGTACAGACTTGAAGTTTTGGAAACGAAGTGTTATCCATTCATGTCTGGTTTCGGGGAGGATCACATCGTGTTGTTGTTGGAATTGATCCTGGAGGGATTTCCATAACGTCGATTGATATTTTTCAGTGAGGTATTCGTTCTTAAGATCTTTGTGAAGATGATGTCTTAAGAAAATTAGAGCTTGTGCCATCTGGGCAGGAGTGGATTTAGATGGTTGTCTAATTGTGTCAGTAAGGTCCTTAGAGGCTAAGTTGATTTCAACGTTGAGAGCCCATGTCAAAAAGTTATGACAATCAAATGCCAATTTATCGAATTCACATTTAGTGATTTTTGACATGTTTTTGCTACAAAAATTAATAAATGGAAATTTATTAAAAATTATTTGTTTGTAGCATTTAATAATTAAGGCTCAATCAATAAAAAATTGCTAAGACAAAAATTAATTATAGGGGGTATTTAATAAAGGATTGGGTGTATGACTTTATGAGATATTTATTAATGGGAGTTGAACCCAAAAATAATTATTGGATAAGGCCTTAAAATTTTTTTGATGATTTGGGCTTCATAATACCATTATGAATTTTATTAATGGGACATCGGGCCCAAAAATAATTGTTAGGATCCAAATTAATTAGGATCAACTAAATAAAATGCCCAATCAATTAAAAAATGGCCCAAGTAATTTATTTATTAATACTGGTTCAGCCCATTTAAGGAAAACAGGCCCAGTTTATGGAGGCCCAAAACAGAATAAGTTCTTGCAATTAAAAAAAAACGGCCCAACTCACATAAAAGGCCCAATACTAAAAACATTCAGTAAGGTTTCAGATTTTTGTTTCGCAAAATACGGAGAAAGGGTCAACGCCTCAACGGATTCTCGCGAAAAATTTGCCGTCGTGGGTCGCGGTTCGTCTCGTCGTGGCACTCGCACAGTGCCGTTCATGGCCGGCGTGGGTGCGGGCGTGCAATCGCCGCCGTGCCCATCAGGCGTCGCACCGGAGGCACCAGGAATCGCACAGCCACCGCTCGCGTATCTGCCGCTCGGCCGTCGCACGCAGGTGGTCAGCCGTTCGTCGGCGTCCACACGTCATCGTCGTGTGGATTTACCGTCGCGAGGAGGGGGCGTCGCGGCGGGTCAGGGAGCGCCGCCGCAATGGACGTCGTCACGATTCAGTTCACGCGGCCACCGTCGTCGAGGCGTCGCCTCTGTGCGCGGAGCCTCTTCATGGGCTCGTCGCGGTGGCGGGGTGCCGTCTTGCGGATATGGCGTCGTGAATCAGAGGAGCGCCACCGTGTCGGTGCCGACATAGTGGGGTCGCCGGCGCGCTGAACAGACCGTCATAGCGGCTGCCGTCATCGCGCGCAGGGGCGACGCTGTCGCGTGCCTGGCGTCAAATGCACCGTTCGTCGTCAAGGCCTCTCCAGGGCCGACGGCGTGGCGGGGACAGGTAGGTATCCAATTTGATTTGGGTTTTTCTCGATTCGTTTTGGAAAACGAATTTGGTTTAAGAAAAACATATGAACATTTGGTTTCTGAAATATCGATTTGTTTTGAAAAAGGATTTCGAAAAACTGATTTTTGGGTTTATTACTGATACCCGATTTGATGTTGAAAACAATTTTAATCGGAACAGGGGTTTCCGATTGATCAGTGTTTTGATAGGAGGTTTTGTTATGCAGATAGAACTTATCAAAAACATATAAGCATATGATCCATATATCAGCATTTAAAAAGAATCATACATACCATAGGCTCCAAATCATAACAGAGATTAATAGCATAGGCCATAGATGTATCATATAAACAGATATGCATGTTCGGATCAGCATAGGTTTGCAGGTGTAATAAGCATATGATTTGGGTATGAATTAATACATATCATTGCATACGGTGTATATCTTCCATCAATAGCGTAAGAACAGAGCATACACGCAGATACTCAAAACATATGATTGCATATTAATAATCCTCGAGCAGATTATAGGCTTGTTTGCAAAAACTAAAATAAGTGTAGAATCACTTTTTTTGGGAAGCTGGTAAGACTCAGCTTATCCAAAAAAAAAGTGATTCTACACTTTTTTAAGTCTTTGCAAACACACCCTATATATATAAACAAAATTAATTCTTGAACTGATTATATAACAAGCAAAAACAGTATAATCAAGGAAACATATAATCTGCATAAAACCTAAGGATGGAATTCTCGCACAATCTGCAGAACATGATATTAATAAAATTTTCAGATTAAATATTAAATCACGAAACTTACGGTTTCAGCAATTTATAAAATTAATCTCGAATTGATTTGATCCCGAAAACAGCTGGAGCAATCCTCTCGTAAATTCTTAATGCTCGTAGAGACTCGTGCTGATAACGTGTTGTAATCTTGAGAGGAAAGCGTAAAGCAAAAATAAAGACACAGTATTGATGACCCAGTTCGTCACGGAGTGACTACGTCTGGGGGCGACCAAGCCAGGAGAGTATACTAATATGAACTGTCGTTTACAATATGGAAGTGTACATTATACAGGGAATGATACAGTGTAAATACAATACCTAACCCTAAGTCTTGTGGGCCTAAAGCCCACTGGATATATCTAATATTATATCCACACAATATAATAATATATTTACATATATTATAACATAAATGTAGTCATTTTAAAAATTTAATTGAAAACAGTGAACTAATCTTCACATTTTATTTATTAAATTTTTTTGAAAATAGTTTGTGTACGTATCATGAACAGTGCCTAATTCTAGATCATTAATCTACTTAGTCCAAAACACACCTTCTTAATCGTAATTTTTTTTTTTTTTTTGAAAGGATTCTCAATCGTAATTGAACCCAAAGAGAAACTATCCAACAATTCCTCTCAAGCCTATAAGTCTAATTTATCTTAAATTGCTATTGTTGCTAATGTTTTCTTCTTCTTTTTTTAAAACAAAAATTTATATAGAAATTTCTACTGTAAAAATATCCACTTTTAAAAAATTCACAAGACTGCACTACAAAAAAAAGCTAATTTAAAAAGGGGATTAAAGAGGGAATCCGATTTGGCTAGGGATTTAACGAGTGCAAAATGTCCTCTTTAATATATTCCTCGTTATTGAATAAGGTTTTCCCTCGCCTTATTTTTATATATATAAAAATTGAGTTCGCCCATAGTGAGGATCGAACCAGCCTGAAGCATTTTATTAGGCTAAATTGGTTCGCCTCCAAATAAAGAAGTGGTCTTATGTGTTCGCTTAACCGCTTGAGCTAAACGAATTGATCGACATAGTTCAAACTTTAATATATATATTGTATATAATTTATTTTATATTTATATTATTCCTTTATTATATATACTTTAAAAATTATATTATTTAATAATTATTTTTATTATATTAAAATATTTTTCAATAAAATTATAAAATAATTACCTTTAATTTTTTTTTTTTTTATTAACACTAGTATGCATATATATATATTGTTCATTTTAATCAATATATTGTTAATAAATTTATAAAGTAATTATATTTTTAATCGTTTTCACTACTTATTAAGGAAAAAAAACCTATCCATCAATGCATTCTTTTATTTTATTAATTGACTAGGTTAATTTGTTAATTCAATATTTGAATTTTAAAATTTTAATATAAAATAAAAGATGAAGAAATCATGCGTGCAAAAGGTTGGAGGTAATGGGATAGTGGGATGGTGGATACATGGTACCTAAGATTAATTATATCTTTAACTATACATATGAAAAAAAATAAATTTTTTATGTAAATTTATATATATTCAATTTATTTGACCATTCAAATATTAACTATACAAATAAATTGTCCGAATGCGATTTTGGGAACATATTTTAAAATTAATTATTTAAGTTTGAATTAGTCAATTTATAAAATAAATGTAAAAGCTACACATAAAATAGTAAATAAAAAACTAAAAGAATTTTAGTTAAATACTTGAATAATCAAACAATAGAATATCAACTTTATTAAAAAAATTAGATAAAATTTTTAAATAATTAAAATAAAAATTTAAAATGAGTAAAACCTAAAACAAAATTAAAATAAATCAACTAAATCTTTAAACAATCCAATTAAATCGGTAACAAATATTAAAAAAAATCAACTCAATCTTTAAAATTGACAGATTCAAATTCATATTATAAATTGACAAATTCAAACTCATATTAATATGCTACATAGGGTTACTACATTTTAAGAAATAGGTTTAAAATTAGAATGTAGTTTATACTGGAAAATTCTTGTGTAGATTTCTTATAAATTAACATTAGGTATATACATATTTATTTAAAAATATATTATAATAATTTAAAATTTTATATAATTTATAAACAATAATAGTATATATGTATATTTGTAATAATGAAATTATATACATAAAAGTCAAATGTAACTTAAAAAAATAAAAATTGTTTACTAATAATATACAAATAATTACTATTAAAAATGGAAACCGTCTTCTTCCACTATTCTTCAACCGTAGTTATGCACAACTTAATTCCTTTAAAAAAAAAAAGAAAATTATGTACAACTTATATATATAGTAGCTTAATTTAATATATATATAGATATATAATATATATATATATATAATATATGCTAATTAATAATAATAATAACTATATATATATATATATATAATTGCACATATATGTACTACCTCCGTCCCGAAACTACTTTCATAGTAGTTCAAGGCACGTGAACCAAGGAAAATTAAATATGTGAGTGTAAAGTTAAATAATAAAATAAGAAAAAGTGTATTTTATTGACTTTTGTGAGAGAGAAAAATTTTCTTTTTTGGTGTGTGAAAAAAGAGTTGAAACGTCCAAATAAGAAAAGTGTGAAAGCAGTTTTGGGACGGAGGGAGTATATAATATTATAGGTATGAATGCATGATTGCCTAGAAAAGCTCTCACGCATGTGTTGGCAAATTCTAAATTGAAAGGAAGGTTACTTAGCTTTGACGAGGGACTCCAGCGTCCTCGCCTTCTGACAACTTTTTGAGTTTGCCAAGGGTTGATTGTACTCGCCAAAGATGAGGGAAATATGTGCCCTCGTCTTCAGTACAATTTTGAAATTAACGAGGGCATTGTACTCTTTAAATAGTGATGGGTCCACTTGTTCTCGTCAATTCCATTTGTATTAACAAAGGGCCAATTTGCACTCGTTAAATTCCTTTTTAAATTTTACCCTCGTCATTTCCTCTTTAATAACAAGGGTTGAAGAACCCTCTTTAATTCCCCTCTTTAATTGAACCTTTTTTTGTAGTGCTGGGTTGGATCGAATTTGGACTTCAAAAAAAAATCGCGCTATTTGTAATTTCAAGTTTTTCGCTTAAATGTGTGTTACAATTTGGGCAAATGCATGTTACTTTAAGGTAAAATATATGTTATAATCAGACTAAACGTAAATTTATTTTACACATATTCATTTATTTTTATAAAAATAAATATTTTTCATACAATATAACACATATATATATCGTTCGTATGACCTTGTTGTTTTACCAGTAAGAAAAGCAAAGGGTTATCTAAAAACATTGATATTCTTAGTGACTAGAACTTGCTATAGGGCTCCAGCTCAAGTACTGGAGCCTGATGGTTTGTTGAAGGTATGTACCGTGGTCTTTTATGTTAATTTCGATTTGAAATGTCCTTAATGAAGGGTTAACATCATTTTGTTGCCTATATTTTTTTTAATTAGTAAATGTTAGTTGTTAGCAGTTAAAAGTTAGTTCATCAAGTTCCCAAATACTCCAAAGATTTTCTCCAAGCCACCTTATATCTTCCTAAATTCGTTCCCAAAGGGAACCAAACCTTATATCTTCTTAAATTTTGTTGCCCATACTATCTCTATAAAAGAAATCTGACCCTCCCCCTCCGATATATTTCACGATATATTATCCCAATCGCGCGACATCGCCGACGGTGCTCGGCCTCGCCCCGCTCAAGCTCGCCGTCCTTGAAGCCACCGCTCAGAATTTCTCCGGTGACCTAGCCCTCGTCCACCTCTGACCGCGGCCCCCGCAGCCGCTCCCCCAGGTTTGAAGAATAAAGGCGTCCACCTCCGCCACAGTTGAAGGTTGAAGCCTGGAAATGAAAGCCATTCGTCCGTTTCTCAACGGAATTAATGACGACGGAGCCATCAAGATAATGTCAAATCACGACAGTTTCTCACTCTTGGGTTGGTTTACAAATTCATATTTCAGGTTTCTCGCAATGAAATTAATGACGATGGTTTTCAGATTTTAGATTTACAAATTCCAAATCTGAATTACACAGACCTGAGTTGGTTTACAGATTCAAATTTGATTTATTTTGAGTTTGATTTGTCTTGAAAACTTCCAAAGAAGATGATATTTGTAAGAGGCTTTCTCGGAAAAAGAACAGAGCTGCAACAGTTTGTTTACATCAATTTTGTAAATGGTTTTTATTTTTTTTGTAGCAATTTCCCTTCTTGAATTGAGAAACAAAGCACTTGCTGCAGGTGTTTTATTTTTTAAATTATTTGTGGGTTTCAACCAAATTCATTTTCTTTGTTGAGTTTTATGTTTATTGGTGTTGCTATTGAAGAAAGAAGAATGGAGAATATAGACTGGAATTCTGATTTTTCTTCCGACTGAAATATTCCGATTTAGCTTATTGTTGGCCGAGTTGTTGACCAGGTTGTTGGTCATGTTGTAGTATCTTTTTCTTAATGTTGTCTTTCCTTCCAGTTTGATCTACCAAACAACATGAAATAAATAGTGTAACTATTTTGGTCTACCAAACATCAGAAACATTTTCCCATCATGCCTATCAAACATTAGAAACCGTTATTTTCTGGATGAGATAAGGAAATGGTTTCCAGGTACTTTTCTTGGCCTGTTTTCCTATCATGCCTACCAAACGGGGCCTCAATTTAAACAAAACTCGTACACCTCCTACACCTTTAGTTGCTACCAAAACTTTTCCCCCTTTTAAAAAAAAAATAAAAATAAAGAACCTATCCAACAATTCCTCTCAAGCCTAAGTCTACTTTATCTTAAATTGCTATTGTTGCTAATGTTTTCTTCTTCTTTTTTAAGACACTGTAAAAATATCCACTTTTAAAAAATTCATGAGTTTTGGTTGGGTCGAATTTGGACTTTTAAAAAAAAATCGCGCTATTTGTAAATTCAAGTTTTTCGTTACAATGTGTGCTACAATTTGGGCAAATGCATGTTACTTTAAGGTAAAATGTATGTTACAATCAGACTATATGTAAAAAAATTTACACATATTCATTTATTTTTGTAAAAATAAACATTTTTCATATAATGTAACACATATATAAATCAATGCGTATGACCTTGATGTTTTACCAGTAAGAGAAGCATAGAGTTATCTAAAAACATTGATACTCTGAGTGACTTAGAACTTGCTATAGGGCTCCAGCTCAAGTACTGGAGCCTGATGGTTTGTTGAAGGTATGTACCATGGTCCTTTATGTTAATTTCGATTAGAAATGTCCTTAACGAAGGGTTAACATCATTTTGTTGCCTATATTTTTTTAATCGGTAAATATTAGTTGTTAGCAGTTAGAAGTTAGTTCATCAAGTCCCCAAATACTCCAAGAATTTTCTCCAAGCCACCTTATATCTTCCTAAATTCGTTCCCAAAGGGAACCGAACCTTATATCTTCTTAAATTTTGTTGCCCATACTATCTCTATTATGTGTTACAATCAGAGTAAATGTGTGTTATTGCTGTAAATGTGTGTTACAATTAGGGGGTGCTTGGTAGGGCATATAAATGTCATATTACATATTTTAATCTTGCCCAATATTGCTTGGTAGGCATTACAAATTTTGTACGGGTCCATTTTTTTATACTATGACCCGGTACAAAAAAGGGAGTAATACGTGAGTTTTACTATTCACCTCACCATAAACTATTCACCCATTTCTCTGATATAACACAATATGGCTTCTACAGTTTTCCAATTTATGCCTTATCTTCAATTCGTACCAGCGGAACAGAGCAGTGGTTGTTTGCAATTTTGGCAATAGGTTTTCGATTGTGGTGGCCAGATTTCTTCCTCATCGGCATCGATGGCCATGATGTCTCTTCTCTTCTCCGGCTATTTGAAATGGCAGATTAGCGTGGTGATTGACGGAGCTTCGAATTTTGTTGCAGGCGACTCCATTTGATTTTCTGTAAAGGCTGAATCCCGACGACTCTAATTGATTTAGAGCGGTGAAGAACTGAGGAGAAGCCTGGAAACTTGGAGCTTTTGAGGAATGTTTAGGGGTTTTGAAGTTCGATGGCCGAGAGAGTCTTTGAGGTTACGATGGCCGAGAGAGCGATTGGCCCACTCCTCTTTGGTTAGGAATTTATTCTCTGCGTGACCTACCTTCATCCGAGGAAGATAAAGCCGATACCAATAGCCCTACTCTTTGCATGGTTTTCCTTATTATCCTCTTTTCCTTTCACCCGGACCCGGTTCTGGTTCAAGAAAGGGTCAACGCAAGGATCTTACTTCGAAGCAATCTCTGGAGTTTTCCCTTATCCGAACGGGTGTAAATGTGTGTTACTGCAAAATCAAATTTGTGTTACTATATATACAAACATTTATTTGCCCTTAAAAATATATATATTGTTCTTTATATAATATATGTAAGGTATTAAAAGATTTATTAGTACATGAACAACATATTATCAATATAAATCAACAAAGAGAATAAAAAATAAATATAAGTAACACCTATTTATTCTTGCAAAAATACATATTTTTCTCATAATTACTTGAAAAGTACAAAAAATTAATTTTTTAAGAATTAGTAATACATATTTTACCTAATAGTAACACACATTTGCCCAAATTGTAACGTACATGGGTACGAAAAAATCTAGAATTACAAGTTGCGCGAATTTTGGTAAAAAATGCTCAAATCCAACCCGACCCAATTTAGACCCACGAATTTTTAAAACATATATATATTTTTACGATATAAAATTCTACACAAGTTTTTTTTTTTTTTTCAATAAAACCCCAAAACCCACCCTCTCTACCTAATGCCCAAAAGAATTCTCTATTGCCCTGTTAAACCAAAATGAGTCGGTTACATTTGCATGTCTAATGAATTCACACGCTAACTCCCTTGCTAACAGCTGAATCAATGTTCTAAAAGTCGCTAGTCGCTCTTCGGTCGGACCACTAGAGTCTAGCGATTTGAGCGATTAGTCAAAAATTAGTCGGGACTAATCGGAAGCACTAAAACGGTAACTATAATTCATTACTTAATAAATTAATAATACATTATAAATAAAATAATTAAAAAATTATATAACCACCTTTCAATATTAAAATTAAAAGTGATAACAACCATACAACTCAAAATTTAATAAAATGATAATTTAAAAATCAAAAGGAAATTTTATTTTTATTTTGTTTTATTATAATTACTTAGGGTTTGCTAAAAAATTTAAAGGGAGAAACATGTCTAATCGGGAACGACTTAGTTGGAAATTAATTGATCTAATCGTTATCTAGACGGCGTCTAATCGGTCTAGTCGCTGTCTAATGGGCTCTAGACGACGACTATCACCACTAAACATTTTCTTTAGCGATTTGGTGTAATTCGGGTCGGTTAAAGATCGACTAGCGACTAATCGCTGACTAATCGGCCAAGTTGACCGATTTTTATAACAGTGAGCTGAATATATTAATTCTCGGTCAAGTTTTTTTTTTATTATTGATAGGTAAATGTTAGTGGTTAGAAGTTAGTTCACCAAGTCTCTATACATCCATATCTCCAAGCTAACCTTATTACTCCCTCCTATTCGTTTCCAAAGAGAAT
Source organism: Prunella vulgaris (assembly GCA_026898435.1). Taxonomy (NCBI): domain Eukaryota; kingdom Viridiplantae; phylum Streptophyta; class Magnoliopsida; order Lamiales; family Lamiaceae; genus Prunella; species Prunella vulgaris. Next base: position 241,815 of record JAPKLY010000528.1, read on the forward strand.
CGAACCCAGGTCACTCACTCAAGAGAGGAGCCCGGAGCTAACTCAATCTCATGGGATAAACAAATTTAACTAAATTTAATTGCCATTAAAACATGGGATAAACAACCGTCGGCCATCCTTTGAAAAATCTCATAACATCCACCTAAAAATTCAAAATCCTTTAAAACACAATGAATTGATTTAATTCTTGCGTTATTCTAGTCAACTCTTAGTTAATATACAATAATCTTTAAATTTCAATTTAAAATTTTAAATCTTAAGTTTTAATTTAAAACTACAAAATTGAAACTTAAATTTAAAAAAATACTTGAATTTTATTTAATTTGGGCATTACACTACCCGTACATGTTAAGAAGCTGAGCGACAATAACGGTGAAAACAAAAAATAAAAAGATCAAATCCCATAACACTTTATTTAGCCAAAATGGGGATTAATCTAAAATATACAAACTACAAGAATAGATAAACAAAAAAAATCAACTTCTTCAGAATAAAAAAGGCTCGAAAATTATAGAAATTTAGAATTTTGAAGAACGTATGAAAATTTTTTATAAGTGCAAAAGTAATTTCACAATATTAACACGTATATCGCCAACAACAATAAAAAATAAGAATTACACATACTAATTATAGCTCTGGAACCGAAATTGAGATGCATATCTAAAAGGAATAGAGAAGTACAAAATTATGAGTAAGTATTGTGTATCATGAACCACTTTTTAATAAGATAAGTCTCTTGTGCACTAATTACACGGTGCAACTCAAGTTTATTTTTTAAAAGGTACACAATTTATTACTGAAAATTGCACAAATTATTACTGAAAAGTTAAATTGTGAAAGATACATTTTTCAGTAATAACATGTGTAACTTTTCAATAGTATTTTATGTAACTTTTAAAAAATGAACTTGAGTTGCACCGTGTAATTGTTGCATACAAGACTAATCCTTTTTTAACAAGACAAAAAAATAAATTTATAAATATTCACAAAGTGATTTATATCATGAAAATGATTTATATAATACTTTACTCAAAATTATTTGTATTAATTGCCTGTTTTGAAAATTTTAAATAGCTTTTAGAATAATTTTTTTAAAATTATCTCTCATATCTTAAAGAAAAAAACTATTTTTAAAATTTTGTAAAATTTTAAAATAGAAAAATAAAAAAAGGAAGGGGTGTGGACAGACAGCCCAACATCTCTCACTGTAAATTGTAATTGCGATTTGCGACCTTATGAGGTGGCTGGCATTTCCTCCTCAGCTATCTCACCCGCCATTCAAATCCACCGCTCGCACCATCGCCGCCGGTGGTTTCACCCACACCTTCAGAATCTTTTCAAGCTTGCTCCCAGGACCCATATCTAGTTCCTGCCCATCGAATCCCCTTCCTTTTGTCGCTTCAAGGGTTAGATATAGTACTGATTTTAACAAGAAAACTTTGGTATTCTCATTGTCGTACCGTAATCAGATGGCGTCAGCAACTTCCGACGACTCCACGGTGCCTTTCTCTTCTCCGGCGGTGATTAGGCTGAAGCCAATTGAAGCAACTCAGGCGAGCTTCCAAGAATTCGGACAAGTGATCGAGGCCTCTCCGGACGGGGATGAGTTCGGGCCTCGCGATGCGCAGCTCGACCTTTCCCAGGGCATTCCAAGGTATCCTCTTAACAGATCTCTCTGTGCCCGCCTTATTTAACTAGGCAATCTTACAAATTCTGTTGATTGGGATGCTTTGATTAAAAGGGCAAAGGAAAATAAGAAGCATGAAAATTAAAAAGAAAACAGGTTAATTGATCAGACATAGAATTTGGTGTCAACATTGACATACCTTAATTGGCACTTGAGTAGTCAAGTTTGGGATTAAGAATTTTATGGATTTTGTAGAGTATGCGAAGCTTATAGTTTGATAAGTGCCAAACATTGGTGATTTGAGGAACATGCACACATAACTAGATGAAGTTCAATTATATGGTAGTAAATACTTGAGAAGAAAGACGTTAGAGGCTTCAACTTTGCTTTGAAAGAGAACTGGGGTTATCTTTGGATTGGTAACTGCGGCTGGAGAGTTGGTTAAAAGTGGAACTTGGAACATAGGGAGAGTTGTCGAAGACCATAGATCTTGGAACTTTTGCAGTATGTCATTCTTGGACATTGTATATTTGTATGTTTCTTTTAAGTAGTTTCATTCTTGATTTAGGCTTCATAGACATTAGAAAGTTGATAGGTTATTCATCCTCACTTTCTTGTTTGTAGTTCTTCCTTTCATAGCTAAGCTATTTGTTCTGCGGAGATGGTTTAACATCAATGTGTTTCATCAGGTTCTATATCATGCATATTGAGGACAGGCCTCTCAGGTTTTCCACTATTACACATCATGCCAGTGTTACACAATGTCTAGGTTCGATTGGTGGTCATACATGGTATCTTGGAGTCGCAAAACCATCCATTCTCGATCCGAATGAAACAGAGGGGGCTGATGTTGTGAAATCACAGTGTGGTCATCTCTACGTCCCTCCAGCAGTTGAGGATGTGCGCGTTTTCAGAATTTCAGGGCCCAAGTTCTTGAAGCTCAATCGGGGTACATGGCATGCAGGGCCATTGTTTCTTGAGAAAAAGATGGATTTCTACAATCTAGAACTCAGCAATACAAATGTGAGCATTTTTTTGGCCTTCACTATCTTCTTCACAGTAAATTACAAATGATTCTGCTACTTCGTTAGGGATAAATTTCAAAACTGGTGGCAATGAATTAAATTCCCAGAAAGTAATAACTTTTATTTAGGTTGATCATTTTGGTTAAGTGCCCCTTTATTAGACGAAGAATTAACAAACTCTCGACGTGCAGGTGGGAATGATTTAAATTCCCAGAAAGTAATAACTTTTATTTAGGTTGATCATTTTGTGTTAAGTGCCCCTTTATCAGACGACGAATTAACAAACTCTCGACGTGCAGGTGGTAGATCACACGACGCATAATTTTGTCAAGAAGAATAACGTCAAATTCTCATTCGATGAATAGAAAAGTTACTGTTGGGTTGGTTTGTTTACCTGACTTATCCTTCATAAGACATTTATGGATGTTCAAACCCATTTGAATAGCATTGAATTTCTTTTTTGTGGAAGTTGGCAAGACCCAGCTTTTTTTAGAGAAGTGATTTAACTCGTGTAATTAAACACCCCCTTATATTATATATTATGAAACACATGCCAATCACCTCCGTGTATGGAATCGACATGTGAGCAAAACTCACAACATAGAACAAGAATATCTCCCCTTGGAGTAATTTATCGCACAACTTACAAGCAACGATGACCAAATGCATAACAAAACCTTCAAATTGGGATTCTATGTAACAAGGGCTTTATATCAACTATATTTCAAGATCGCTGTTCTTTTACTCAAGTTTATACTAAAAAGGTATGGACTTATCTGCTCTTCAAGACATTAACTTGAACCAAAAATGGGTTCAGTAGATAAAGGTTGCTGAAAGCTGGTGGTGTCCAAAAAACTCTGCTGCAAACTATCCACTAATAACAGGAGAAATGTAATAAACTAAGGTTGTAAGGTTTTTCGAAAGCTTCATAACAAGAAGAAAAATGGAGAGACTGAAGTTGAGCCCCTTCGTCCTACTCTTTTCCATTTAAACGAGTGTCGCATTTCTACACAAAATGAGAGCAGGGATAAGTGACACTTTAGTCACATACAATCCAGCCAACATCTACAGCTTAAACGAAGAATTAAGCCGCGAGGAATTGGGTAGTCTTTGAGCTTTATAACTAAAAGAGAATCAGAACCAGCGCATTTCCACGTCATTATAGCGCCACATCTACGGACATACTTAGACATCTAATTGAGAGAATGTTGCATCATAATTTATCAAAACATGTTATTCCATGTAGTGAACAACATCAAATTCAATCAGGAATTCAGGACAGTCAGAGACATTTGCATGATCATGAATATCAGACAATTTTACATTGTCCTCCAGAGTACAAACAGGGAAATATGTGAGATCATCTTGAAAACTTGAAGTAGATTGTGAAGACAGAAGAACGACCTCTTACCAGCTATCATGGCTCGTAAACCTCAGGAAGCCGGAGGCCAACACTCGAAGCTGATTTCCCCAGTATTCTTTTAACCTCGTCGGACCTATCCACTGCTATATTGTATGAGAAGAGTAAGTCCTGAATCAACAGTAAGCGTGCAGACGTTAGGAAGCTTATGTGAATCTAAAACACCCCATTTCAGACTCATCTAAAGTAAATATTCTGGGTATATGTGGTTACATCCATCCTTATAATGCTGCTGAATAAAGTTAAAAATCTTACCCAATTACAATAGCAACTACTTCACAAGTGCCACTGTGATGACAGAAAAGAAATGTATTTCTATGAAAGAATCAGTAGCACAAATACGATGATATGAATTATGAAGAAAGTGCAGATGAATTTCCAGAAGGAAGATGCAGTCGCAGATCATAGATCCTGATCAAGAAGGTGAGAGAACCCCAAATCGAGCAAACACGATGAGAAAAAGCTCATCTCCATTCTGATAAAACTTTAAACATCCCCTAAATTCTACCATAAATTTCCTGCATTATTACTTAAATCATGTGCTATTATTAGTCCATTCAAAATACGACACAGGCGTAACGCTAACAAGCCCCAAACACGATAGTGATGATTCCAAAATAGCATAGAAATACTGTGAACCGGGAAACAACCAACACTTCGATTAAATAACGGAATCGATAAAAAAAATTATGGCAACGGAAACTAAAAAGCACCTTATGATGGTGAACGCTGTTAAGATAGAAAGTATAATTATGAGCAAGCTTCAAGTTCTCAGAGTTTGTAGAATTAACTTTTCTTCTGAATTCCTCCTTGATGTAATCAGCGAAATGGGACTTGTGTTCTTCCTTTCCAATATGCTTCCTCACCGCTTTCAGAAGATTCCTGTAGATCTCTTTTGCGGATGAACCCATTTCTGCCTCGTTAATCTTCCTTCCCTTTCTTTTCTTTTCGAGCTTCTAGCTATGGCGTTAGAGCAGGAAAAGGTGTTATGTATAAACCTCGAACGACTTTTTCTGGGTTCCATTGCTGTGCATCAAGTTTATCTCATGGGCCTGGACCTGGCCCTTCTTTAAATTCCATAATCCCAATAAAGCCCGTGATTTTTTCACTTTATGGACCAGGAAGGATTTTCTAGTGGCCCGCAGCCACCTCTTAAAGATATTCTACAATAAATTTTATATTATATAAAATACAATAAATTTTACATTTATAAAAAATTCAAAATATTTTTTATTCATTTATTAAAAAGTCAATCAAGTAATTTTTCTTAAAACATGTATTCTACAAAATATGAAATTTAATGGGGATGGAGAGAGTAATGATTAATGAGAATAATAATAAATTATTACAGTATTTTTATAATATTAAATTATTTCTTTTTATAATCATCATCTTCAGCCTCTGTGTCATAACTCATAACCAGTAGTCAACTTTTTTTTTTTTCATAAAGAAGACACAATAAATCACGATGTATACAATCACTCAACATATTCAGGTGCATAGAGTGAAAAATAATACATCCTCGGGTATATATTTTCCATTGCTTTTGGGCAATCAAATTAAGTCAGAAGTGAAAAAGTATAATTGATTTGGTGGAAAAAGTAAAAAAGTAATGGAATAGTGTAAAAATAATTAAAATAATAAAATACATAGTAACTTCCAAAATAGTAAAAAAAAAAAAAATTAAAAACATATAATGAAACGGACGAAAATGACAAAATAAAAAACATATAGCGGGACGGAGGGAGTATTTCTCATTTTAAGGAATGTCAATTAGTCGAGACAGAGACAAGGGGTCATTTCCCATCCCCATTTCCTTCCATGCCCTCGTGAAAAATCTTCATCCATATCCTTGTGAACTTCAGGAGGTACAAATTCCTCCCACCTCGTTCCCACCGTCCTCCGTAGGAATTCTACTCTTCCAGCGATATTTTAAAAGAAATATATCAATTTTCAATAATTATCATTAACAAACATAAACATAAAATATAAAATGTACTTGATTAGGGTCATAATTGCATAATTTTGCATCAATTTCTCTATGGTTTTGATGTGCTTATGTCCATATTTGACCCTAAAATGTTATACGTTGTGCATTTAACCCTTTTTGGCTAGAAAGTTGTGATTATAGGTGAAAACGAGCAAAATGAGGAAGAAACGAGCAAGATCGAGAAAAGTCCTAAATTCTGGAGTTGAGCCAATGGAAGCAAATGATATACCATGTCGAAGAGTTCGAAGAGAGGGTCGTAACGAAAAAAGAATCGAGGCAATCGGAGCTATAGAACTCAAAATATGACCAAAATGAGAAAGTCGAGTACCGACCGACACTAAGTGTCCAAATCGGCAGCCAACAAGCTCAAATCGGCAGCAAGGCTCGGCTGGTCGGCAACTCATCCTCTGGATCGGCAGCAGCTTCCTCGCGCACATTACGTGCCGACTTAGATCGGCAGCTAGCAAGCTCAACTCGGCAGCAACGACAGGCGGGCGACCAGGCTGCCGAGCTCTTGATCGGCAGCTATCTTTGTCAAATCGGCAGCCATGTTAAAATCCGGATTTCAGGGTTATTTTCGTATTTTTGCACATTTTATTGAAGGGCATCTTGTAAATGATCTAAGGGTACTATATATACTTCCGTCTCAGATTTCTAAGGACATTCTCTCATTATTCTTCACATTCCACACATTATCATAATCTCTCTCTAGATTTTTAGAAGTTAGAGGTAGTTATTAGTTGGGTTCATTAGATTTCTTCCTACGATTTCTTCGATTACTTTTGATCTACTGTTCAGATCGCCGATCCATTTGTTCCTGCATTCTAGTTACATCGAGAGCTACATTTTGACCGATCGAATTGTATTTTCCATTGGCGGTTTGTTAGATAGATTTTCAAGGTAATTAGTATCTTTACAATTTATCTTGTAATAGGTAAGATTTTGTATTCTCAATTCAATTTCAGCATTATGATGATTGTAGATAGTTCAATTGCTCATTTGTTATTCCAATTAGTCATAGGCTAATACTGTTAGTACCTTTGTTTAGATTTTGATGTGTGCAAAACAATGTGTTTAATTGATGATATTTGTCTAACACTTGTATCAAGGAAATTGGTGTTTGAAACATATAGTTGTAAGAGAAGTCTACAGCTGTATATTTGATCACTATACGGTCAAGACATGATCCTACAGCTGTAAGGTTTCTCTACAGCCGATTTTTGATATTGACAGGACTCTACAACTGTAAGGTTGAAGACTCTACAGCTGCAAAGAACCGTTTGAAGATGAAATACAAGTCTGAAATTAATTAAAAATTAAGAAGACCCTTAAGGACTATTAGTGTAGCCTTTGAGCACTCACTAAACTGTACTTAAGTAGAAGTTTTTCCTTTATTCTGGAGGATAACGAAGATTAGTTACAAAGAAGGCCAGAATTCTGAAGGAAAGGACATAGTACAATTAATACTATCTTGTGTGAAGGATGAGGACCACTTCACACATGCCAATAGAGAGAGATGAGCCTTATCTGAATTTCAAATTTGAAATTTCCAACGGATAAGTCACTCCACTCCATCTATAAATAGAAGAAGTCCTCAGAGGAAGCAATAACAACAACTCCGAGCATACAAGCATTCAACCTAAGCAAGTCTGCAGCCAGCATATTCTGAGAGAGCTTATTCTGTTTTTATTCTTTGTGATTCATAGGATAGTTGGTTAAAATTTTCTTAGAAAGAATCACACTTTTGTTGTTGTTCCCTCACCTGGTTTTATTTATACTTAGAATAGATATCTCTTTGTGAGGTTTGTAAAACTCTTTGTGAGTTGATTTTCTAAGTGAATATGGTAGTTTATCTCTTTTTAGAATAGGAATTTGAGTGAACCTAGTTCTAAGGGGGAACTACTTGTACTGATCTTTGTGATCACTTCTTAGTGAATTTGGGACCTAAGTGGTGTAACAGTGGATGTAGGTGGTCTTTTTTATAGACACTGAACCACTATAAATTTGGTCTATTTACTTATTGCTCTTTATATTCTTTCTCCTGCATATTTAATTTACTTGTTACATTCATCATTGTTTTGAAACTTGAAGTGCATAAAACCCTTGTGATTTTCACAAAAACTGACTCTACAGCTGTAGAGTTTCATAAGTCACTCAACTGTTAAGTCTAGTTTATATTGTTTTTCATTAACACTCACTTTATTCCGCTGCACATTAGAGTATTCTCAATACAATTTTAATTGTGAGAACTCCTCTGATATTTTGTCTACAAGTGATTTGTTTATTTTGCAAAGTTTTGAACTCTGCAGCTGCAGACTTGCTAGTCTACAGCTGTAACCTTTGTGGTCCAATTTCTAAAACTCTTGTAGACCTGTTATTTCAAACTTTTTTTTAAAAAAGGGCTACTGTAAGGTTCTAGAATCTATCCTTTTTGAAAAGTTTGAAAATTAGATTTTGGACTCAAGGTCTATTCACCCCTCCTCTAGACCTTGACCACTCTTAGGGACCAACAAGTGGTATCAGAGCAGTTGGCTTGCCACTGCTTTGATCAGTACCTAGCTAGATCCTTTTGGTTTTTGAAAAACACACCTGCATACTTGCATGGCTCCCAAGATGGTGAAATCCAAGGTTCCAATGTTCTCTGCTGAGAACTATGATGAATGGAAGATTAGAATGCAAGCACATTTGTCTGCAATCAATGATGAAATGTGGTCTATCATAGAGGATGGCCCTATACCTATTGTGAAGGTCAACACTGCAGCTGATCAATCAACTGGACTAGCTCAGATTATCCCCAAACCAGAAGGGAATGGACTGAGGATGACAATAGAAGGTCCAACCTTGACAATGTTGCAAAGAACACTATTTATCATTCACTTGATAAAATTGTGTTTAGCAAGATCAAAAACTGCAAAACTGCAAAAGATATATGGGAAAAGTTAGAAATGATTTGTGAAGGAACTGAACAAATCAAGGAAAACAAACTCATGATAGCAGTTCAAAAGTTTGAGAACTTCAAGATGAAATCTGGTGAACCTCTTGAAAAGTTTGAATCAAGATTCATTGAGATCCTCAATGAGCTAGACTCACTCGGTAAAGAGTACTCACAAAGAGAAATGAACATGAAAGTTCTCAGAGGCTTACCTTCAGAATGGGACATGAAGGTCATTGCTATGAGAGAATCAAAGGATTTATCTAAGATATCCACCTTTGAACTCTTCTCAGACCTCAAAGCTTATGAATTTGACATAAGCAGGAGAAAAGAACCTGATAGTAGTAAGGTTACAACTCTAGTTGCTGACAACCCTACAACTACAAGTTCTGACTCTTTTCATAAAGCAGCTCAAGAAGTTTGGCAAATGGACCAAGAAGAAGCAGTTCACACCAAAAGAAGATGGTAAGGTGAAATCTACAACACCTAACTCAACTTATTTGTGCTATAACTACAGAAAACCAGGACATTACATCAAGTATTGTCCTTATCCCAAAGCTGAGAAGTACACTGATGAAGAAAAGAGACTCAGGAAAGACAAAAAGAAAAAGTTTGACAAGGAGAGAATTAGAGCACTACTTTCTGAGTTTGATAAAAACCAGGAAGACTGTCCCTTTTCTTCTCAAAAGTCAACTGCAGATTTAGAGGACTCAGACTCTACAGACTCAGATGAAGAAGCCCTGATCTGTCTTATGGCTAAAGATGAAGAGGTATGCTCATCATCGTCAAATTATATTACAGAAAAGGATTCTTCCAGTGACATGCTAAGTGCAATCCAAAGACTGCAAGAGGAAAATGAAGATCTTAGAAGAGATAATCACATTGGAAGAGAACATGTGAAAGCTTTGTTAGCTGGAGTGGAAGATGCTGAGAAAAAACTGTAGATTCTACAAGAACTAAAGGAAGGTTACAGTTGTCTAAAAGAGGACAATGAAGAACTTTTCAATGAAGCAAGTTGTAGAGCTGCAGATTGTGTTGAATTGAAGGAAACAATCAGAAATCAAGAGCTGATGATTGCTGAACTTGAAGAACACAATGCCTATTATCAAAAGAAGTTAGATTGTTTTGGAAAATCATCCAAACAATTGAAGAAGATGCTGTCTGAGCAAAGGCACTCAAAGGATTTGACTGGAATAGGATATAATCCTTGTGTCTGGATGAAATATTTACAAAAGTCAATTCCAAGGCCTGAGAGAAAGTTTATCAAAGAAACAACCTCTGAAGAAACTGTAGACTCAACCCTACTGCCAGAAGATTTGAAATTCTTGAATTCACTCAAAGAATTATCACCAAGAAGACAACAAAAGATCAAGGAGATCATGGATGACTCTGAAGAAGATGTCTCAAACATGTTTCAAAACATAACCTTGAAACAAACTGCAGAGTCAAACCTACAGTCAGAAGAAGAAGTCTATCATAAATCAAATATGGAAAGAAGACTTAACTTTGATAGATTCTGGAATGGAAATATGTCAGATATGTCTCCCTCTTCAAGCACTCAAAGAGGAGGATCAAGCAAGAACTGTAGAATTAACAACTCTACAACTCCCAAAAAGGCTTCGATTGCAAAGAGTAACACTGGAGGAAATCCAAAGTATTGGATTCCTAAATAACTCACTTTATTTTGCAGGGACATGTTACAACCACCAAAAGAGAGATTTGGTACATAGACAGTGGTTGTGCAAGACATATGACTGGAGATAGAAGTTTGCTACAAAATTTGAAAGATCATAAAGGTCCTAAAGTTGTTTTTGGAGATAATGCCAGTGGAACAGCTAAAGGATCAGGATGTCTACTCAAAGGAAATGTTCAGATCAATGATGTGTATTTGGTAGAAGGTTTAAAACATAACTTGCTTAGTGTGAGTCAATTTTGTGCAAAGGCTACACTGTAGACTTTACACAAGATACTTGCATAGTCAAAGATGTTGAATCCCAAATTACTAAACTGACAGGAACTAGAAAAGGGAATGTTTACATTGTAGAGTGGAACTCTGCAGTTGAAACAACCTACTTTCTAGCTAATAGTTCCAATGAAGTTAGTTGGCTATGACACAAAAGAATGAATCACATAAACTTCAAAACCATGAATGAACTTGTGAATAACAAACTTGTAAGAGGTTTGCCAAACACTAAGTTCAGGAAGGAACATTTATGTGATGCTTGTGTCAAAGGGAAACAAATCAAGAAGACTTTTAAAAGCAAAACTCACTCAAGCACTTCAAGAACACTTGAATTACTGCATATGGATCTTTTTGGACCCATAGAACCAGTAAGTATAAGTGGGAAGAAGTATACTTTGGTAGTTGTAGATGATTACTCAAGATTTTCTTGGACTGTGTTTCTAAGAAAGAAGAGTAAAACTCTACAGCGGTTGCCAGAACTGTTAAGAAGGATTTAGAATGAAAAGAATCTAAAGATTGTGAAGAGAAGATCAGATAGAGGAACATAATTTACAAATCAAGTGATTGAAGAGTATTGTTCACTTTATGGCATATTGCATGAATACTCTGCAGCTAGAACCCCACAGCAAAATGGCTACAAGAACCATGATTGTTGAAGCAAAGTTACCTAAGAAATTTTGGGCAGAAGTTACAAGCACTGCATGCTATACCCAGAATAGATGCCTGATTGTTAAGAATCATAAGAAGACTCTATATGACTTATGGAAAGGAAGGACTCCCAATATCTCTTATCTACACATTTTTGGATGCAAATGCTTCATACTGAATAATGGGAAAGAATATCTTAAGACTTTTGATTCAAAGTCATATGAAGGTATCTTTATAGGTTATTCTAATGTTAGCAAAGCATTTAGAGTGTATAACAAGAGATTAATGATTGTGGAAGAGTCACAACATGTTGTTTTTTATGAACAACACAACTCCCCTGAAGAAATTATTGAAGACTCTAAGGAGGACAACTCTACAGTTACAAGTCAACAACACTATGTTGAGATCAAAACTCCTGTAGATTTGATCAATAGAGGCTTTGGCACTATAATTGTTGAGTTACCACCATTAGAGAATGTAGAAGGCCTAGTCCATGAGAATGTTCAAACAGAAGTAGAAACACCAACAAAAGGACTTGATAAGTCTGCAGTAGGTGAATCTACAGCTGTAGAGAACAATGATCAAGGATTAGAACCTGTGTCAGATTTGATTTGGTTGAAAGATCACCCCCCTGAGCATGTAATTGGAAACCCATCAGATGCTGTAAGAACCGGAAAACAAATCCATGAGGCAATGTTTGCTACATTTCTTTCATCTTCTGAACCTACTGATATTCATGAAGCACTGCAAGATGTCAATTGGATTATTGCAATGCAAGAAGAATTGAATGGTTTTGAAAGAAATCAAGTATGGGAACTTGTTCCAAGACCTAGAAATCACAAAGTGATTGGAACTAGGTGGGTATTCAAGAACAAACTTGATGAAGATGGAATTGTAACCAGAAATAAAGCAAGGCTAGTTGCTCAAGGCTATTATCAATCTGAAGGCATAGATTTTGATGAATCTTTTGCCCCAGTTGCAAGATTAGAAGCTATAAGAATATTTCTAGCCTATGCTGAACATATGAACTTTACAGTCTATCAAATGGATGTAAAGAGTGCATTTCTTAATGGTTTACTTTCTGAAGAAGTGTATGTTGAACAACCACCAGGATTTGAGGAATCTACAGCTGAAGACAAGGTTTATAAGCTTAGAAAAGCCCTTTATGGACTTAAACAAGCACCAAGAGCATGGTATGATACCCTATGTGATCATTTGATAAAAAATGGATTAAAAAAGGGAATGGTTGACAAAACCTTATTCAGATTACAACATGGGAATGATATTTTGCTTGTCCAAATCTATGTTGATGACATAATCTTTGGCTCAACCAATGAGGAATTGTGTAGAAAATTCTCTAAGCTCATGATAGAGAAATTTGAAATGAGCATGATGGGAAATCTAAATTTCTTTTTGGGATTACAAGTTAAGCAAATGAAAGATGGAATTTTCATCAATCAAGCTAAATATAATCAAGAGCTTATAAAGAGATTTGGAATGGATTGTTCTAGGCCTACCAATATACCTATGATACCTTCTGTGAATCTTGATAAAGATGAGAATGGCAAAAGTGTTGATGTAACCAAATATAGGAGACTAATTGGATCATTGCTATACCTTACAGCTAGCAGACCTGATATCATGTTTGCAGTTGGGGTATGTGCTAGATTCCAAGTAAATCCTAAGGAATCACACTTAAATGCTGTAAAGAAAATCATCAAGTATGTCAAATCCACACAAAATTTAGGATTATGGTATCCTAAAGAAGAAGGAATTGAACTCATTGGGTACACTGACTCAGATTTCGCAGGCTGCAAGATTGATAGGAAGAGTACTAGTGGGATTTGTCAATTCCTAGGTGAAAGGTTAGTGGCATGGCACAGTAAAAAACAGAATTCAATTGCTCTTTCTACAGCTGAGGCAGAATACATTGCTGCTGGAAGTTGTTGTGCTCAAATCTTATGGATGCAATATCAATTACAAGACCATGGGATTGAATCAAGAAAAATAACTATATTTTGTGATAATACAAGTGCTATTGCTATTACACAAAATCCAGTATTACACTCTAGATCAAAACACATAGATGTAAGGCATCATTTCATAAGAGATCATGTTGAAAGAAAGGATGTGAAATTAACAAAGATTCATACTGATTTGAATCTTGCTGATATTTTCACTAAACCTTTATGTGAATCAAGATTCTCAATCTTGAGAGGTAATTTGGGAATGTTGGAATTGTAAAAAGATTCTGTGAAAATCACTAAATTGCAAAGACAAGCCTAGAAAATTGAAAATTCAGTAGAAAGGAAAACTGCAGCTGCAAAGTCACTCAACTGTAGAGTTGAACTCTATAGCTGTAGACTTAGTTCAGGACTGCAAATTCCTTACCAACTGTATAATTTCAAAAAATCCGAAGAATGTCAACTGCAAACTTAGTGAACTTACAGTACTATGTACAATTCTGATGATTAAATGAAGCACTACATAATTCAGAAATTTTGGATTTATTCAAACATTTTGGTTAATAAAATGTTTGAGCACGTGTGACATTTTAAATGGAATTAAATTTTATGTGAGTTAGATTTTTGGACAAATTTAATTATAAATTTGGTTCAGAATTCAAAATCTCATAAATTTTAGGTCAAAGATCGTTTATACCCCTGTTCTTAATGATTTTTTAAGGAAAGGTATTTAAAGGATCCTTCATCCTTTTATATCTTACTTTTAACTTGCGAACCCTTACCTGAAACCTTAAACACTCCCCATCCCCTACTCAAAGAAACCGAGATTCATGGCGATGAAAGTCATATTTGGAGCTTTATTCGATTTTGATGAGATATTGAAGAAGCATCCCACTGATGCTATGGAAAATGTTGTGAAGCACATAGTAAATCAAGGTGTTCACTATTGCCTGACTCATATTCCTGGAGCTTATGATGACAAGATAGTTCATGAGTTCTACCAAAATGCTGAAGCAGATGTTGAGAGGAAGACTCTATCAGTTAAGATGCTAGGAAAGAATGTGAATATTATAGCTGGTGATATTTGCAGAGCTTTACACTTGAACACTGGAGGTGATGCACATGACAACCTCAACTTTGCAGATGAAGATGAAAAATAATGGAGGAGATTTACTGCAAAGAAGCCGTTACCAAAGAACTGGAAGAGAACGTTCAAGAAGACTGACTTAGCAGTTGAGTACGTTTATCTTTATGAAGCTATAGATAAATGCTTATTATGTAGAACTGGTGCTCATGATACTGGTACTATCTTAATTTGGGATTTGATGATAGCTTTTGTGAAAGAGATTAAGATAAATATTGGAGAATTGATTCTGAGGAATATTGGTATTGATGTGATGAAAGAAGGAAAGAACAAAGGTTTTGGCTTGTTCTTGAATTATATCCTAAAGGAGGTAGGATTTTCTTTGTTTAATGGCATGTAGGAAAACCCATTATTTCTCACAGAATAATAGGAAGAGCCGATTTCAAAAGAGGAGCTGTGGATGCTCCTATGGCTCCTGAATCTAAGAGGAGAAAGAAGAAAGCTGAGAGAAAGGTTCTTACCATTATAAGATCACCAAAAGAACCAGAAAAGAAGAAGAAGAAAAAGAGTGTAAGAAGGAAACTCTTAGTGGATGAAGCCACTGATTCAGAAGATGAAGTTGATAGAGAGAAAAGGCAGAAAAAACTTCATTCTAAGAAAGCCACAGAAGTTGAAGTTGACAAGTCTACAGCTGTAGACGTGCTAATTGTGCAGTCTGAAGTACAAACTAATGAGGAACAGTTTGTAGATGCAACTGAACAATTTTCTGAACAAATTGAAGCTCCTGAACCTGAGACTGAACAACTCCCTGTTGTTCCAGTTGAGAGGGTTGAAGAATTTGAAGTGGAGAGGCAAAAATTTGAAGAATGGAGGCTAGTAAGAGAAGAACTTGAGAAGTTAACAGCTGATGAGAGAAAGTTATTCCAGTGGATAGTTGAATGGACTAACTGCAGTGATGTTAATGAACTGTTAAAGCCTAAATTCCTTGATGATTTCATTACTGGAAAGAGAAAGAAAGATAAAGGAAAAGAAAAACAGATTATTATTGAAGAACCTGCAAGAAAGAAAATCACCAAGTCTGCAGCCGCAACTTTGAAAGTTGTTCTTATGACTGAAGAAGATCCAGAGGCACTGTTGGGACAATCTGAGCATTTTGATTAGATCCCAAAACCCCTGATGAATTTGCCTAAGTATAGTGTTCAGGATAAAATAGTTCCGGATAGTTAGGCTAGAGATTCAGTACAGGAGGACCATAGTGAAGACTGAAGAATATTGGAGTCGACCCAATTTACTGAAGTCTGAAGTGTAAACCATCCTAAAGGAGTCAGTCAGTCTCGCTGAAGATTGTCTGTTCTGGAGCTGAAGATCGAAGCCTACTGATTCATCCTGAAGTACCGTTGGCTGATGTTTCTACTTAGTACACTAAGCATACTCAGGACATAAGTCAGTCAGTGAAGAGTAAGTGTCACCTATCAGGCTGTCCTGAATGCACATAGGACCTGACTTAGGCCTTGGTTCAGTTCACCTGAATTTTTGTAAGTCCGAAGCAAAAAGGTAACACATACTGAGCTGAATGCACATAGGACCTGACTCAGGCTGTGGTTCAGATCACCTGAATCATGTAAGTCCAAAGCAAAAGGTTATTTATGTTATGGGACAAGAGACAAAAAGAATGTCAGTAAGACTCCATTAAGACACGTTCAGACTGAGTTATTAACAAGAGACTCAGAGCATTGAATGTACGAGGAAGGATAAATGTCTGAAGGTCAACTAGCCGTTATAGCGGAGAGCCAATGATCTTTCGACACGCAAGCACGGAGTCTGCGCAGCATTTAATGCGGCATTTAATGCGTCTCAAAAGGTTGCAGGTGATGTGACAACTTGCCAGAATAAGCATGGCGGGTAGGTCAAACAGTATTTCTAGCCTGCAATCTACCTAAAATGGGAAATATTTGATTTGATCTCCTCCAACGGATCTATTTTGAATCTCGCCTATAAATATGGAGAACCTTGCACCCATTCAAGGTTAACGGGAAATTTCCAAGAGAAAACTCTCAAGAATCCAAGAACACAAAACATATCATAAACAACACTCTGCAATTAAATTTCCTTAGTGTTGTAGTAGGATTCACTCTGTATTTGCTTAGATCGATAGCTCTATTATTTAGCATTGATTTGTATTGCTAGAGCTATCTTAGTTGGAAACCAGAATACCAAACCTCTCAAAGTGTGAGATAGGTTGGTTAGAAGGACTGAGACTTGTAAAACGCCCAAGGGTCAGTTCCTAAGAGAGGAAGTTGGCTACTCGTGTCCCTTGGCACGTAAAACCCAAGTACCTAACCTCAGGGTTTTGAGGATAACTTCCTGTTAAATCAGGTCGTGGACGTAGGAGTTGGTTATCTTCGAACCACGTTAAAAAGTCCCCTGTGTGCTGATTTACTATTTTGTTCAGGATCATAAATGTCATCATATTAAACTGAACATACTGCATTAGTTTTAACTTCAGGACTGAATCAATCATTCTGAATCTGAATACTGTGCACTCAGCCTTAACTACCAATTTACTAAGCAACTCAGAGAAAACGATTTCAGAAACTAAAACGAGTAGAATCTAAGGGCTCACTTTCCGCACGTACTCTGACTCACTGAGATAGTAGTCCAACTGACTCGCTTCCGAGCAGTCAGTAGGTTTGTTATCTCTACTGAGCCTCCGAGCACTTTACTCACACTCAGTTTATCTGACTCATTACTGAACCGTCCCTGCTGTCCCTGTGGACCTTTAGCGTACTGAGTACTTCAGGGAATCCTGACTGAGTGCGTTAGAGCATTTTTCTGAGTCTTTCAGAAAAATCTGACATCAGTGTATTCCCCCCCCATACACTGATTTAACTCGTTTCGGGACCAACAAGTGGTATCAGAGCAGTGGTTCAAAAGATCACTGACTTTGTTTACCAACAGTTTCTGAGGAGAAACTTTTGGTGGTCTACTAAACTGATCTTGTTTCTGAAAAACTGCATATCATGGCATCCGGTTCTAAACGCCTCGAGGGCAATCTTCCTGAATTCTCTATTTACAATTATGACTATTGGAAATTCAGGGTACTCGCACATCTCTATTCAATCCATGATCAGATGCCTCAGGTGATTGAACATGGCCCAATCAGATTTATGAGAAATCTTCAGACGACTTGGCCTGTTGCTGGCAATGTCCCTGTTCCAGCCGCCGGAGATGAAGAAGTGGAGAGGTCCGCGCTTAATTCTAATCAGATTAAGCAAATCGGATTGGATAATGTTGCCAAGAACATTATACTCCACACCGTTTCTTACGAGAACTCGGTCAGGCTGATGCATCTGAGGACAGCTAAGGAGATCTGGGATACCCTGAGAGAGATGAGCGAAGGATCTGAAAAGATCAAGGAAAACAAGAGAGATCTCGCTATCAGGAAGTTTGAGGCCTTCAAGATGCTAGAGGGAGAGTCCATCGATCAGATGGAAGCTCGGTTCATTAAGATGATGAACGAGCTAGCAACCCTTGGGAAGGAGTT
>JAPKLY010000528.1:260411-290356 GCA_026898435.1 Prunella vulgaris
AGCGTACTGAGTACTTCAGGGAATCCTGACTGAGTGCGTTAGAGCATTTTTCTGAGTCTTTCAGAAAAATCTGACATCAGTGTATTCCCCCCCCCATACACTGATTTAACTCGTTTCGGGACCAACAAGTGGTATCAGAGCAGTGGTTCAAAAGATCACTGACTTTGTTTACCAACAGTTTCTGAGGAGAAACTTTTGGTGGTCTACTGAACTGATCTTGTTTCTGAAAAACTGCATATCATGGCATCCGGTTCTAAACGCCTCGAGGGTAATCTTCCTGAATTCTCTATTGACAATTATGACTATTGGAAATTCAGGGTACTCGCACATCTCTATTCAATCCATGATCAGATGCCTCAGGTGATTGAACATGGCCCAATCAGATTTATGAGAAATCTTCAGACGACTTGGCCTGTTGCTGGCAATGTCCCTGTTCCAGCCGCCGGAGATGAAGAAGTGGAGAGGTCCGCGCTTAATTCTGATCAGATTAAGCAAATCGGACTGGATAATGTTGCCAAGAACATTATACTCCACACCGTTTCTTACGAGAACTCGGTCAGGCTGATGCATCTGAGGACAGCTAAGGAGATCTGGGATACCCTGAGAGAGATGAGCGAAGGATCTGAAAAGATCAAGGAAAACAAGAGAGATCTCGCTATCAGGAAGTTTGAGGCCTTCAAGATGCTAGAGGGAGAGTCCATCGATCAGATGGAAGCTCGGTTCATTAAGATGATGAACGAGCTAGCAACCCTTGGGAAGGAGTTCCTCAAGAGGGAGGTGTCTTCTAAGATCCTAAACTGTCTCCCTGAAAGATGGGACACAGGAGTAATTTTGTTGAAAAACACTCAGGACCTTACAAACATCACTCACTCACACCTATTCTCTGAGTTAAAGGCTCTAGAATTTGACCTCGATAAGAGGAAGAAGATGGGTGTTGTCAGTGAGGAAGTTAGTGAGGAGAAGACATCTGAAAAGGAAAAGAGCGTGGCTCTTAAAGCTACTCCTGAGCCTGAGGCTGGATCTGGCTCCAAGTCTCTAAAAGACATGAACAAAGATGAGCTAGGCTTGGAGTACAGCCTGATGGCACGGTGATTCGAGAAACTGAACTCTCATTTCGGTAGGTATAAGAAATTTTATACTGACACCCGTGATCGCAGGTACTCCAGCCCCAGGAGATCTAGCCCCCGGAGAGAAGAAAGAAGAGGTTCAGATTCCAGGAGGGATCGCAATGAGCCTGAGCGACGCTGAGATGAAAAGAGGAGAGAGGATGAGCCCAGAAGATCCAGCTCCAAACCTGAAAGATCATCAGGGAGCAGGAGGGAATCCTCTGATAAAAGGTACACTGACAAGAAGCTTTCTTCTGATGTAGATCAGTGCTACCACTGCAAAAAGTCCGGACATTATCAGTATGATTGTCCGGAGCTCAGTGCTCGTGAGCGAGAAGATTGGAGAGCCAAAAGAGAGCTCAGGGCTTTAGACCGGAGAGCGTTGCTTGCTGAGAACTCCTCAGATTCAGATGGCCCTGGACGCCGGTCTCCTGAACTCTTTTCAGATGAGGAGTATGATGACCTCTGCCTGATGGCAGATGATGAGGTATGTTCTTCTGCCTCTTCTCCTGATCACACACCTGAGTTTAGCTCAGATTCAGCAGGAGAACTCGACCTTCAGCTCGCCCTAGAGCAATTGATGGTTGACTTCTCAAGGCTACATGAGACTCATACTCACACAGTGGATGTGAACGCACAACTGAGTGAGAATAATGATCGGTTAACTGAGTCTCTCAGAGTAAGAGATACTGAGGAAGCCCTCAGATTAGTACATCTTCAGGAGGAGCTACTTAATGCTAATAATAAGCATGATGAAGCTCCACTGGAGGTGGAAAGACTGAATGGTGTCATCAGCTCGCTGATTGAGACTCGTGATACTGATTTGTTCCTTGCTCAGGAACAACTGATAATTGAGCGAACTGCTTTAAGAATGATGCTCGAAACTGAGTGGCAAGCTCGCCTTTGTGCTGAGCAAACTGCTTGGGATCTTGAGCTGATCTCAAAAGAGAAAGCTCATTCAAAATTAGTGCTTCAATACACCACTGAAATTGAGGCCCTGAAAGAAGCCAATGGGCATCTTGAGGTCAAGCTGAAGAAGTTATACACATCTACCCAAGTGGTTGATGAGTTGACAAATTTCTCTCAGCTGACTGATGGTGCTAAAGCTGGGTTAGGCTATGATGCCACAAAAGACCCAAAGGGCAAAAAGAAGAGAGGTGCTTCAGGGAGCAACTCTCAGAAAAGGTTTGTCCCTGCCCTAACTGATGACAAGAGCTCAAGTGTTGCTCATCAGAATAAAGGCAAAGGGAAGGAGAAAATGCCTGCTGAACCTGTCAGGCAAAGGACTGAGAAACCAAGACAAAAACCTAAGGATAAGGTCAAAGTTTCTCATTCTGAGTCTAGGAAGACAGACCAAAGGAACTCCAAGGTCCAGCCTAGGAATCCTCAAACTGGGAAGAATTTTGTTCCTAGCATTTCTCAGGCCCAGCCTAGAAATGTTCAGAACAAAAGGAACTCAGGACAAAGGAGACCTCAGGCAGGACCTAGGACTACTGAGGTTCAGACTCCTCAGACAGGACACAGAGCCCATCAGGAGCGTCCCAATTCTCTAAGAAGAAGGACAAACCAGGTGGTTTCTGAAAGGCAACGGAGACCTGACTCCAATAACACTCAGACCAGACCTCATGTGCCAAGAGGTCAGGCCCGAGCTGCTCCTTCTCAGGACAGACTTCAGCCCAATGCACCCAGGTCAAGGAGAAACAGGAGGCCCACCCCCAGAAATCAATATAGGGCTCCTGTATCTCAGGCTGACACCCATACACCCTCAACTTCCCAGGCACAAAGGAAGAAGAGAACTGTGCATGTTGACATTTCAGGGAAACAGGTCTACACTTCTGATGCTATCAGAATTGTCAGACAAATCTGGATCCCGAAGGGTATGGCTGACTCAGTAGGACCCAATACGAGATGGGTACCTGAGGCCTGATTCTTTTCAGGTCGCTGCGGGCTACAAGAAGAAGAAGGAGGATCTGATGAAGGACTGGTACTTGGATTCAGGATGTTCCAGGCACATGACCGGATTTCGTGATCTCCTTCAGGATTATGTAGCTCAAGAAGGCCCGCAGGTAACCTTTGGTGATAACTCTAAGGGTTTCACCAGAGGATTCGGAACCCTAGTTATTAACTCTGTCCGTGTTATGAATGTATCATATGTTGAAGGACTGAGACATAACTTGCTCTCGGTTAGTCAGTTTTGTGACCGAGGATATAGTGTAGAGTTTACATCTAATATGTATCTCGTAAAGGACAAATCTACACTGCAGGTTCTGATTACAGGTGTCAGGAGGGGCAATGTATATTTTGCTGACTTCAAGAGCAGCCCTCCTAAAACCTGTCTGGTCGCTAAGAGCTCCTCTGAGCTCAGTTGGCTTTGGCATAAACGTCTGAGTCACTTAAACTTCAAGATTATTAACAAAATCTCTAGACTTTCTCTTGTAGATGGTCTGCCTAATGAAGTTTTTAGCAAAGACCACGTGTGCGGAGCGTGTCAGAAAGACAAGCAAACTAAAGCCTCATTCAAGGTAAAGGAAGCCTTCTCTACTGACAGAGTGCTTCAGCTCCTGCACATGGATCTCTTTGGTCCAGTAACTCCTGTCAGCATAAATGGTAGGAAATATACCCTTGTTGTTGTTGATGACTATTCCAGGTACACTTGGGTTATTTTCTTGCTGAACAAAAAGGAGACACAGGTCAAGCTTCCAGAGCTACTCAACCAATTGAGTACTGAACAGGGTCAGAGCATTGTCAGGATTCGATCAGATCAAGGAACCGAGTTTATAAACTCTATTATAACTGACTTTTGTACTAACCATGGTATAGCTCATGAGACTTCTGCAGCTAGGACCCCTCAGCAGAATGGGGTAGCTGAAAGGAGGAATCGTACCCTGAAGGAAGCTGCCAGGACCATGTTGGCTGAATCAGGACTGCCCAAGAAGTACTGGGCTGAAGCAATCAACACTGCTTGCTACACTCAGAACCGATCTATGCTGAACAAACAACATGCTCAGACACCCTACGAAACTTGGAACAAGAGGAAACCTCGCATCTCTTATTTCCATATTTTTGGGTGTAAGTGTTTCATCCTAAACAATGGGAAAGACCAGCTGAAAGCCTTTGATAGCAAATCTGATGAGGGAGTTTTCTTAGGATACTCCTCAGTCAGTAAAGCTTTTAGGGTGTATAACTGTCGGACCCTTTGTGTGGAGGAAACTCCTCATGTTGTGTTTGATGAGACAGTATCAGTGCATAGGAAATAGGTTCCAAGTCCTGATACTGAGGGAATTACCAAAAGGGTAACAAGGCTGAGTCTGAAGAATCCTGAATTCAAGATCAAACTTGTCAGTGCTCCCAAGGGATGGGATGATGATGATGAAGATCAGGATGGACTTCAGGCCAACCCTCAGCAAGCCCCTGCCTCGGAAAATGTTGAGTCTCAGACAGAAGGACAGACTCAACCTGAGGTACGTAATGTCGGTGATGATGCTTCTTCACCTGAGATAGTTACTGAGTCCAACACTGTAGGGGGAAACAATTTCTCTGATATTGGTCAACCCTCAGGAAATGACTCAGTATCCCCTGTTCTTGCTCGTTCCGCTTCTTTACCTATTATTATTGAGACTAATGTTTCAGGATCAGGCAATGGAACGTCAGTAGCTCCCAGCGCTCCAGTCAGCAGGAGGCGATGGCTAGATGATCACTCATTGACTGATATCATTGGAGATATCAATGAGGGGGTCAGGACGAGGTTGTCCTTTGGTGAAAGCGCTGTGTTCTGTTGCTTCCTGAGTGATCAGGAACCTACAAGCATAGAAGAAGCTCTAGCTGATCCCAACTGGATCCTAGCCATGCTGGATGAGCTCAATCAGTTTGAGCGGAATCAGGTTTGGGAGTTAGTGGAAAGACCTAGGCGTCAACATGTTATTGGCACCAAATGGGTTTTCAAGAACAAGAGGGATGAGAAGAATGTTGTTGTCAGAAATAAGGCCAGGCTTGTTGCAAAAGGTTACTCTCAAGCCGAAGGTATCGACTATGATGAGACCTTTGCTCCAGTCGCAAGATTAGAAGCAATCAGGTTGTTTCTGGCTTATGCAACATTCAAGAAATTCAAAGTGTATCAGATGGACGTAAAGAGTGCTTTTCTGAATGGTGTACTGAATGAAGAGGTGTATGTTGAGCAACCTCCTGGTTTCGAAGTCGGTAATAAAGTATACCACCTGAAGAAAGCCCTTTATGGCCTGAAGCAAGCTCCGAGAGCTTGGTATGATACATTATCCCAATTCCTGATAGACCACGGGTTCGTGAAAGGAACAGTGGACAGGACCCTCTTCCGGATCACCGAAGGGGAAGACATTCTCTTGGTTCAGATTTATGTGGATGACATAATATTTTGATCTCCTAATCTGAAGCTTTGTGAGAAATTTTCCAAGCTGATGACTGGGAAATTTGAGATGTCAATGATGGGAGAAATGAATTTCTTTCTGGGTCTCCAAGTCAGGCAAACTGACTCCGAAATTTTCATTAATCAGTCCAAGTATGCGAGGGACTTGATTCAGAAATTTGGAGTTCAGTCCGGCAGAGTCTCACGCATTCCCATGAATACAAATGAGAAGCTGGATCCTGACAAAGAAGGAGTCTCAGTAAATCAGACTGAATATAGGGCACTGATAGGATCTTTATTATATCTGACTGCTAGTCGTCCTGACATCACTTATGCAGTTGGAGTTTGTGCAAGGTATCAGTCTGATCCAAAGAAGAGTCATCTAGAGAGTGCCAAAAAGATTCTGAAATACCTAAGAGGTACAGTCAACTTAGGACTTTGGTATCCCTTTGATGACAACCTAGAACTGACTGGCTATTCAGACGTTGATTATGGAGGCTGTAGACTTGATAGGAAATCAACTACAGGCACATGTCAGTTTCTAGGGAGTAAACTGATCTCTTGGTTTTCTAAAAAGCAAACCAGTGTTGCAACGTCTACTACTGAGGCTGAGTATATGGCGGCAGGCAGTTGTTGCTCTCAGATTCTTTGGCTGAAACAACAACTGAGAGACTACCAAGTTGAGGCCACTGAAGTCCCAATTTATTGTGACAATAATAGTGCCATCGCCATATCCCAAAACCCAGTCTTACATACAAGGTGTAAGCATGTAGACATCAGGCATCACTTTATCAGAGATCATGTGGAGAAGAAGGACATCAGGATGGAGAGAGTCCCTACTGAAAAACAGAGAGCTGACATCCTGACTAAGGCTTTGCCTGAAACCAGGTTTGTTGAGTTATCAGTAGAGTTAGGACTCCTTGACCCAGGCTTAGGTGATTCAGTTTGAATCTCTGATAAGAATGCACAAGGTCAGGGGGAATAACTCGTATGGACTCAGTGTGAAGGAATCCCAGAGAGAATGTGAATGGTTGTAGGGGGAATATTCAGAATAAAATGGATGATCAGTATAGACTGACTAAGATTCAGGACATAGAGTTCAGGGCTTGTCACCCTGATAGGGCAATAAGTGGTATCAGTCAGAACACATATCTGACTGACTGGTATGTTTCCTAATTTTGGTCTAAGTCATCTGATATTGCGTGCATTATCCTTTTACTGTTTGCTGTATTGTCAAATCAATTTAATTTGCCAAATGATCCCAGCCGTTTGTTTTAATATTCGGTTATTATTTAATTCAATTTGTTTGAATTAAATACAGACATGCTCTAATGTGCATTTAATACACTGTGGGCGGGAACAGTTATCGATAAAATTTTGACCAATTACCTTTGAAGAACCGAAAAGGCAAATGCTTTTTACTGCTCAATCTTGTCCATTGAATCCCATAGGTCACTATTTTCTAAACCGTCCGATTAAAACCGAATTTTTCTTTCTATAAATAAGAGAAGATCGTGTTGTTAAAACTTTTATGCACCCAATATTTCCTTAACTTACCTTCTCTAAAAATCGATTCTCTTCAAATCTCTTAAAATCTTCCATGGCTTCACCTTCCGCCGATACCTTTTTTGGAAACCTTTTCCATTTAAGGAACGAAATACACTACGAGCCCTATGGGGATTTTCTTCTAATAACCCCGATATTATGCCTGTGCGAGACCTTTTTGATAATGCAGGTCTTCTACAGTTCATCACTGCAAAGCCACAGAGGCTCCACCCCCGACTCATTGCTGCCTTCTACCTGAAGATGGCGCAAAACAAGGACTCTCAGGAGTGGGAAACTTGTATTCCCTTGACCACCTGTGAGAAGGGAAAGGATGGTGAGGAGGAGATGGTCAGGAGGTGGGTCACCTTCAACATTCGGGAGAAGATTAAGGAGGTTTTTAATCTTCCCAACAGAGGACGAAGCCCAGTGGATTATGGGTTTGGGAATGAGAGGGATTTTCTCCAGTCCCTGTGTGATGGAGATGTCGTGCTGAAATCCGGCCTGAATAAATCAGTCTTGAGGACTGAAAACCGTCACTTCTTCGACCTGACAAGTCAGGGGGTGATGGGAATTGCTGGAGGATTGGAGCAGATCTCCAGGCCAAAGCTATTCACAATGATGGCTATTTCCGACGCCTCTCTGCACAATTTTGACTGGGATGGTTACTTCCTCCAAATGCTGGTGGCTGAGACCAGCAAAATCAAGTACTCGCCAGAGGGGCAGGCGACTTTTGAGGCCAAGATGCATTTTGGCACCAAGATCTCCATGCTCTTGGAGACTCTGGATCTCGGTGATGTGGATCAGGCCCAATCACTCGAGATCCCAGCGAAAATCCATCTCTTCAGAGCTTATTCCGATGATGCTGGCACAAGGAGAAGGCCTCGGACTCAGAAGAAGAAGGCCCAGGCGAGCATGACTGGAAAAGTCCAGGCTCAGGCAGGTAAGTCTTCAGAGTCTGATACAACAAAGCCAGCGGAGGATAAATCCAAGACTTCCAGACCCAAGCAACAAAAGCTGAAATTTCTCTACTCTGGGTCAGCTGAGCGAGAGAAGAAGCTTATGGAAGTGCAAGCTGCTGAAGCTGTTGAGAAGGAATCAGCTCAGGCGCAGGATGCTGCTGAAGCTGTTGAGAAGGAACCAGCTCAGGCGCAGGCTGTTCCTGAATTTGCTCCGATTGCATCCCCTGATCCCAACCAGCTAATCCTTAATATTGCTGAAACCTATCAGAGTTTGGGTCAGGAAGAGCCTGCTCAGGAAGGAGGAGTTGAGCAAGAGGCTGCTGAATCAGTTCAGCCTGAAGCACCATGGCCTTTCCCTGCGCCCGATGTGAACAGTCTACCAGATTTTGAGATAGTTGCAAGGGGAGAAGCAGCTGAGATGGTGGAGAGGAGATTCCCTGATCTTACTGAGGCTCAGAAGGAGGCAGTTGTGCAACTCCGCACTTTTACCATGATCAGAAATGCTACTTGGTCTGAGCTCAGCCAGCTAGGAGAGTCCAGAGGATGGGACTGCATTGCAGATCTAGAGGCCGCCCTCTTTGATCATTTTGATGTAAACTCTCTACATCATCTGATCAAAATGGTGGATTTTATCAGAACAGTCCGCAGAACGTATCCTGAGCCTGAGACTCAGAAAGCTGAAGAGAGGGGAGAAGAAAAAGAGGATGAAAGGGAAGTGGTAATAATTGCTGATGACGATCAGCCAGGTGGCACTGAGGGAGTCAGTGCACCGGCCGATGAAGCAATCCAGGGACTCGGGATTGCGGAGGCTTCAGGAGAGGGTCCACCAGGCTTGGTCCGAGTCGGAGGTAATTGGATTACACCCGAAGCACTTTATCTTCAGAATTCCTCACGAGCTCTTGGCAATCTGCACAGGAGAGTGATCCTCGTTGAGCGAAAATCTAAAAGGGTTAATTCAAATTCTGAATTGTTGAACAAGAAAGTGAAGAGACTGGACCGTGACCTGAATGATATGACCACTGATATGCATGCAACAATTGATCTCCTTGGGGAAGCTCGGTCTGAAATCAATGTAGAACTCACTGTCATTACAGAGCAAGCCAAGGATGCTATTCAGAACTGCAATCAGATGGTTTCAGATGTGCAGACTCAGCAGGAGACTAAACTTGCCAACTTTCTGGATCAACAACTGTCTGAAAAGGTTGATCAACTGGTTGATGAGAAGTTGGTCAAGTTAAGAACTGAACTAAAGGAGGACCTGCTGAGGGAGTTGTCTGCTCAGGAGAAGGAGAAAATTGCATCTGCCCTAGACTCAAGGATGGTAAACTTCGAAGGTTGACTGAAGGCTGCACACAATTCAGCCATTGATCAGCTCAGTATCGGCCTGAGAGGAATGGTAGGGCAGATTGGGCAATTGAAGGTGAAACAGACTGAGATGGATAGTCAGTTCAATCTTTTGGCGGAGTCAGTGGATGAAGTTGTCAAACGTATTAATGACGATGATGCCAAAAAGGGGGAAGAAGGGAAGAAGCAAATTGCCACTACTGGCAAAGCTAAGAAGAAGAACTTTCCCCTGGAACTGAAGGCTGCGGATAGAAAGAGGACTAGATCCGTAGCTGCCATCGAAACTGCTGAAGGCTCAGATCCGAAGAAGTTGAGACCCTCTGAAGATTCGGCTCTTGAGCCATTATATAAGGAGATGGAGGAACAAATAATGCCATCTGGGCTGACCACTCAGAAGAAATTGGTGACGACTGATGCTGAAAAGATAGCAAAAATGAAAGAAATTTCGATGCTCAGTCAGATCCAGCGCCTAAAAGAATCTAATGAGTATCTGACTTCTCAGGTCCAGAAGAAGAAATCTGTATCATCTGGATCTCGGATAAAGACTCAGAGGAAGATTGTGGTCAGACCAGATCAAAGTCATCCTCCATCGAAGTTTGTTGAAGACTTCATTCCGATTGAGATGCTGGAGGTTTGGATTCCGATCCGGAATAGGTGGGCATACCTATTCTATGTGGTGGGGTTATGGGATGATCAAACTGAAGAAAAAGACGTCATACTCCATCACTGGATGGCACAGGAGCATCCTGATCTATGGGCTGAAATCATCAGACATGCTGACACTGAAGGTGTTGAGATCGCTCCTCCGGAATTCATCAAGTACCCTCCTCCACTCTTTAGGAATTCTAAGCAGCTGGACCAGAAAGCAATTTCTGAAGAATTCGTCAGAGTAGGATGAGCTGCCGGGGCCGTTGCTAATCGAAACAGGATGAAGCACGTCCTGAATCGAGTACTAGAGATGTACGAGATTCCACTGACTGCTTGGAATAAGGATGAAGACTAGATCAGGAGTTAGTTGTTCAGGGATTTTGTAATAGCTTCAGGATACTTGTATTTTTCTTATCAATCAATGAGGTTATTTATTTTTCCTGAGTACAACTTCTTGTTGACTCCTGAATTTAGTTTTCTGAATCCTTATCAAGAACTATACTAACCCATTCCTTGTTTTCATCTTATAGACTAAGTACCTAGTTTATCAGGTGGTACTGAGTTATTTTCACTGACTAAGTCAGTTGATTGTATAGATGAATAGGAATTTGCTTAAGGGTTTTGGCATCATCAAAAAGGGGGAAATTGTTGGGACAATCTGAGCATTTTGATTAGATCCCAAAACCCCTGATGAATTTGCCTAAGTATAGTGTTCAGGATAAAATAGTTCAGGATAGTTAGGCTAGAGATTCAGTACAGGAGGACCATACTGAAGACTGAAGAATATTGGTGTCGACCCAATTTACTGAAGTCTGAAGTGTAAACCATCCTGAAGGAGTCAGTCAGTCTCGCTGAAGATTGTCTGTTCTGGAGCTGAAGATCGAAGCCTGCTGATTCATCCTGAAGTCAATCCTGAAGTACCGTTGGCTGATGTTTCTACTGAGTACACTAAGCATACTCAGGACAGAAGTCAGCCAGTGAAGAGTAAGTGTCACCTATCAGGCTGTGCTGAATGCACATAGGACCTGACTTAGGCCTTGGTTCAGTTCACCTGAATTTTTGTAAGTCCGAAGCTAAAAGGTAACACATACTGAGCTGAATAACCTATCAGGCTATGCTGAATGCACATAGGACCTGACTCAGGCTGTGGTTCAGATCACCTGAATCATGTAAGTCCAAAGCAAAAGGTTATTTATGATATGGGACAAGAGACAAAAAGAATGTCAGTAAGACTCCATTAAGACACGTTCAGACTGAGTTATTAACAAGAGACTCAGAGCATTGAATGTACGAGGAAGGATAAATATCTGAAGGTCAACTAGCCGTTATAGCGGAGAGCCAATGATCTTTCGACATGCAAGCACGGAGTCTGCGCAGCATTTAATGCGGCATTTAATGCGTCTCAAAAGGTTGCAGGTGATGTGACAACTTGCCAGAATAAGCATGGCGGGTAGGTCAAACAGTATTTCTAGCCTGCAATCTACCTAAAATAGGAAAGATTTGATTTGATCTCCTCCAACGGATCTATTTTGAATCTCGCCTATAAATATGGAGAACCTTGCACCCATTCAAGGTTAACGGGAAATTTCCAAGAGAAAACTCTCAACAATCCAAGAACACAAAGCATATCATAAACAACACTCTGCAATTAAATTTCCCTAGTGTTGTAGTAGGATTCACTCTGTATTTGCTTAGATCGATAGCTCTATTATTTAGCATTGATTTGTATTGCTAGAGCTATCTTAGTTGGAAACCAGAATACCAAACCTCTCAAAGTGTGAGATAGGTTGGTTAGAAGGACTGGGACTTGTAAAATGCCCAGGGGTCAGTTCCTAAGAGAGGAAGTTGGCTACTCGTGTCCCTTGGCACGTAAAACCCAAGTACCTATCCTCAGAGTTTTGAGGATAGCTTCCTGTTAAATCAGGTCGTGGACATAGGAGTTGGTTATCTCCGAACCACGTTAAAAAGTCCCCTGTGTGCTGATTTACTATTTTGTTCAGGATCATAAATGTCATCATATTAAACTGAACATACTCCATTAGTTTTAACTTCAGGACTGAATCAATCATTCTGAATCTGAATACTGTGCACTCAGCCTTAACCACCAATTTACTAAGCAACTCAGAGAAAATGATTTCAGAAACTAAAACGAGTAGAATCTAAGGGCTCACTTTCCGCACGTACTCTGACTCACTGAGATAGTAGTCAAACTGACTCGCTTCCGAGCAGTCAGTAGGTTTGTTATC
This sequence comes from Prunella vulgaris, assembly GCA_026898435.1. Lineage (NCBI taxonomy): Eukaryota > Viridiplantae > Streptophyta > Magnoliopsida > Lamiales > Lamiaceae > Prunella > Prunella vulgaris. The sequence continues at coordinate 272,638 of JAPKLY010000528.1, forward strand.
TCTACTGAGCCTCCGAGCACTTTACTCACACTCAGTTTATCTGACTCATTACTGAACCGTCCCTGCTGTCCCTGTGGACCTTCAGCGTACTGAGTACTTCAGGGAATCCTGACTGAGTGCATTAGTGCATTTTTCTGAGTCTTTTAGAAAAATCTGACATCAGTGTATTCCCCCCATACACTGATTTAACTCATTTCGGGACCAACAGGCACAATATGATGTTGATTATGATGTGGAAATCACAGTTAGTGATGAAGATGTGCCACAAAAGATTGGAGAAGGAAGTAAACAAATAGCTTAAGCTGAAGGCTTGAATATCTTGGCTAAGGAAGCTATTTTAATGGAGTCTGCATGAGCTAGTGCTGCAGATCCAGTGAATGTTGATGAAGCTAACCCTACTAAAGAGGATTCTGAAAAGGAAAAGGAGAAAAGAAAGGATGACTCTCCTTGTAAAGATCCCAAAGATAAGCCAGATAATAATGATGATGATGGCAATGATGATGCCCCAATGGGTGGTGCACAAGCTCAAACCCTAATTCAAGCTGTTGTTCAAGAAAAGATTGTGGAAACTAGAATTCAAGGAACTGAAATTGTTCAAGCTGATGAGAGAATTGTTGATGAGCTATCAAATGAGATTGATAAAGATGTATCTCAACCCATCACAAGTATCTTTCATCAATCTCCACCTGCTATGTACACTTTGGAAGAGATATATAGACATGGAACTTCAGAGCTTTTCAGCTCTTGAAAGAGAAAATGAGGTCAATATGGAAGATTATATTACTGGATTTTCTACAGAAGCTGCCATAACTCCTAGCAAGAGGAAGGCTTCCACTGAAGACTCTACAGCTGTAGAGTTGGTGCCTTCTAAAGCTTAGAAGTTTGTGAAAGGAAAGGAATTAGTCATAAAGGAAGGTGATTCAGAAGAAGAAGATAGTGATACAATCCCTCAGATGACACCCAAAGAAGTTGTATCCCAGCTGATGAATCTGAAAGAATCATTTAAGAGCATTGAAGTTGAAATTTTGAAGCAAGTTAAACAAGTTCCTGATGCAATTATCTCTCAGAATGTTAGAAGAGGAATGGAAGATCTTGTAAAGAAGTTTGAGGAGAGAAGCTCAGAAGAAAAGAAGGTTCTTGAGCAAAACTTCAAAGCTGTTGTGGACAGCTTAATGGCTCAGAATGCAGAAATCAGAAATGAAAGCAGCCAGAAGTCAAGAGAAATCTCTAATCTACAGTCAGATATCAAGACTATAAAGGATGATTCTCTTGATCTCAAGGTAGAAATGAAAAGTATGAAGAAAGAAATGTCCAAGATGACTACTGGATATGAATATCTGAAAATAGATTTGATGAGTAAGCTTAACACCATTTTGTCACATATTGATGTTGGCAAAAAGGGGGAAAGCAAAATAGAGAAAGAAATTAAAGAAGGAGATCAAACTACTGAAAATATCCTTGAGAATGTGAAGGATATTGGAAAGGCATGGGCAAGAGATATTGAAGCTGCAAAGTCTAAGAAACTGGGAGATCAATCAGATTTTATGAAAGGAAGCTTAGATCAGACCAAAGGAAGTTCTAAAGGAGGCAGAATTTTAAATTTACCCAAGTCTACAGTCAAGAATCCTACAGTTCCAGAGGTTACAGCTCCATCAACTCAAAAACCTCATAAATTTTGGGAACTGACTGTGAAGGAATCAAGAGAAAGGAAGAAAGAAAGGGCAGAGAAGGAAAAAGAAGAGAAAGAGAAGCAAAGTAAGAAAGAATGAGAACAGTCTACAGCAGTTGTGACTGCTCAACCTCTAGATGTTCAACCATTGAGCATGGTACCAATTGAAGATCCTGAAGAGAGGGTGAAGCAAATGAAGACTGAATTTGATTTGATTTGGGAAGAATACTTGAGCATATGCAACAGGCATACTGTGATTAGGAAGATTAAGCTCAAGAAGGATAGGTTTCAAAAGTTCAAAGACATGAAAGCCAATGGAACTTTGTATCAAGGAGACAATGCTAGACTCATTGGAGGGAAGATCAGAAGCAATCCTTTGCCCAAGAGACAGTTCAAATCAAAGAAGGAGGAAGAAATTTTTGATGCATATGAACTTGAAATGCTGATGAAATACTATGAAGAAGATGCCAAAAACTTGAAGCTGGTTGAACAAGTGATTTTGAAGCCTCAAGATGAAGATTCTGATGAAGAAAAAGATGCAGATCCCAAGCACAGAAGGAGATGAAGATTACATTCTAGATTAGACACTAAAACTGTTTAGTTTTTAGTCTAATTACCCTACTGTAAGCTGTATCTTGAACCTTTGTTTATTTATGCAGCTCTGTGCTTTGTGCTTTGTGTTTTGTGCTTTGTTCTGTGTTCTGTTTTCTGTTATCTTGTGCCCCGCTTTATTTTTGCTCTGCTTCTTGTTGTGTTTTAAAGACAATTTCTTATTGTCTTTGTCTTGTTTTGTTGTTTGTTTTGCCAACATCAAAATAAGGGGAAATTGTTAGTACCTTTGTTTAGATTTTGATGTGTGCAAAACAATGTGTTTAATTGATGATATTTGTCTAACACTTGTATAAAGGAAATTGGTGTTTGAAACATATAGTTGTAAGAGAAGTCTATAGCTGTATATTTGATCACTATACAGTCAAGACATGATCCTACAGCTGTAAGGTTTCTCTACAGCCGATTTTTGATATTGACAGGACTCTACAGCTGCAAGGTTGAAGACTCTACAGCTGCAAAGAACCATTTGAAGATGAAATACAAGTCTGAAATTAATTAAAGATTAAGAAGACCCTTAAGGACTATTAATGTAGCCTTTGAGCACTCACTAAACTGTACTTAAGTGGAAGTTTTTCCTTTATTCTGGAGGATAATGAAGATTAGTTACAAAGAAGGCCAGAATTCTGAAGGAAAGGACATAGTACAATTAGTACTATCTTGTGTGAAGGATGAGGACCACTTCACACATGCTAATAGAGAGAGATGAGCCTTATCTGAATTTCAAATTTGAAATTTCCAACGGATAAGTCACTCCACTCCATCTATAAATTGAAGAAGTCCTCAGAGGAAGCAATAACAACAACTCCGAGCATACAAGCATTCAACCTAAGCAAGTCTGCAGCCAGCATATTTTGAGAGAGCTTATTCTGTTTTTATTCTTTGTGATTCATAGGATAGTTGGTTTGGATTTTCTTAGAAAGAATCACATTTTTGTTGTTGTTCCCTCACCTGGTTTTATTTCTACTTAGTGTAGATATCTCTTTGTGAGGTTTGTAAAACTCTTTGTGAGTTGATTTTCTGAGTGAATAGGGTAGTTTATCTCTTTTTAGAATAGGAATCTGAGTGAACCTAGTTCTACGAGGGAACTACTTGTACTGATCTTTGTGATCACTTCTTAGTGAATTTGGCACCTAAGTGGAGTAACAGTGGATGTAGGTGGTCTTTTTTATAGACACTGAACCGCTATAAATTTGGTCTATTTACTTATTGCTCTTTATATTCTTGCTCCTGCATATTTAATTTACTTGTTATATTCATCATTGTTTTGAAACTTGAAGTGCATAAAACCCTTGTGATTTTCACAGAAACTGACTCTACAGCTGTAGACTTTCATAAGTCACTCAACTGTTAAGTCTAGTTTATATTGTTTTTCATTAACACTCACTTTATTCCGCTGCACATTAGAGTATTCTCAATACATTTTTAATTATGAGAACTCCTCTGATATTTTGTCTACAAGTGATTTGTTTATTTTGTAAAGTTTTGAACTCTGCAGCTGCAGACTTGCTAGTCTACAGCTGTAACCTTTGTGGTCCAATTTCTAAAACTCTTGTAGACCTGTTATTTCAAACTTTTAAAAATAAAGGGGCTACTGTAAGGTTCTAGAATCCATCCTTTTTGAAAAGTTTGAAAATTTGATTTTGGACTCAAGGTCTATTCACCCCCCCTCTAGACCTTGACCACTCTAAGGGACCAACAAATACCCTTTTGCATTGGTGTATGATTCCCATGGAGTAATATGGTGTTAATGTTGATCTTATGAATGCTATGAGATGTTGTATGATCAATTCTCTATATTGATGATTTATATGATTGCTTGGCATGTATAATTGATTAATTGGGCCATTAGAGAAATAGCAACATATGAGAATTGAGCTCTTTTCCTTAATCTTCTTGTTATTAGGCCAATGCTTGTTAGGTGTTTGATGAAATTCCTAGGATAATGAGAATTATACTTAGTGAATAGGCACTACAATAGAAGCTTTAATGTGTATCTAGGGAAACCTTTGCATGTTAAAGAGGTTTTGCCTAATTGATTGTCCGATAACTCATAGCATGATTAAGTGATACAACATCATGTGAAACATAGGATAGTACACTAATGCATACTCTCTCCACTTGCTCACTTTGCACAAAAATGATAGGTAGTTTACTTTCTTGACAAGCTAGTAGACATAGAAACCATTCCCACTTTTATTGCTTTGTTTGAGTTTTCAAATTTGAACAACGATCATACCTTGTGTTGGGACAATCTGAGTATTTTGATTACATCCCAAAACCCCTGATGAATTTGCCTAAGTACAGTTGTTCAGGTTTGTCTAGTTCAGGATAGGCAGGTTAGGAATTCAGTTCAGGGGGAACGTGCTGAAGACTGAAGAATATTGGAGTCGACCCAATTTACTGAAGTCTGATGTGCAATCCATCCTGAAGAAGTCAGAGTTAGTCTTGCTGAAGATTGCCTGAACTATAGCTGAAGAACGAGGCCTGATGATCTGTCCTGAAGACAATCCTGAAGTACCATTAGCTGATGTTTCTACTGAGTACTCTAAGCATACTCAGGACATAACTTAGTCAGTGAAGAGTAAGTATAACCTATCAGGCTGTGCTGAATGCACATAAGACCTGACTTAGGCCTTGAGTCAGTTTATCTGACTCATGTAAGTCCAAAGCAAAAGCTGAATAACCTATCAGGTTGTGCTGAATGCACATAAGACCTGACGTAGGCCTTGGTTCAGTTTACCTGAATCATGTAAGTCCAAAGATAAAAGGCTATTTATGCTATGAGACAAGAGACAAAGAGAATGTCAGTAAGACTCCAATAAGACAAACATTCAGGCTGAGTTATTTACAAGAGACTCAGAGTATTGAATGTACGAGGAAGGACAAATGTCTGAAAGTCAACTAGCCGTTAGAACGGAAAGCCAATAATCTTTCGACACGTATGTACGGAGTCTGCGTAGCATTTAATGTGGCATTTAATGCGTCTCAGAGTTGCAGACGGCGGGATAAACTTGCCAGATTAAGCATGGCGATTAGGTCAACAGTACATCTAGCCTGCAACCACCCTAAAATAGGAAAGATTTGATTTGATCTCCTTCAACGGATCTATTTTGAATCTTGCCTATAAATATGGAGAGCCTTGCACCGATTCAAGGCTAACGGGAAATTTCCAAAAGAAAGCTCTCAAGAATCCAAGCTCTCAAAGCATACTATGAGCAACACTCTGCAATTAAATTTCCCTAGTGTTGTAGTAGGATTCACTCTGTATTTCCTTAGATCGATAGCTCTAATATTTAGCATTATTTTGTATTGCTAGAGCTATCTTAGTTGGAAACCAGAATACCAAACCACTCAAGGTGTGAGATTAGTTGGTTAGAAGGACTGGGACTTGTAAAACGCCCAGGGGTCAGTTCCTAAGAGAGGAAGTTGGCTACTCGTGTCCCTTGGCACGTAAAACCAAGCACCTATCCTCAGGGTTTTGAGGATAGCTTCCTGTTAAATCAGGCCGTGGATGTAGGAGTTGGTTATCTCCGAACCAAGTTAAAAAGACCCTTGTGTGCTGATTTACATTCTTGTTCAGGAAAAAAACTGTCATCATACTAAACTGAACATTCTGCATTGTTTTTATATTCAGGACTGAATCCATCATCCTGAATCCTAGCACCGTGCACTCAGCCTTAACCACCAGTTTACTAAGCAAACTCAGAGAAAATGTTTTCAGAAACTAAAACGAGTAGAAACTAAGGGCTCACTTTCCGCACGTACTCTAGCTCACTGAGATAGTAGTCCAACTGACTTGCTTCCGAGCAGTCAGTAGGTTTGTTATCTCAACTGAGCTTCCGAGCACTTTACTCACACTCAGCTTATCTGACTCATTACTGAACTGTCCCTGCTGCCCCTGTGGACCTTCAGCATACTGAGTAATTCAAGAAATCCTGACTGAGAGTGTTAGAGAATTTTTCTGAGAATCTGACATTAGTGTATTCCCCCATACACTGATTATACTCATTTCGGGACCAACAAGTGGTATCAGAGCAGTGGTTCAAAAGACTACTGACTTTATTTACCAACAGTTTCTGAGGAGAAACTTTTGGTGGCCTGCTGAACAGATCTTGTTTCTGAAAACTGCATATCATGGCATCCGGCTCTAAATGCCTCGAGGGCAATCTTCCTGAATTCTCTATTGATAATTATGACTATTGGAAATTCAGGGTACTCGCACATCTCTATTCCATCCATGATCAGATGCCATTGGTGATTGAGCAAGGTCCGATCAAATTCATGAGGAATCTTCAGACGACCTGGCCCGTTGCTGGCAATGTTCCTGTTCCAGCCATCGGAGATGAAGAAGTGGAGAGGTCCGCACTTAATTCTGATCAGATTAAGCAAATCGGACTGGATAATGTTGCTAAGAACATTATACTCCACACCGTTTCTTACGAGAATTCAGTCGGGCTCATGCACCAGAAGACGGCAAAGGAGATCTGGGATGCCTTGAGGGAGATGAGTGAGGGATCAGAAAAGATCAAGGAGAACAAGAGAGATCTTGCGATCAGAAAGTTTGAGGCCTTCCGGATGTTAGAGGGAGAGTCCATCGATCAGATGGGAGCTAGGTTCATTAAGATGATGAACGAGCTAGCAACCCTTGGGAAGGAGTTTCCCAAGAGGGAGGTGTCTTCTAAAATCCTGAACTGTCTCCCTGAAAGATGGGACACATGAGTGATCTTGTTAAAGAACACTCAGGATCTCACCAACATTACTCACTCTCACCTATTCTCAGAGCTTAAGGCTCTGGAGTTCGACCTCGATAAGAGGAAGAAGAAGGGTGTTGTCAGTGAGGAAGTCAGTGAGGAGAAGACTCCTGAAAAGGAGAAGAGCGTGGCTCTTAAAGCTACCCCTGAGCCTGAGGCTGGATCTGGCTCTAAGTCTCTGAAGGACATGAACAAGGATGAGCTGGCCTTGGAATATAGCCTGATGGCGCGGCGTTTCGAGAAACTGAACTCTCGAATCGAAAGGTACAAAAAATTTTATACTAACATCTGTGATCGCAGGTACTCCAGCCCCAGGAGATCGAACCCCCGGAGAGAAGAGAGGAGGGGTTCAGATTCCAGGAGAGATCGCGATGAGCCTGAGCGGCGAAGAGATGAGAAGAGGAGAGATGATGAGCCCAGAAGATCCAGCTCCAAACCTGAACGATCATCAGGGAGCAGGAGGGAGTCATCAGATAAAAGGTACACTGACAAGAAGTTTGCTTCTGATGTAGATTAGTGCTACCACTGCAAGAAGACCGGACACTATCAGTATGATTGTCCGGAGCTCAGTGTTCGTGAGCGAGAGGATCGGAGAGCCAAGAGAGAGCTCAGGGCATCAGACCGGAGAGCTATGCTTGCTAAGGATTCCTCAGATTCAGATGGCCCAGGACGCCGGTCCCCTGAACTCTTCTCCGATGAGGAGTATGATGACCTTTGCCTAATGGCAGATGATGAGGTATGTTCTTCTGCCTCTTCTCCTGATCACGCACCTGGGCTTAGCTCAGACTCAGCAGGAGAACTCGACCTTCAGCTCGCTCTTCTCAAGGCTGCAGGAGACTCATACTCACACAGTGGATGTGAATGCACAGCTGAGTGGAGAAAACGATCGGTTAACTGAGTCTCTCAGAGTGAGAGATATTGAGGAAGCCCTCAGATTAGTACATCTTCAGGAAGAGCTGCTTCATGCTCGGAACAAGCATGATGAAGCTCCACTGGAGGTGGAAAGACTGAAGGGTGTAATCAGCTCGCTGATTGAGACTCGTGACACTGATCTGTTCCTCGCTCAGGAACAGCTGATGATTGAGCGAATTGCTCTAAGAGTGATGTTCGAAACTGAGTGGCAAGCTCGCCTTTGTGCTGAGCAAACTGCTTGGGATCTTGAGCTGATCTCAAAAGAGAAAGCTCATGAAGAGTTGGTGCTTCAGTACACCACTGAAATTAAGGCCCTGAAAGAAACAAATGGGCATCTTGAGGTTAAGCTGAAGAAGTTACACGAGTCTTCCCTAGTGGTTGATGAGTTAACAAATTTCTCTCAGCATACCGATGGTGCCAAAGCTGAGTTAGGCTATGATGCCTCTAAAGACCCAAAGGGCAAGAAGAAGAGAGGTGCTTCAGGGAGCAACTCTCAGAAGAAGTTTGTCCCTGCCCAAACTGACGACAAGAGCCCAAGTGTTTCTTGTCAGGATAAAGGCAAAGGGAAGGAGAAAATGCCTGCTGAACCTGTCAGGCAAAGGACTGAGGAACCAAAGCCAAAACCTAAGGGAAAGGCCAAGGCTCCTCATCCTGAGTCGAGGAAGACAGATCAAGGGAACTCCAAGGCTCCGCCTAGGAATCCTCGAGCTGGAAAGAACTCAGCCCCTAGCACTTCGCAGGCTCAGCCTAGAAATGCTCAGGGTGGAAGGAACTCTAGTCAGAGGAAGTCTCAGGCAAGGCCAAGGACTACTGAGGTCCAGACTCCTCAGGCAGGGCACAGAGTCCATCAGGAGCGTCCCAATCCCCAAAGGAGAAGGACAAACCAGGTGGCCTCTGAAAGGCAACGGAGACCTGATACCAATAACACTCAGACCAGACCTCAAGTGCCAAGAGTTCAGGCCCGAGCTGCTCCTTCTCAGGACAGACCCCAGCCCAATACACCCAGGCCAAAGAGGAAAAGGAGGCCCGCCCCCAGGAATCAATCCAGTGCTCCTGAAACTCAGGCTGACACCCATACACCCTCAACTTCCCAGGCACCAAGGAAGAAGATGACTGTGTATGTTGATGTTTCTGGGAGACAGGTTTACACTTCTGAGGCCATCAAAATTGTTAAACAAATCTGGATCCCGAATGGTATGGCTGACGCTGTAGGACCCAATACGAGATGGGTACCTGAGGCCTGATTCTTTTCAGGTCGCTGCGGGCTACAAGAAGAAGAAGGAGGATCTGATGAAGGACTGGTACTTGGACTCAGGGTGTTCCAGGCACATGACCGGATTTTGTGATCTCCTTCAGGATTATGTAGCTCAAGAAGGCCAGCAGGTAACCTTTGGTGATAACTCTAAGGGTTTCACCAGGGGATTCAGAACCCTTGTTATTGGCTCTGTCCGTGTACTGAATATATCGTATGTTGAGGGACTGAGACATAACTTACTCTCGGTCAGTCAGTTCTGTGACCGAGGATATAGTGTAGAATTTACATCTAACATGTGTCTTGTGAAGGACAAATCTACAGTACAGGTTCTGATTACAGGTATCAGGAGGGGCAATGTATATTTTGCTAACTTCAAGAGCAGCCCTCCTGAAACTTGTTTGGTCGATAAGAGCTCCTCTGAGCTCAGTTGGCTTTGGCATAAATGCCCGAGTCACTTAAATTTCAAGATTATTAACAAAATTTCTAGACTTTCTCTTGTAGATGGTCTACCTAATGAAGTTTTTAGCAAAGACCACTTGTGCGGTGCATGTCAGGAAGGCAAGCAAACCAAAGCCTCATTCAAAGAGAAAGAAGGCTTCTCAACTGACAGAGTACTTCAGCTCCTGCACATGGATCTCTTTGGTCCTGTTACTCCTGTCAGCATAAATGGTAGAAAATATACCCTTGTTGTTGTTGATGATTATTCCAGGTATACATGGGTTATTTTCTTGCTGAACAAGAAGGAGACTCAGGTCAAGCTTCCGGAGTTACTCAAGCAATTGAGTACTGAATAGGGTCAGAGCATTGTCAGGATCCGATCAGATCGAGGAATAGAGTTTACAAACTCTATTATAACTTACTTTTGTACTAACCATGGTATAGCTCATGAGACTTCTGCAGCTAGGACCTCTCAGTAGAATGGGGTAGCTGAAAGAAGAAACCGGACCCTGAAGGAAGCTGCCAGGACCATGCTGGCTGAGTCAGGACTGCCCAAGAAGTACTGGGCTGAAGCAATCAATACTGCTTGCTACACTCAGAACCGATCTATGCTGAACAAACAACATGCTCAGACACCTTATGAAACTTGGAACAAGAGGAAGCCTCGCATCTCTTATTTCCATATTTTTGGGTGTAAGTGTTTCATCCTGAAAAATGGGAAAGACCAGCTGAAAGCCTTTGATAGCAAATCTGATGAGGGAGTTTTCTTAGGATACTCCTCAGTCAGTAAAGCTTTCAGGGTGTATAATTGTCGGACCCTTTGTGTGGAGGAAACACCTCATGTCGTGTTTGATGAGATTGCATCAGTGCGTAGAAAATAGGTTCCGAGTCCTGACACTGAGGGGGTTGCCAAGAGAGTAACAAGACTGAGTCTGAAAAATCCTGAATTCAAGATCAAACTTGTCAGTACTCCCAAAGGATGGGATGATGATGATGAAGATTAGGATGGACCTCAGGCCAACCCTCAGCAAGCCCCAGCCTCAGAGAATGTTGAGTCTCAGACGGAGGGACAGACTCAACCTGAGGTACGTACTGTTGGTGATGATGCTTCTGCACCTGAGACAGTTACTGAGTCCAACACTATAGGGGGAAAAAATGTCTCTGATGTTGCCCAACCCTCGGAAAATGACTCAGTATCCCCTGTTCTTGCTCGTTCCGCTTCTTTGCCTGTTATTGTCGAGACTAATATTTCAGGATCAGGCGAATGGACGTCAGCAGCTCCCAGTGCAGCCGTCAGCAGGAGGCGGTGGCTAGATGATCACTCATTGGTTGATATCATTGGTGATGTCAATGAGGGGGTCAGGACAAGGTTGTCTTTTGGCGAGAGCGCTATGTTTTGTTGTTTCCTGAGTGATCAGGAACCTAAGAGCATAGAAGAAGCTCTTGCTGACCCCAACTGGATCCTAGCCATGCAGGATGAGCTCAACCAGTTTGAGCGGAATCAGGTTTGGGAGTTAATTGAGAGACCTAGGCGTCAACATGTTATTGGCACCAAGTGGGTTTTTAAGAACAAGAGGGATGAAAAGAATGTTGTTGTCAGAAATAAGGCCAGACTAGTAGCAAAGGGTTACTCTCAGGCCGAAGGAATAGACTATGATGAGACCTTTGCTCCGGTCGCAAGGTTGGAAGCAATCAGGTTGTTTCTGGCATATGCAACATTCAAGAAGTTCAAAGTGTATTAGATGGATGTAAAGAGTGCTTTTCTGAATGGTGTACTGAACAAGGAGGTCTATGTTGAGCAACCTCCAGGGTTCGAAGTTGGTGACAAGGTATATCACCTGAAGAAAGCTCTTTATGGCCTGAAGCAAGCTCTGAGAGCTTGGTATGATACACTATCCCAATTCCTGATAGACCACAGGTTCGTGAAAGGAACAGTGGACAGGACCCTCTTCCGGATATCCGAAGGGGAGGACATTCTTCTGGTTCAGATTTATGTGGATGACATAATATTTGGATCTCCTAATCTGAAGCTTTGTGAGAAATTCTCCAAGCTGATGACTGGGAAATTTGAGATGTCAATGATGGGAGAAATGAACTTCTTTCTGGGTCTCCATGTCAGGAAATCTGACTCCGGAATCTTCATTAATCAGTCTAAATATGCGAGGGACTTGATTCAGAAATTCGGAGTTCAGTCCAGCAAAGTCTCACGTATTCCCATGAACACAAATGAGAAGCTGGATCCTGACAAAGAAGGAGTCTCAGTAAATCAGACTGAATATAGGGCACTAATAGGATCCTTATTGTACCTGACTGCAAGTCGTCCTGACATCACTTATGCAGTCGGAGTTTGTGCAAGGTATCAGTCTGATCCGAAGAAGAGTCATCTAGAGAGTGCCAAAAAGATACTGAAATACCTGAGAGGTACAGTCAATCTAGGACTTTGGTATCCCTCTGATGACAATCTAGAATTAACTGACTATTCAGATGCAGATTATGTAGACTGTAGGCTTGATAGGAAATCAACTACAGGCACATGTCAGTTTCTAGGGAGTAAACTGATCTCTTGGTTTTCTAAGAAGCAAACCAGTGTTGCAACGTCTACTACTGTGGCTGAGTATATAGCGGCAGGCAGTTGTTGTTCTCAGATTCTTTGGCTGAAACAGCAACTGAGAGACTACCAAATTAAGGCCACTGAAGTCCCAATTTATTGTGACAATAATAGTGCCATTGCCATATCCCAAAACCCAGTCTTACACACAAGGTGTAAGCATGTAGATATCAGGCATCACTTTATCAGAGATCATGTTGAAAAGAAGGACATCAGGATGGAGAGAGTCCTTACTGATAAACAGAGAGCTGACATTCTGACTAAGGCTTTGCCTGAAACCAGATTTGTTGAGTTATCAGTAGAGTTAGGACTCCTTGACCCAGGCCTAGGAGATTCAATCTGAATCTCTAATCAGAATGCACAAGGTCAGGGGGAATAACTAACTAGGACTCAGGATGAAGGAATCTCAGAGAGAATGTGAATGGTTGTAGGAGGAACATTCAGTATGAAAAGGATATCAGTATAGACTGACTAAGTTTCAGGACACTGAATTCAGGGTTTGTCACCCTGATAGGTCACATGTGGTATCAGTCAGAATACAAATCTGACTGACTGGTATGGTACCTGATTTTTATCTAGTCATCTTATCTTGCTTGCATCATGCTTGATACTATTTGCCGTATTGTCAAATCAATTTATTTTGTTATTTAATCCCATCTATTCATTTAATATTCAGTTATTATTTAATGAAAATTATTTGAATTAAATACGGATATGCTCTGATGTGCATTTAATGCACAGTGGGCGGGAATAATTTTTGATAAAGTTTTGACTCATTACTATTGAAAACCGAAGGGGCGCCATGCATCTTGCTTCTTAATCTTAACCATTGAATCCCATAAGTCATTATTTTCTGAGCCATCCGATTAAAACTGGATTTTTTTTTGTATAAATAAGGGAAGTTTTTGTTATTGCAACCTTTACACACTTAAATCTTTTCTTGTTATATTTCCTTCTGCAAACCGATTCTCTTCATATCTTCAAAACTTCATCTATGGCTTCACCTTCTGTAGATTCGTTCTTTGGGAATCTGTTTCATCTCAGAAACGAAATCTACTGGGAACCTTTTGGAGATTTTATTTCTAATCATCCTGACATCTTGCCTGTAAAAGAACTCTTTGAAAAAGCAGGACTTCTGCGATTTATCACAGCAAGACCCCAGAGACTCCATCCTTGCCTTGTTGCTGCTTTCTACATCAAAATGGCGCAGAACAAGGATTCTCAGGAGTGGGAGACATGCATTCCCCTGACTTCTTGTGTGAAGGGGAAGGAGGGTGAAGATGAGATGACCAGGAGGTGGGTCACTCTCAACCTCAGGCAGAAGATTAAGGAGGTGTTTAATCTTTCCCACTCTGGACGAAGCCCTATCGACTACGGGTTTGGGACTGAGAAGGACTATCTCCAGTCTCTCTGCGATGGAGATGTGGTCCTGAAGTCGGGTCTGAACAAGTCCGTTCTGAGGACTGAGAATCGTTACCTCTTTGACCTGACTAGTCAGGGGGTGATGGGAATTGCCGAAGGATTGGAACAGATCTACCGACCGAAACTATATACAATGATGGCAATCTCAGATGCCTCAATGCACAACTTTCACTGGGAGGATTATTTTCTCCATTTGCTGGTAGCTGAGACCAACAAGATCAAATACTCACCGGAGGGTCAGGCGACATTTGAGGCTAAGATGCACTTTGGCACCAAGATTTCTCTGATCTTGGAAACCCTGGATCTCGATGATATGGATCAGGCCCAATCACTCGAGATTCCAGTGAAGATCGATCTCTTCAGAGGTTACTCCGGTGATGCTGGCACAAAGAAGAGACCAAGGACCCAGAAGAAGAAGGCTCAGGCGAGCACGACTAGAGGAGTCAAGGCTCAGGCGAGCAAATCTTTATGGGCCCTTATTGCAAAGCCAGCGGAGGACAAACCCAAGCCCTTAGGACCCAAGCAACAGAACCTGGTATTCTTATATCCGGGGTCAGAGGAGTGTAAGAAAAAGCTTGTGGAAGAGAAGGCTACTGAAGAAGTGATTCAGCATACAACTCCGGAGAGGGAATCAGCTCAGGTTGCTCTTGAAATTGCCCTTATCTCTGCTGTTCCGGATGTTGCATCCCCAGATCCAAATCCACTGATCCTCAACATTGCATCAACGTATCAGGGCTTGGAGGTCCACTCGGGTGAGGATCAGGGGGAACCTGCTCAGGAAGAAAGAGTTGAGAAGGAGACTGCTGAAGTGATTCAGGCTGAAGCCCCATGGCCATTCCCTGCGCCTGATGAGAACACATTGCCTGATTTTGAGATTGTGGCAAGGGGAACGACTGCGGAAATGGTGTAAATGAGGTTTCCTGACCTCTCAAATGCTCAGAAGGAGGCGGTTGTGCAACTTCGCACCTACGCCTTGATCAGGAATGCCACCTGGCCTAAACTAAGTTAGCTCGGAGAGTCGAGAGGATGGGACAAAATGGCTGAATCTAAAGCTGCTCTCTTTGATCACTTTGAGGTAAATTCCTTGCATCATTTGATCAAGATGGTAGACTTTATCAAAACTGTCTGACACATCTATCCTGAGCCCGAGCCTGAAAGATTGGAGAAGGAGAAGGAACCTGAGAAGGATGTGGTTGTGATTGCTGATGACACTCAGCAAGGTGGCACTGAAGGGGTCAGTGCACCGGCCGATGAAGCACTTCTAGGACCCGGGACTACGGAGGCTTCAGGAGAGGGTCCAACAGGTCTGATCCGAGTCAAAGGAAAATGGATCACCCCAGAATCCCTATATGTTCAGAACTCCTCACGAGCCCTTGCCAATCTTCACAGAAGGGTAATCCTCGTTGAACGAAAAATAAGTCGGGTTGGTTCAAATTCTGAAGTTCTGAATAAGAAGATGAATGGCTGGATCGAGACCTGAACGAGATGGGTTCTGATATGCATGCTGCAATCGACCTTCTCGGTGAAGTTCGGACACAACACTCAGTAGATCTCACTGTAATTACTGAGCAAGCAAAAGGGGGCATTCAGAGCTGCAATCAATTGGTTTCTGATGCGCAAACTCAGCAGGAGAATAAGCTTACCACTTTTCTTGATCAACAGCTACCTGAGAGGATTGGTCAACTGGTTGATGAAAAGCTGGCCAAGCTGAAGGCTGAACTGAAGGCGGAGCTGCTGAGCGAAATGTCCGAACACAAGAAAATGGAGATTGCCTCTGCCCTGGACAACTGAATGACAAGCTTCGAAGAACGGCTGAAGGATGAACATAGTTCAGATGTTGATAAGCTCAGTGTTGGTCTGAGAGGGATGGCAGGGTAAATAGGGCAACTCCAGGCGAAGCAGACTGAGATGGACAATCAGTTCACCTTATTGGCAGAGTCAGTAAACGAGGTCATTGGCCGAATCAACGATGATGATGCCAAAAAGGGGGAAGGGAAGAAGCAAATAGCTGCTGGAAAAGCCAAGAAGAAGATTTTCCCCCCTGAACCGAAAGCTACAGACAGAAAAAGGACTAGGTCCGTAGCTACCATCGAAGCTGCTGAAGGTTCAAATCCGAAGAGGTTGAGGTCCTCTGAGGATCCTGCTCTGGAACCGTTGTATACTGAGATGGAGGAACAAATGCACCCTGGGATGACCACTCAGAAGAAGATGATGATGACTGAGGCGGAGAAGATAGCGAAGATGAAGGAGATTTCGCTACTCAGTCAGATCCAACGATTAAAAGAGTCCAATGAGTACCTGACTTCGCAGCTTCAGAAGAAGAAAATTGTGCCTTCTGGATCTCGAACGAAGACTCAGAGGAAGATGGTGGTCAATCCAGGTCAAAGTCCTCCTCCACTTCAGTTTGTAGAGGATTTCATCCCGATTGAGATGTTGGAGGTATGGATTCCAATCCGGAATAGATGGGCTTACCTATTCTATGTGGTGGGGTTATGGGACGATCAATCTGAAGACAAAGACGTCATACTCCATCACTGGATGGCACAGGAGCATCCGGATCTCTGGGCTGAAATTATCAGACATGCTGACACTGAAGGTGTAGAGATCGCACCTCTGGAATTCATCAAGTATCCTCCTCCACTCTTCAGGAACTCCAAGCAACTGGACCGGAAGACAATTTCTGAAGAAGTCGTCAGGGTAGGACGCGCTGCTGGGGCCGTTGGTGATCGGAACAGGATGAAGCAGGTCCTGAACAGAGTCTTGGAGATGTATGAAATTCCTCAAGCTGCTTGGAATAAGGATGAAGATTAGATCAGGAAATAATTGCTCAGGAATTTGTAATAGCTTCAGGATAACTGTAACTCTTATATCAATCAATGAAGTTATTTTATTTTCCTGAGTACAACTTCTTGTTTACTCCTGAATTTACTTTTCTGTATCCTTATCAAGAACTGTACTAACCCATTCCTTGTTTTCATCTTTTAGACTAAGTGCCTAGTTTGTCAGAAGGTTCTGAACCTATTTTACTGACTAAGTCAGTTGATTGTATAGATGAATAGGAATTTGCTTAAGGGGTTTTGGCATCATAAAAAAGGGGGAAATTGTTGGGATAATCTGAGTATTTTGATTAGATCCCAAAACCCCTGATGAATTTGTCTAAGTACAGTTGTTCAGGTTTGTCTAGTTCAGGATAGTCAGGTTAGGAATTCAGTTCAGGGGGAAAGTGCTGAAGACTGAAGAATATTGGAGTCGACCCAATTTACTGAAGTCTGATGTGCAATCCATCCTGAAGAAGTCAGAGTCAGTCTTACTGAAGATTGCCTGAACTGAAGCTGAAGAACGAGGCCTGATGATCGGTCCTGAAGACAATCCTGAAGTACCATTGGCTGATGTTTCTACTGAGTACTCTAAGCATACTCAGGACATAACTTAGTCAGTGAAGAGTAAGTATAACCTATCAGGCTCTGCTGAATGCACATAAGACCTGACTTAGGCCTTGAGTCAGTTTATCTGACTCATGTAAGTCCAAAGCAAAATGGTTACACATACTGGGCTGAATAACCTATCAGGCTGTGCTGAATGCACATAAGACCTGACTTAGGCCTTGGTTCAGTTTACCTGAATCATGTAAGTCCAAAGCAAAAAGGCTATTTATGCTATGGGACAAGAGACAAAGAGAATGTCAGTAAGACTCCAATAAGACAAACATTCAGGCTGAGTTATTTACAAGAGACTCAGAGTATTGAATGTACGAGGAAGGACAAATGTCTGAAAGTCAACTAGCCGTTAGAACGGAAAGCCAATGATCTTTCGACACGTATGTACGGAGTCTGCGTAGCATTTAATGCGGCATTTAATGCGTCTCAGAGTTGCAGGTGGCGGGACTAACTTGCCAGTTCAGCATGGCGATTAGGTCAACAATACATCTAGCCTGCAACCACACTAAAATAGGAAAGATTTGATTTGATCTCCTCCAACGGATCTATTTTGAATCTTGCCTATAAATATGGAGAGCCTTGCACCTATTCAAGGCTAACGGGAAATTTCCAAGC